>CM075820.1:13460772-13785474 GCA_037975025.1 Excoecaria agallocha
CAAGAATCGTCATTGTTTAAGCCATGGAATCAAAGGGATTTCAAAAATTTAAATCCCACATTTTTAAACTCGACAATTAAAAAGGAAAAAAAGAGTCTTGATTAGTAGCTATTAATCTTCCTGAAGGTAGAGAAGCACGATTTTGTTGCTGGTTTTAGTATTAAAAGAATAGAGAAGATCAAGTGAGAAGGTTGAATGCTTTGGAAAAATTTTGTGTAAAATTGAAGCCCAAGATAATTATTTCCTCTTCAATTCTACCTCCAAATCTTTTTCCTCATCAGGAATCCTAAGATAGTTATTTTTCATACATATTACCCCATATTTTATACATCTATTAAATCTCTTATTTGGATTTCCATTTGTCCAACTAATTTTCAATTAAGAAAATTTTCCACAATCACAAACAAGAACATTTGATTCTCCTTCGTTTTTTCAATTGAAATCTTTCTCATTCAAATGAATCGTTTGATCTGTATTTGTTCTGATTTTGATTCAAGTGATAAGTATAAGCAAGTGTTGCCCTAACTAAGCAAAATTCTCAAGAAATTTTAGGCAAGAGAAAGAGATGATCATAAGCAACGGTCTGTAAATTTTAGGGAAGAAGATGGTTTTAACGGAGAAGAAACAAATAATCGTTGTGGGTTTTTTCTTCTTTGCTTTTTTTTTTTGTATATTTTTCTTTAACTCAATTATTAACTATTTTGTGATAAAAATGAAACCTATCATATTATTTTTCAGATTCACATGCTTTCAACGCATAAAATGCACACTCCATGCTATTTTGGAGGTCAGGAGGTTTCATATAATGTTACCAAGTTCGAGGGGGTAAAATGACTCGTAATTACTTCAGGGCGGAAAGCTGATAACGGGTGATAATTTGAGGGGCATTTTATGTATTATCTCAATAAACAAAGCCAGCATTAGAGAGTTTTGTCTGATTATATATTAAATGGCAGAGTTATGCTGCTTGTTCCACTGAATGAAAGGAACATGATGAAACATAGCTACCATCGAAGACCTCTTAATAAAATGATTCAAGGCGGTTATAAACTTACAATCAAATTTCAGAAACTAAATCGTCAAATAAATCACTATATATTGCACAAGTGTACGGTCAAAACTCTTTTTTCATCCTCAGATATTTCCAGTAATTTTTCTTACCGAAACTCTGCAATCTCAAATACTCTTGCAGTTCCATCAATTGAAGCTGCAACGAGGAAATCCAAATTAACAGTTACAGAGAGAGACTGAATGGCACCGCAGCGCCCACTGAACGTTCTCAGGCAATCGCCAGAGAGACTATCCCATAATCTTACTTTCCCGTCTATGCATCCTGTAGCTAAGTATCTTGACGTACCAATCCATGTGAAGCATGAAACTCCATCCTGTCAACAATTACAAACAGAAGCAAATTTTGATGCCATGGTTCCACCAAATTATTAAATAAACACCAACCGTAGAGCAACTATGTTGTGATTTTTAAGTGGAGAATTATTATCCCAGACAGCTTGTAATTTGGCTTCCTTTACTGTTGTTTCTATGGTTTATGCTCATTCATATTCCTTTGTCTAGCATTTCTTGGGCAAGCATAACCAGCTGCTTATATTTAGGTCATCAATTTGGGAAATGTAACAATTTAGCCTCACCAATTCCTAATTTTGATAACAAGATACTCATTCCATGTCCCGGTTTTATTCTCCTCTTGTCCAATGCCTTCTCTCTCAAACTCTTCTTTTTCCTAAGTTTTCAATGCAAAACAGATATAAACCAACTAGCAAATATTTGAAAAACAGAAATAAACACAGCAAACCTCATGGTCACATGTGGAGCGAGGTGATGAATGCTGCAGATCCCAGATGATAAGCTTATGATCCATACTCCCTGTTGCAGCCCAAGGGGTGCTGCCACACAAAAGATAAAAAGCCAATAACAAGTTAAGTTGACCATTAAAAAAGCATGTTTTCACTCACTAGTTTTTTCTTTACCAATTTATTGCTTTCCCTCTTTGCATACTTAGAAAATCTTCAGCAAAATAACAAGCATAAAACAGAAAAAGAATGAGAATTAGATACAGTCCTATGACAATTGACATATTCAAATTGAGCAAAAAAAAAAAAAACCAATATTCAAGAGAATGCATGTGATTGATATGCTCACAAAGATATAAAAGGAGAACTGGAGGGATGACTAAATAATCAATTAGAAATGGTTTGAGCTATCAAAAGAAGGTCCAACTGGAGGCATGCCAACAAATTTGGATCAGACTTGACAAACCTGATGTCTATACAAAGAAGAATATGCCAAACTATTACTCGTTACAAACATCAGAACTGCACAGTGGCTTGTTTAGAAGACAGATAATAAATTAACCAATCAAATAAAAAGAAAATCCAGAAATTATACAGCTGATGCAAAAACCACATTCATTAAATTGCAATAGCTGATAAAATCAGATAGTGGTCACATAAATTGCAAAGGGTTGACTCTTCCACATATGCACCAAATTCTGCCAACTAAGAGCTGGTTGAAAACCCATCAACCGCAGCTTTCCAACATTATAATCCAGAAACTTGAAAGAGCCAGCAATCAATTTCAGTTTGATTCCATGGACTTGCAAAAGGATATTCTAGTGATTAAACCATGACCTAGGGTTAACAATTTTTACCAATGCAAATTTATAAACTGTAACATGCATATCAATACATCAACATGCATATCGCTTTAAACACTGTGGTTCCCCAGGGCGGGTAGGAACATAATAAGTTTCTAACTAATCATAAAAGTGCAGGTGCACACAAATACACATGAACATGCGCACACAGAGAGAAAGTGGGAATCTACCTTGGTGCAAGAGCAACACATTCAATGGAATCTGAGTGAGAAACTAGAGAACTAACCACCTGTGGATGACAAGAAGCAAGTCTATGAGCAATAATAGATTAGGAATGCTAATCCCTTCACCAGATCAAATAGAAAAAGTAAACCAGTAATTTACTAATTTTCCCTCTGTAATTTGAACAAGGAATCAACAACTAAGATCACATGTGCAGAACATTACATCTAAACATCATGCAGAACCTTGCCAAAGCTGAAATAGATATCATCCAAATGTCAATATTAACAAAGAAGAGAATAATTCAAAAAAGTTCATCGACATACAAGAACCATTCTATCCTTAGTCCATAGCTGTGAAGCTACAAGGTTAAAAAGACAAAAATTAAGCCAGCGGATGTGCAATCCTAAGAATAATTAATAACTTAACTGTAATCTGCATACTAAGATTTGAACCAAGAACAATCCCAAACCTACCTCAACAGCTAGACTCTTGTTAGGGAGATAGAGCTTTTAACTAAGGGAATAAAGAAGTCAAAAATCCAACCAACACACATGTTCATATATCATTAAACCACTGACTCATTCTGTGATGATATTTCACCATCAATTCCCACCATAAGTGATTAAAGATTCAAGGGTAATCTATTACAACAGTACTAAATACTAACTGTGGTTATCAAAACTGCAACATACCGGCCAATTGAACCTGAAATATCATGAATCATTTATTGTTTTGGTAGTAAACTTTTTTTGCTCAATACCATAAAAAACTGTTCATACCAACTGGATCATGGGTTTGAAGGCATGCACGGTTTGCTGCTTTTGTTTATTTTAAAGCCCAAAACTTTAAAATATAATGACATTTTTCCTTTTTTTTTTCCTCATAAGCCCAACTTTCCAAATTCTATCTCCTATTCTTCATTTTTCTTAGTCTTGATAGTATCTCCTATTCTTCATTTTTCTTAGTCTTGATAGTATAAATGGTTCTTCTAAGCTACATGTGAATACTCAATTGACAATAAGAAATGAATATGATGATGAAACTCAACTACAAGAAATGAACAAATTACTTTTACCAACATGTGAACTATAATTTATTTTTGAATTCTTTTTTTAAAAACAGGGTTACAATGTTAATATGAGCATTATTTATGGATATTAGTATTTTGAAAATTTTATCATGAAACATGTTAAAATTTATAATTTAGTTGATTTTGTCATCAACTGGTTTAACCCTCCTACTACTATAACTGCAAATCTAAACCTTGAACCTTTATATTCACCAATTATTTGTCCGATACATTTTGATCACCATGTTAATAACCCAAATGAGAGACTTGAAAAGCTAAGAGGAAGCAACACACAAGGAGTACAACCTAGATGCTGAAAAAATTCAAGGCACTGACCAAGATAAAATGATCTTAACTATGGTAAGAAACAAACCCTCCCAGTTGTTATGTTCACAATGTGCACGGAACTGTCCTGTGAACCAGTAATGGCAAGAGTAGAATCTGAGCTCAGGGCCAAGCATGTCAATGCTTCAGTGTGATAAGGATGACCTAAACAGCAGAAACATAACAGTCCGAAATGAACAACAAATTCCCAAAGAAAATAAATAAATAAAGAACCAAAGAAAAATAATCTATTCTAAAAATCAACAGAATTATTCCAAAAGAAATGTATTAGCGTAAAAAAGCATCAAAAACCAAGAAACAATTGGTGAAATCATAATTAATGGCAAGGTTTATAACATATGCATATCATACACAAAATTGGAGAGGGCAATGCAAATTAATGGCGCAATCTGGATGAAAGAAGACTGCCGCAGATTTTAGTTAGAGTAAAATCTCCCCAAAACACAAGAGAAAGCGAGGTTACTTTGGGGTGCAAAAGCAATCCAAAACCAAAGCTTCTTTCCACCAAAATTCAGATCATTTTGATCTGCTGCAATTCTTTTCTTATTTTTTCCATCTAAGCAACCAAATTTGCTCTGATAATTAAGTTGGCCTTAAGTTACAAGGTTACTTGTTATCAGCCTTCCCCGTGGCTCAACTCAATAGAGAACAATAACCAACTAAAGGCAAAATAAACTTAAACTTTCAAGTAGTTAGACTGGAAAATATAACTAAGAAAGCAAGAAACAACAGAATAAAAGCAATTAAAATGAATATAGTATTTGAATATAGTAGCACATCATATAGGTAACAATCTTTTACTGGGAACATATAATTTTTAGCAGCAAAGGATTTAAATCTCACTGTATTCAAGCAAGTTTACAAGCTATAGAAGCACAAAATTAGCATGTTATTTGGCATAGCTCTAGCATATCAACCTAAGTCCGCAATTAGAAGTCTTTCTGAACTTTCCATATTCTAATCTAAACAAACCAAAAAGAAATTAAGACTCTAATTTGGAATTGAAGGAAATCAACCACAAAGGATCTTTAAAGAAAGAAGAATAAAAAATGTATCTAACTAAAAAAAAAATCATAACAGCTGTAAATCAAACAGAGAAATTTAAGATCAGGTTTACTCGACTCATTAATTCTTAATTGAATTTATTTACTAATCCTAGCTCAACAAAACCTTATAATAAGTAAGAAAACCAACTAAACTCCAACAATTTGAGCCCAATTTGAAATGTTTATGAAATTTTAACAGAATAATATGTAGTACTTATTAGAAACAGATTTCCAAGATACAGATAAAACCATTTTAGGATAATCTTGTCGCATGATTTCAGGTGGAAAATAGGCTGAAAATCAAAATCTTAGAAGCTTCAGCTATGATTTTACAAAAAGTTGAGCAGCAAAGCTAGGCACATGGCTATTGCCAATATGACATGGACATCAGAAATTGGTCTTCACAAAAGCTTTCTACTAAAGAAAGCAAGAAATTCCCAACTTAGACATCAAATGCACCAAGGAGATGAATTTCAACCATTCTTTCCATTATATGAGGAAGCACAGCACTATCTAAAATATTAGAATTTGGATCCTTTAAGACTCATATTATGTTCCAGACCTTGCACCTGTCACCCAGTTATTGGCAAGTAACATCCAGCAGCAAAGTCAAGCTGCAAGTATTATTCCCATTCTTGCACATAATTCCCATTGAAAATTTGCAAGGCATTTAGTGAGGACATGTGACACCATCAATTTGATTTAAAACTTTGAAATTTCCATTTCAACATTCTTTACATTTTTTTCCTGGATAGATTAAGACATCTTCCTTAGAGGTAGACCTTCAGGGGATAAAAACAGAAGATTTCAAACTCAGATTTGATAACGTGAACATCATTTTATTTCAAAGCTTGATTTGTTCCTGTAGGCTTTGTTTCTTTTTAAAATTCAAATACGTAAACTCAAAACACAAAATAATGAACTGGATCAAGGTATTACCTCTAACAATATGAATATTTTCTCCACTCCTTGGATTCCATATTCTCAAGGTTGCATCATCAGAACCAGTGCAGATAGTTTTGCCTTGAGCAAGCATGAATGTCAAATATATAACAGAGGAATGCATCAAATTTGAGCTGAAAAGAAAATGCAGACAAAATAACAACAGATCACCAAAAGAACGTAGTTCCATACCATCAGGGGTAAAATCACCACAAGACACACTACCACCATGTCCAGAGAACATATTAAGAAAGACACCTTTATCAGCATTCCACATCCAGGCATTAGAGTCCTCAGAACCAGCCAAGACCAAATGTCCTCTTGGATGCCATCTGACCCACTGAGAAACAGCATAGATGATACCTAAATATAAGAGTAAAAAAATTGAGAAGGCCAAATTCCACTAACAATAGTTCACGTGACCACCTCAATTCCCCCTCCAGGATTGTCAAATTCATATTTCAAGGATCCAGATGAAGCATCCCAAATTCGAACAAGTCCATCCAACCCCGCAGACGCAAGTAGCAGCCCATCATTACTAAAGGCTACACTAGATACAGAATCATTGTGACCTGTAAAAAGATTCCCAAAACAATGGGATGAATAACACCAAGAAACAAAGAGGAGCAGAAACTAGCTTCAGCTTAAGTAACAAGCAATCATGATCAGGAGAATAGCAGGGAAAAACAATGACAAAACCTTGGAGCTCAGAGGCCCAATCTCCTCTACCAATCTTCCAAAGAAACCCACTGTCATCCCCACCCCCAGTTGCCACTAGTTGAGGATCAGTTGGACTGCAGGCAACAGTATAGAGCTCACCTGTTTAGGAAAAAGAACCGATGAGTTCCACTTACAACATAATGAACAATGTGATAAATTTGAAGCTACAAATATACCATTTCAATTTAAGAAAGTTAACAAAAATATATATAATCTGAAATGCTTAAAAACTGATTGCTCTATGTCCATTCTACTCTTAACATCAGACGCCTTGACATACAGAGAAAAACAAGACAATATTGGAAATTTGGAAAAGAAAAAGGCCAAAATATCAGACCATTCTCTCCTGCACAAGACAAGGATGATATTTTCTCAAAAATGAACAAAAAAAATAATGCAAAAACAAATAAACTAGAGGAGGGCCTACGTCAAAGAAATTACTATCAAAAGATTCCGAGACCTAAAGAGTGAAATTAGATATCAAACTAAAGCTCAAGTGAAGCTACTCCATTGGATGTTATGTTCTGATCCTTAAACTAGCTCATACCGCAAATCCCGTTTTTTTTTTTTTTTAAATTCAATGCAGTTACTTCCATTTGACTGCCTAAAACATTTTAACAAAATTATTCATCTTTAATTCGAATATTAATCTAAAAGAATAAACTTAATTCACTGCAGAAAACATATGCAGAGAAGAAATGGAAATTATTCAATGGAACAAAAAAAAAATGTTATACGAACTTACCAGTATGACCAGTGAATATTTGTACTGAATCATCAATTCCATCTGCAAATGCCAAAAAGAAAAACAAAAAAAAAATATTATCATTAATTAATTAGATAACCGAAATAATACAAAATACTGAAATTGAAATGGAAAAAATTGCAGACCATCAGTTTCCCCATCGGAGCCAGCATCATCGTCGGCATCTGGAAGATCTGTGTGGAGAAAAAGCATACATGCGATTATAAACTGGTTTAAACAAAATGGATGTATAATTAGTAGAAAAGAGAAAAAAGAGGACCCTCTTCATCGATTGTAACTTCGCCGACGATATCAGATTCGTCGATAAAGACCTCGCCTTCATCATCATCGTCTACGTGACCTGAAGTTGTACTTCTCATCCTGCAATCCGGCTACTCCGCTTCTTTCCACAGGGGTTTATTCAGGGTTTTTTATTTTTTGTAAAATTATTTTGTAGGGATGACCATTCGCGGTTGGCAGCTCCTTTGCCGAGCGGATTAACCGTAAATTTATTTACCCGTTAGTTTCAGTTGATTGCCTTACTGATTTCAATCTTTTACCGTTCTATTAATCATAATAATTTTTTAAGAATATAAGAAGAAATTAAAATAGGTTTAATTCTTTTTTTTTTGCTATTAAAATTTTTAAATTAGTTAAAAAAATATTAATAAATTTTTTGGATTGTTTTTGCCATTAATTTTTTTTTTTAAAAAGAGATCTTGCTATTATGTTTTTTAAAATAGATAATTTTTACCACTTAAATAGCAAAATAGATATATTTTTATCTCAAAATATAAAATAGATAGTTTTATGCGGTTGATTTTAAAAGGTGATAGTATTTTTTTTCTTTTTTAAAAAATTTAATGTAAAAAATAACTCAAAAAATTCCGTGACATTTTCTAATGGGTTTGAAAAATTCAAGAGTAAAAAGTGATCTTAACCTATAAAATTCTTGAAATCTGCAATTCAAAATGCAAAATAAAATATATTAATTTAATAAAGCGTTAATTAAAAAAATTTCAGTCTTTTACTTATTTTTGAATTCAATTCCAACCTTTATTTTTTTTACTAATTAGACACTAATGTTTTTATGCTCTTTAAATTTAGGGGCTCTATCAAATTTTCGGTTAGTTTTAACGTAATTATAGTTTTTTTTAATCAAAAGATTACTTTTAAAAATTAATATAAATAAATATTAATAATAAATTTTTATTAATTTTAATAATTAAATTTTGGTCACTTTCTTTATGTTTACTACTTTTATTATCTAAATATAAAAATTATTATTATTTTTAGATAATATTAGTTACTAGATAACAAAAAAATATATATTATAATCATGTTTGAGAAAAATTAAATAATTTTTATTTTTGAAAATACAACTGAACAAATTAAATTAAGAACAAATTTGCCAAAAGAATTTAAAATATATTGAATGCCCAAATAGATAAATAAATATGAAATATTTTTTGTATTATAGGAATAATAAATTAAGTGATAGAACTAATGATAATTTATAGAAAAAAAAATTGATTTTAATTAAACAATAATAAAACTTCAGTATTTTTAATTGTAATTTTCCTTTTTATTTAATATGTTTTTCTAGGTAAAAAGTGTTTGAAAGAAATAAGTAAATTTATCCATAAATTATTAAAGCAATTTTTTTCAATTGTTTTTTAATATCTTTATCAATTTTTTTAAATAGTATTCTAAAATGAGATACGTAATTTTTAAAAGGGATTTTCACAAAACTATTAAAAAAAGAGAAGTCCCAACTAAAAATATTCCAATTTCTTTTTCCCTTTTAACATTACTTTTTTTTAAAAAAATTTTTCTTTTTAAAAATACCTCTTTTTGATTTTTACATAAACTCTTCATCTCTTTCTTCTTTCTTCTTCGTGCTTTTCCCTTTTTCTTCTTCCCACCGGATTTGCTTCTGACGATTGACAATTTCTTCTCCATGCCGGATATGCACTTTTGTTATTGGAGATTTTGAAGCTAACTTGTTTGTCTTAGTGATAAATTCTGTTTTCTTGCCTCTCTCCTTGGTCAGTATCCCCTGTCATTAGTTTTTGTTGATGATTAATTATGTTTTTTTGTTCCTCAAACGTAAATTTGTTAACATTACATTTTTTTATTTAATTATCTTTTTTGAATAACTGTTATTTATTTCTATTTGAAATACTGGTTACGTTTAATGAACCTATGAATTTCATCTAGTTTAATTTTGTTTGTATGATGTTTTATGTTAAATGAATTTATTTGTGTTTGTTTAAATATGTTTTCTGCACTTTTGTTTATTTATGTTTGTAAATTTTTCATGTAGTTGAAAAATCTTCAGCAATTGGTTATGAGCTTACGTGAGATATGGGAATATACACAATGACTTATCAAAGCCGTAAAACTTGGTATCTTAATTGCTGTATATAAAGCGTTTGACAAAATGCTAATATAAACTTTTTTCTATGAGAAGATGTTTTAAAAATAATTAATTTTCGATAAATTTTATTGATATTGTATTTTGATATACCAAAATCTAGATGAGAAATTTCAAATCTTGAATTTAGTATAATGAAGTACACCAAAAATTGAAAACCACAAATATTATATTCATAAAATTCTAAAAATGTTCTTTTATTATTTTTTTAGATGAAAGCTTCAAGCAATAATACATTTACTGGCCAAGAATGTGACAAGAGTTATATGGTCAACATGAAAAGAAAAAACCTATAGTTGTAATTATTTCCAAATAGATGAATTTCCATGTCCACATGCTTTGGTAGTAGTGAATGAATATTATTTGAACCCATATGAATATTGTTCAGTTTACTACAGTAACGATGCAATGCTAGTAACCTATAAAGAAATAGTATATCCAATTCCTAAAAAGAAAACTTGAAAAATACCTATTGAAGTTGATAAAGAATTTGTGTTACCACCGATTGGAAGAGTTAAAGCAGGAAGACCTAAAAAAAGAAGAATCAAATCAGAATGGAAATCTAAAGTGAAAGTGAGGTGCGAAAAATTTAAAGAATTTGGATATAATCGAAAGACCTATAAAAATGCTGCAAAATAGACAATATTTTTTTAAAATTATTTGTATATTAGATATACCATTAGTTAGACATTATTGTTATTTTGCACAAAAGGTGAAAGTACTCCACTGAAATATATACCATTCTAAAAAAAATAAAATAAAAGTTCTCTTTTTTATTCATTTATCATACATTATAATCCATTTTTTTTTCAATTAATAGTTAAACAATGTCTATTAATATTCAATTTAACATTTTTAAATGCATAATATAATTTCAATTTTTTAAATTGGTATACCAAAAAATAGAAGAGTTTCAATTCTGAATTTTGGTATACCAGGTATACCGTTGGGTATACCAAAATCTAGAATTGAAAATTATTTTTTGGATTTTGGTATACCAGCTGATATACCTTGTATACCAGCTGGTATACCAAATTCCAAAATGGAAATTATCTTCTGAAATTTGGTATACCGGCAGGTATGCCTAGTATACCATCCCATATACTTGGTATACAAGTTGGTATATCGTTCGGTTTACCAAATTTCAGAACATAATTTTTAAACACTAATATTCCAAACTAAATTGATAATCTTATTTATAATTACTCTCTATAATCAGTTTTTTCATTTAATCATACGAACCAAACGATTAAGAGTATGTAATACCCCTCCATGTACCCTAGAAGAATTATCATTAATTAATTATTGTTATACATGTTTAAATAAGTGTAATTGCATGTATGAGGACTTAATTGAAAAACCAAAGTAAAAGAATTGGGGTAAGACTTGAAATAAGAAGAAATTGAGGGACCAAAGTGCAAAAGTATGAATGTGTGACATTTGGGCCAATGGTTGAGAATGGGAGGGGGATATTTTGGTGGAAGTGGCCGGCCAAACCTCTTGGCTTACACTCCTCATCTTCATCTTCTCCAACTCTCCTCTCTCTCATCCTCTCTCTCTCTCTAGGGTTTTCTTTAAATTAGAGTAAGAAAAGAGAAAGAATTTTCTTGGTCTTGGACTTAAGGTAACACTCTTAAGCTTTCATATGTGTGATTCATGGATTAGTTTGCTAGTGTTTCATAGAATTGTCTTATGTTTATAGAAGGAGAGCCAAGCAAAGGCAAGGGGAAGGAAACTCTTCAAGGTTGAAGAAGAGAAAGCTTAAACAAGGTATGGGAACTTAGGGTTTTCTTTATGTGTAAAGTTTTGTGGTTTGTCATGAGAGAGGTCTTGAGTGTCTCTCTCATGTATTTTGTGGATGACCATAAGCTTGAAGATGGATTAGAGTTGATAAAATGCATGTTTGAGTTGAAAATATGAAAACTGTCTTAAAGATCACTTGATCAGTCTGTATACTTTTGCTCATATCTTGAGCTATAGTTATCTAAATGATGAAATTCAAATTGGTATGGAAACTAGACTTATAAACCTTGATTTTGTTAGAAGAGACCAAAACCTGATTCTCACTGCATGATAGTGAAAATCGGGATTGAATTCTGACTAGGGTTGTGAATGTGCTTTTATGAACAGTTTGTGGTTTTTATGGAATATCTCAAGATTTACAAGTCCTATTGAGATGATTTTTGATGTTTTGAAAACTATAAATATAGGCCTACAACTTTGTTGAAGGCCATTTTGCGTGAAAATGTTGTTTTACAGGTTAAAAATGGCATAGAACTTGAGACTAGAAATCGGTCTCAAGGCGGTTTAGGGCTCACGGTTACCATGAATATCATAGTAACCGTGAGGTGCCTAAACTTTCAGTTCTGGACTGAAGGAATGCAATGGCTCACGGTTACCAAGATTCCCTAGTAACCGTGACCCATACTCGTAGCATTACTTCACGGTTACTACAATATCATGGTAACCGTGAGGTAATAAATTTTGAGTCCAGAAGGAAAAGCTATGCTATCTCACGGTTACTATGAAAATGGTGGTAACCGTGACCCTTATGACAAGAGGGGTCTCACGGTTACCATGAATTGTTAGTAACCGTGACCCTCCCCTGTATTTTGAAAACCAAATGTTTTTGACTCATTTTGAAATATACTCTTGTCTAATCTTCTTTCAAGCTTATAAGTCATCCTAATTTATATGGTATAACAAGAAAACCCTTCTAAAGTTCAAGAGTTCCTATTTTATTGAGAGGTAAACTTCCTTACCCTAAATGAAATGATATATGAGATACTTTCTTAAAATATGATTGCTTTTATGTTATATAATAACATTACAAGATAGTAAATATCTTGCATTCATTAATGCTATAGTTACACATGATATGAAAAGTAAATGGATTAAGCCTGCACTTAAAGACTTGGTTGTGGATAGATAGGCATGCCTATAGGGTTATAGTTGCAGCTGCTATAGTCTGACTCTTATGAGTCCACAGTTGTCTCTATATGAGACCATAGTTCTGACCCAATGGGTCTACAGATTTAATACCTTCGGGTATTCACAGATTCGATACCTTTGGTATCTACAGTACCCGTTATCCACTCCCACAGAAAATTGAGCAGGCTAAGGAATAAGACAAATGGAATATGTAAACAGTTAATGATGTATATTAATGATCCATTGAATTGATAATTCTTTTAACATGTTATGTATATATACTATAATTGCATGCTTATGAATAATGTTCATGAAAATATATTAGTTGTTCCCCACTAAGCTTTATAGCTTAGCACGGGTGTTTATCCGTGTAGGTCCTCTGGATTAAACATTGAGTCAGGGACAAGGGCCACAATTTTTCTCAGCCAACATCAATTTAGGAAGAGTGTATTGAAGTATGTAACTTAATTGTGTCTTTTTGGTAGTTAAAGATAAATTCATATGTAAAGGCATGTAATTATTAAAGCTATGTATGTAATATCAGATAGTATGACTCTCAATGTGACATGAATAATATAGTATGATGGTGTGTGCATGCACATATATGCATAGATAACTAATGATTAGTAATGGATTAACAAAGATAATTGTATAGATAAAAGTAATTAGTAACAGTAATTAGGATTATCTAGTATAGTCATTACATCATTGGTATCAGAGCAAAGGGGACGGCGATACGTAACGCCCGATCCTTGGGAACTCTCGCATGTGAACAGTGGCGAAGCGTGACTCTCCGCCCAAGGGCTTACGGGGATGGTGATATGTTCCGCCCGTGAGTGCTCTGATAGGTGCCTTGTGTAGCCACACTGGGGATGTAACCCAGACAGTTACATTTTGGTATCAGAGCGCCTTGGTTTAGGCGGTTCTGGCCAATAGGCAATTTCAAAGGTTATAGATATAGAAGTATGTTGATGTTGGCTGATTGTGGTTGTCCCTGTGTTTCTTATTATAGTTCGGGATGGAAGGTCATCATGATGGAGTAGATGAGTCGGCCGAGAGTAATTTACCGGCTCAATCGAATCCTTCTCAGCCCGACACCTCCACATCTTCGAGAGGTGGTGCAGCTGCTGCAAATGCTGGGGAAGCTTTGTTAAAAATTTCCCAGGACATGGCTCAGATCTTACAAAGAATGACTGCACCCAAAGCTCCTATTTCTGAACTCAGGAAGCATGGTGCGGAAGAATTCTTAGGCTCTACTTGGGAAGAGTCTGAGAAAGCCGAATTATGGCTTGAAAGATTGGAGAGAGTGTTCACAGAAATTCAATGCCCCGTCAGACAGAAGGTAGCTTGTGCTGTGTCCTTACTTCAAGGAGCAGCTTATGACTGGTGGAAGCTAGTCCAAACTCAACCCCAGCTACCTGAAATTCTTACTTGGGATTTCTTTGTTGCTGAATTCAAAAAGAGATATGTAACAGAGGCGTATAAAGATGAGAAACTGAAACAATTTTTGAATCTAAGGCAAAGAGGTATGACAGTGGCTGAATACGAAGCAGAATTCAGTCGCTTGAGTAAATTTGCACCGAGGCCTATGTTAACTGGGACTTTCCAATGTCGCCAGTTTCAAGAGGGATTGAATGATCATATTCGAGATCATTTGATAGGCCCTATTTCTCTGCATCCTGTGGATTATCATCAATTAGTGCAAGCAGCTATTCGAGTTGAAAAAGAGGAAAATGTGAAAAGAGAAAGAGAGCAAAGAAAGAGAAATTTTTCTCGGGGTGGTTCTTCCTCGGGGAAAAGAACAAGAGCACAACAAGGAGAACAATCTACAGAATCTGGGAATCGCTCTGCTTCTAGAGGAAGACAACAAGGGACTTTTAATTCAGGGAGAGCTAGTAGAGGTGCTGCTTCAGGACAGGGTAGAGGACAAGCTCCAGAGTGCACTTATTGTTTCAGACGACATTGGGGCACCTGTAGAATGCTTACAGGTGGTTGTTTTAGGTGTGGTAGTACGGAGCACTATATGGCTAATTGTCCTCTGACACAAGAGCAGGCTTCCAGTCAACAGAGTAATCGAGGAGCTTCCCAAGCACCTTCATCTGGCAGAAGTCGGGGTAGAGGTAGAAGTGGATCGGGTCAGTTTAGGGCCCAGTCCAGGAATGCATCTGAGACGGTGGATCGACCCTTTACTTCGACACCTCCTGCTAGAGCTTATGCGATGAAGGGACGAGAAGATGCTGATGCTCCTGATATCATAGCTGGTACATTCTCCCTCTTTGATACTGATGTATATGTGCTTATAGACCCAGGATCTACACATTCGTATATTTGTAATGGGGAGCTGGGTAGAAATGTATCTGTTCTTGATCATTTGAACTATGATATATGTGTGATTAGTCCCTTGGGCCATAGTATTCATGTTAATAAAGTTTATAGAAATTGCCCAATTAGGGTTCAAAAGAGAGAGTTCCCAGCTGATTTGATAGTGTTACCTTTTCACGAATTTGATGTAATCCTGGGTATGGACTGGTTATCTAAGTATCAGGCCATAGTAGATTGTAAAGCTAAAACGGTAATTGTTAAGAAAGATGGGGGAGTTGAGACATTGATTAAGGGTAGTAAGTCTAAACCCTTAACCAATGTTATTTCTGCAATGAAAGCGAAAAGATTTCTTCGAAAGGGATGTGAAGCATATTTGGCTGTGGTTCTTGATTCAAAAAGGGAGACGGTTAATCTTCAGGACATTCCAGTGATCAATGAATTTCCTGATGTTTTTCCTGAAGAACTTTCTGGTTTGCCACCGGAGAGAGAAGTTGAGTTATCAATTGAAGTTGTACCTGGTACAGCTCCTATCTCTCGAGCACCTTATCGAATGGCACCAACCGAGCTAAAAGAGTTAAAGGTCCAGTTGCAGGAGTTGTTAGACAAAGGCTTTATCAAGCCTAGTGTATCGCCCTGGGGTGCACCAGTGCTATTTGTTAAGAAGAAGGATGGTACTTTGAGAATGTGTATAGATTACAGACAGCTTAATAAGATGACTGTGAAGAACAAGTATCCTTTACCTCGGATTGAGGATCTTTTTGATCAATTGCGTGGTGCAGGAGTATTTTCTAAAATTGATCTGAGGTCGGGATATTATCAACTTCGAGTTAAAGATATGGATGTTCAGAAGACTGCATTTAGGACTCGATATGGACATTACGAATTTTTAGTAATGCCTTTCGGGTTGACTAATGCACCGGCTGCTTTCATGGATCTGATGAATAGGGTGTTCAGACCCTATTTAGATCAGTTTGTTGTGGTATTCATAGATGATATTTTGGTTTATTCTCGTGATGAAACGGAGCATGCAGAACATCTGAGAATAGTACTGCAAACCTTGAGGGAGCAACAGTTGTATGCAAAGCTGAGCAAGTGTGAATTCTGGCTTAAAGAAGTTGCTTTCCTTGGGCACGTGGTGTCTTCTGAAGGCATCAGAGTGGATCCTAAAAAGATTGAGGCAATAGTAAATTGGAAACCGCCTAGAAATGTACCCGAAGTCCGAAGTTTTCTGGGCTTAGCCGGTTATTATAGGCGGTTTGTGAAAGGATTTTCAGTTATTGCCTCTCCACTCACTAGATTACTACGAAAAGAAGCTACATTTGAGTGGACAGATCGTTGTCAAGCCAGTTTTGATCAGTTAAAAGAGATGTTAACTCAAGCTCCAGTTCTTACTCAACCAGTAGCAGATAAGGAGTATGCCCTGTACAGTGATGCATCGAGAAATGGATTGGGTTGTGTTCTGATGCAAGAGGGTAAGGTAGTGGCATATGCTTCAAGACAGTTAAAGCCTCATGAACAGAATTATCCGACTCATGATCTAGAGCTAGCCGCAATTGTGTTTGCTTTAAAGATATGGCGGCATTATCTTTATGGTGAGAAATGCAGGATCTTTACTGATCACAAGAGTCTTAAATACTTGCTTACTCAGCGAGATCTTAATTTAAGACAACGCAGGTGGCTAGAATTGTTCAAGGACTATGATTGTATAATCGATTATCATCCAGGAAAAGCAAATGTGGTAGCGGATGCTTTAAGTCGGAAAATGATGGCAACTTTATTATTACAAGACTATAAATGGAAGATCTCTTCTGATGGAGCTTTGTTAGCCCAATTACGAGCTCGTCCTAGCCTAAGACAGACAGTGATAGATGCACAAGCAGATGATGTAAAGTTACAACAGTTGATTCACTCAGTTGGTTCTGGGGGTCTGATAGAATACTCTGTTGGAAGTGATGGTGGTCTTTACTATCGGAATCGTTTATGTGTACCAGATGTTAAAGAACTAAAGGAGGCTTTATTGCACGAAGCTCATAGTACAGTATTCACCATGCATCCAGGTGGCAACAAGATGTATAGAGATTTGAAGCAGTTTTATTGGTGGCCAGGAATGAAAAGAGATGTAACTAATTATGTCTCCAAGTGCCTAACATGTCAACAAGTAAAAGCAGAACATCAATTTCCTTCGGGATTGTTGAATCCTCTTCCCATTCCTCAATGGAAGTGGGACAATGTCACGATGGATTTCGTTACAGGTTTGCCCACTACCCAAAGAAAACATGATGCAGTGTGGGTCATCGTAGACAGACTGACTAAGGTGGCTCACTTTATACCAATTCGAACCAATTATTCAATGGATAGATTGGCTGAATTGTACATAGATCAAATTATTAGATTGCATGGGGTGCCTATTTCAATTGTTTCGGATCGGGATCCGAGGTTCACTTCCAGATTTTGGAAGAGTTTACAGCAAGCCTTAGGCACAAAGCTTCTCCTTAGTACTGCATTTCATCCTCAGACGGATGGACAGTCAGAAAGGGTTATACAAGTACTAGAAGACATGTTAAGGGGTTGTGTGCTAGATTTTCCAGGAAGCTGGGATAGATATGTTACACTGATGGAGTTTGCATACAATAATGGCTACCAAACTAGCATTGGTATGCCACCTTATGAAGCGCTTTATGGACGAAAATGTAGAACTCCTTCATGTTGGACAGAGTTAGCTGAAAGCAAGTTAACGGGTCCTGATATTGTTAAAGACACTGAAGAGAAGATTCAACTTGTCAAACAGAGATTGAAGGAAGCCAGTGACAGACAAAGATCTTATGCCAACCTAAAAAGGAAAGATATTGAATATCAGGTTGGCGATAAAGTGTTTTTAAAGGTGTCCCCATGGAGAAAGGTATTACGGTTTGGAAAGAAAGGAAAGCTTAGCCCACGGTTTATAGGTCCTTATAGGATCTTGGATCGGATTGGACCAGTAGCATACCGTTTGGAGCTTCCTAGTGAGCTATCAAAATTGCATAATGTCTTCCATGTTTCTATGCTCCGGCGGTACCGATCTGATGAGTCACATATCATACCAACGCAAGATGTTAGTGTCAAATCTGATTATACGTATGATGAAGAACCTAAACAGATATTGGCCAAAGAAGTTAAACAGTTGAGGAACAAAGAGATTCCTTTAGTCAAAGTCTTATGGCAACACCACGGTGTGCAAGAAGCGACTTGGGAACCTGAAGAAGTTATGCGGGCTCAGTACCCACAACTCTTCAATACAGGTATGAATTTCGAGGACGAAATTCTTTTAGGGGGAGAGAGTTGTAATACCCCTCCATGTACCCTAGAAGAATTATCATTAATTAATTATTGTTATACATGTTTAAATAAGTGTAATTGCATGTATGAGGACTTAATTGAAAAACCAAAGTAAAAGAATTGGGGTAAGACTTGAAATAAGAAGAAATTGAGGGACCAAAGTGCAAAAGTATGAATGTGTGACATTTGGGCCAATGGTTGAGAATGGGAGGGGGATATTTTGGTGGAAGTGGCCGGCCAAACCTCTTGGCTTACACTCCTCATCTTCATCTTCTCCAACTCTCCTCTCTCTCATCCTCTCTCTCTCTCTAGGGTTTTCTTTAAATTAGAGTAAGAAAAGAGAAAGAATTTTCTTGGTCTTGGACTTAAGGTAACACTCTTAAGCTTTCATATGTGTGATTCATGGATTAGTTTGCTAGTGTTTCATAGAATTGTCTTATGTTTATAGAAGGAGAGCCAAGCAAAGGCAAGGGGAAGGAAACTCTTCAAGGTTGAAGAAGAGAAAGCTTAAACAAGGTATGGGAACTTAGGGTTTTCTTTATGTGTAAAGTTTTGTGGTTTGTCATGAGAGAGGTCTTGAGTGTCTCTCTCATGTATTTTGTGGATGACCATAAGCTTGAAGATGGATTAGAGTTGATAAAATGCATGTTTGAGTTGAAAATATGAAAACTGTCTTAAAGATCACTTGATCAGTCTGTATACTTTTGCTCATATCTTGAGCTATAGTTATCTAAATGATGAAATTCAAATTGGTATGGAAACTAGACTTATAAACCTTGATTTTGTTAGAAGAGACCAAAACCTGATTCTCACTGCATGATAGTGAAAATCGGGATTGAATTCTGACTAGGGTTGTGAATGTGCTTTTATGAACAGTTTGTGGTTTTTATGGAATATCTCAAGATTTACAAGTCCTATTGAGATGATTTTTGATGTTTTGAAAACTATAAATATAGGCCTACAACTTTGTTGAAGGCCATTTTGCGTGAAAATGTTGTTTTACAGGTTAAAAATGGCATAGAACTTGAGACTAGAAATCGGTCTCAAGGCGGTTTAGGGCTCACGGTTACCATGAATATCATAGTAACCGTGAGGTGCCTAAACTTTCAGTTCTGGACTGAAGGAATGCAATGGCTCACGGTTACCAAGATTCCCTAGTAACCGTGACCCATACTCGTAGCATTACTTCACGGTTACTACAATATCATGGTAACCGTGAGGTAATAAATTTTGAGTCCAGAAGGAAAAGCTATGCTATCTCACGGTTACTATGAAAATGGTGGTAACCGTGACCCTTATGACAAGAGGGGTCTCACGGTTACCATGAATTGTTAGTAACCGTGACCCTCCCCTGTATTTTGAAAACCAAATGTTTTTGACTCATTTTGAAATATACTCTTGTCTAATCTTCTTTCAAGCTTATAAGTCATCCTAATTTATATGGTATAACAAGAAAACCCTTCTAAAGTTCAAGAGTTCCTATTTTATTGAGAGGTAAACTTCCTTACCCTAAATGAAATGATATATGAGATACTTTCTTAAAATATGATTGCTTTTATGTTATATAATAACATTACAAGATAGTAAATATCTTGCATTCATTAATGCTATAGTTACACATGATATGAAAAGTAAATGGATTAAGCCTGCACTTAAAGACTTGGTTGTGGATAGATAGGCATGCCTATAGGGTTATAGTTGCAGCTGCTATAGTCTGACTCTTATGAGTCCACAGTTGTCTCTATATGAGACCATAGTTCTGACCCAATGGGTCTACAGATTTAATACCTTCGGGTATTCACAGATTCGATACCTTTGGTATCTACAGTACCCGTTATCCACTCCCACAGAAAATTGAGCAGGCTAAGGAATAAGACAAATGGAATATGTAAACAGTTAATGATGTATATTAATGATCCATTGAATTGATAATTCTTTTAACATGTTATGTATATATACTATAATTGCATGCTTATGAATAATGTTCATGAAAATATATTAGTTGTTCCCCACTAAGCTTTATAGCTTAGCACGGGTGTTTATCCGTGTAGGTCCTCTGGATTAAACATTGAGTCAGGGACAAGGGCCACAATTTTTCTCAGCCAACATCAATTTAGGAAGAGTGTATTGAAGTATGTAACTTAATTGTGTCTTTTTGGTAGTTAAAGATAAATTCATATGTAAAGGCATGTAATTATTAAAGCTATGTATGTAATATCAGATAGTATGACTCTCAATGTGACATGAATAATATAGTATGATGGTGTGTGCATGCACATATATGCATAGATAACTAATGATTAGTAATGGATTAACAAAGATAATTGTATAGATAAAAGTAATTAGTAACAGTAATTAGGATTATCTAGTATAGTCATTACATCATTGGTATCAGAGCAAAGGGGACGGCGATACGTAACGCCCGATCCTTGGGAACTCTCGCATGTGAACAGTGGCGAAGCGTGACTCTCCGCCCAAGGGCTTACGGGGATGGTGATATGTTCCGCCCGTGAGTGCTCTGATAGGTGCCTTGTGTAGCCACACTGGGGATGTAACCCAGACAGTTACAGAGTAGGACAATCATCTTATAAATTTAATTAGAATATACCAAGAAGATGCATTAGAAACCTCATAGAGCCTCTTCGATAGCCCTTATGGCTCCAAGATAGTCAACATTGTATCCTATTAGCTTGTAACACCTTCGCACCCCTTAGGAGTAATTAGAGATGCTACACTTGCTATAGTCGTATCAAAATGTCAATATAGCTAATATAAGCTTCAATACAATACTTGGTTCAAACTTAATACCAGACACATAATGAAAAATTCAAATCTTTATAACAATTACAAAATTTTAATTACATACATATTTTCATTAAGTCTTAGTTAGCTATACAATAAAAGATGTACAAAATGTACTACTTTCTAGAGTCTACATTAGGTCTTCGAGAAATTTTTCGTGAATGCCAACGATCTAGCCACCAAATCTTCAACTCAAAGCTACTCATGCAAAACATATGACTCATCATTTACAAAGATAATAGTAATTTAATTCACGTAATTAAGGACATATCTAGTTCTTTACTATAATCGGCCTTAAGCTCACAAACAAATTGACTATTTATTTCGGTTTAACTTCCTCCACTAGTCTTTCATTCCACTCTATTCAGAACACAATCACATTAACTGCTCTATTGAGTTAGTACCTTGCCCTTGCTAATAACACTAAAACTACTTTTACGCGTCACTTCTTTAGAAGACCACTAACACTAGTATACTTAACATTTACATCTAACATTTGGTTCGAACTCAGAGTTTATATTCCAAGCTTCCTACGTATCTCAAAATCGAGAATCAGAATCATGTAGTTCTAAATGTTTATTTATACTCTGTATTAACTAATAGATAACACATCAACCATACATTTCACAACTCATTCATTACTCGAGCACATCTCATTATCATCATTGTACACTTAATCTTGCATATGTATTAACTACCTTATATATATATGCAACACGTATAAATCATTAGTTTTAACAATAATAAACATGAATAAATCAATAATCTTTTATATCATATTCGTCGCTAACACTACTTCCATTCTCTCATAATCACCTTTGCAGCTTATACTCTGTATAGGCATGGACATTTGAAAACACTAGATACCGTATAGGTATTGTATCACTAGATACCAAAAGGCACCAATCACTGGATACCATGAGGTATCAATTCACTAGACACCAAAGGTGCCAATCACTGGATACCACAAGTTAACAATTCACTAGACACCAAAAGGTGCCAATCACTAGATATCACAAGGTATCAATTCACTTAAAAATGCACTTTAAATATAGTTACCACTTCATAAAATATGTAATACTAAGCATATCATTGATCATAGTTATCACATTGCATCATTATACATTTAAAGATCATATATGTATCTATTCTTTCAATTCCATGCTTAATGTGGTCTCATTAAGCTTAAAAGTGTCCATAGGGGTTGTGATAATGTTTGGAGCACTTAAATATCACATTGGCTTCAAATAGGGCATTACTTGGTGGAGGTGGGCATGTTCTATCGTCATCGCAAAAGGGGTCGCAACCGCGACAGAGGGCTTATCTCCCTGCTCACGAAATCCTATCGACTGCTTTCAATATCTAACTTGCATGTCAGTTTAGACATACTAAATGACATTTTTAGGAAAAGTGTTCTTCTACAAAGTTGTTCCTCTATGTCTCTAGTTTCTAAAACATTAAAAATTACTTAATTTTAATCTCTAAATCTTGAAATATTACTAAAAAAGTGAGGACTACTCTAGATGATAGGATAGCAAACATCACTCAACTTCAAGCCGTAATAAAGGGGACTTTAAGGGGCAAAATTAAGGTTTGATTTCTTCTATAAAGTTATGGATATATGTGTTATCTTACATTTCCAACTAGATTCATTTCATTTGGGCATCTACAAAAAGAGTTATATCCCATATACTAAAATTGGTTCAAATGAACCTTAAACAGATTTTCACTATGTCATTTTTAAGGCATAAATCACTTTTTCCATACATCTATTCAACATATACGAACTCTAACATCAATTAAAATTTTATTGCAATATATTTATAGCCCTAGAACAACTTAAATTCATGCAAAGGAAATAGAAACTCTCATACCTTCAAAATTGATCCAAGTTTACTTTTCTAGAACTTCTCCTTCTCTTTTCCTTTGCTTTTGCTAAATTCACCATTTAAATCATATCATGAATACACATCAATGTCAAATCTCATCTACAATTCCAGCTTCGCATGTTCTAAAGCAAAAGAATGGGCAACTTTAAGTAAAAATCTCATGAAACTCACCTTAAATTAGCCAATTCACATAAGCCCCTTATTAAGAAAAATCATGAACACAAGAGTAGCATAGAGAGGAAGAAGAATTACTGGAATTCCTTTTGGCCATTAGGTGGCCGACCAACCCACCACAAAGGCAGATTTTTCATTTTTTTTTCTTTCGTTTGCCTTTATCCTTACCCTTTCTAGAAAGAGACATATGTTTGCCTCTAATTGGATCACTTGTTTGGCAATTAAGAACTTGCACTTTACTCCCTCTAATTAATATTAATTACCACTCACACACTATACTAACTCATTTTAATACATTATCCCCACTTCTTTAATAATATTGCATATTTACCCCTAAAATGATCATTTATGAACTTGCCCTTCACTTTTACATTAATACCAATTACGTCCCGATTACATGATTAATAATCATTTTACACTGAACCTTTTTCAATCTCTCTCTTTACTATACACTAATCCTATTAGGATATGTTTTAGGGCCTCACATAGCTACCCATCAGTTGGTCTCCTAATCATACATCCGATGGCTCCTATTGCCTACAAAGTAGAAATCCAATTAAACTCACCAGAAGATGATTTTTCTTTTTTGCGATCAATTTTCAATAAATGATAGTATAACAAAATGCTAAAAAGTAAATATCACAAAGTAAAAATTCATGTACCTTCGCAATTGGATCAATCTCATCACAGCACTTAAGTCCAGCTTCCTTGTCAGGAATAGTATAATTGCATTTCAAATCCATCAAAAATTAATGCCTCTTTCAGAGTGTAGAAAAAGCACTTAAACTAAAAACAAGATATACGCTACATATTGAACTGATAGGTTTGAGAGAAATTTTACCTGTATCCAATGAAGTCTGAAGATGAATAAGTTGATATGTAATTTGCAATATTGTCAACCAAAAGAGGCAGATAAATTTCGTTAAAACTGACTGACTTAAATGTTGTATTGTTGAGGTGAGGGCTTTTGTTGTGACCAATTGTATTCCCAATAACACCATATACTTTGGTATCAGCTCCAATCTATCTTAAGTTATACAAATCCAATAAATCTTTAAGAGTTGGTTGCTCAAGAGCAGATACTACTCATGCTTCAATTGAACCAAAAGTGAGAAATGACCCATATTTTGCAGCAAGTATCCTTGACATTAAGCCTCTCTCACCCATAACAATCCTTATCATTGTACCTGTAATTTAACTACTGTGTCATTCATTATGAGGAAATTTACACACTCTATGCATGTCATAATTTTTATCTATGCTCGAGTTTTATGTGACATATAAGAATGCAAAGTATTTGATTCCAAACCAGATATCAAATGAAAAATATGGCAACTGTTTAGACACAAAACACCATCCACTGATAGCTAAACTTAAGAGAATGTTTAAGCATATAAATCACAAACAGAGAGCAAGAACATCATGAAAATTAAAGCTTTCAGAATATGAAAATTGAGCAAAAATGAAAGAAATTGGCAATTACATTGTGTCAAAGAAGAAAAATCATGAAGAAATCCCAATTTTGCCTTGCAATAAGAAATTGGTAGCAAACTGAAAGATCAAAAACAATTAAAAATACTTAATTTTTGGGATAATATTGCTTAATGAATTTGCTACGAGAAAAGAAAAGTTTAAAAAAACTAGAACAATTAAAAGATTTTCACAATCTGCTTAATAGTTACTCTTGATTAATCATAATAGCAGATAAGAAAACCTAAGAGGAAAAGGATTAAATTTTTAGGCATATATGTAACTATATACACATAAAACGTACACGTATCCAGAGAACACCAGAAGGAAGCCATGAAATGGGAAGAACAACACGAAACAACATTTATGAAAAGCAATCTAAAATGTGTTTTGAAAGCAATGCAACTTAATAAAAATAAGAGAACCTACAAATGACAATACAATTTAAAACCTGAAATAAGTGGGTAATGGGTATAATGGAACGAGGAAGCGAAGATGGAAGAAACAAAGTACTTTTTCGAAATAGGAGCAAAGGACATGAGATGTTGATGTAGGTAGCCATAGTTGCTCATTGTGTATTTGTTACTATAATTAAAGTCATCGTCTTCTTGTCAACAATTTACTGGAAGCTCTAACTGTCTAAAGCTGTTTCCACAGATATAGAAGAGAAGAAATGGGAGGTGGGTAATGGTATTTAGGGTTAAAATAAAAAGGGGTATTTTTAAAAATAAAAAATTAAAAAAGGTATTTTTAAATTTAAAAGAAGAATGGTTGTATTTTTAAAAAATAGAATAGGAAAAGGGGTAAACTGTGTAAATTTCTCTTTTTAAAAAGGGAAAAGGTACCAAAATACCCTCAAAGTTATCTTTGATGAGCTTAAATGCCCTTAATGTTTTTTTTTTGGAGCAAATGTACCCCTTAACTCCAAAAATCGACTCTGATTTGCCCTTTCGTTTACATTCCGTTTGGACTGGACTTACGGCGCTGACGTGGTCATCTTAGTGGATGTATTTTTGGTGATGTGGCAGACACATGGTGGAGGGCATACCAGTGAAACACCCCATCAGTGCCATGTGGGACCCACAACTTAAAAAAAATTAAAAGAATTTTCCCCTTTTCCTTTCCCTCCCTATCATTTTTCCCCTTTCCCTTATATTCCCAAAGCACGTTCTATGCTTCTTGCAATCCCTAACCCCTTATTCCTAATCTATCTAATGTTCCTAATCTCTAATCTTATTGGCAAAGAGATTTTTCAAATTATTGTAAAGCCAATAAATGACTTCTTCTTATTCTGCTGGAGAGAGCATAAATCAAAGGAGGAGTTTACTTGAAGGAGGCGATTCACTCTACTTGTGCAGATGTGGGAAAAGGGCAATCTTGCTTAAATCTTGGAGTTTTAAGAATCCAGGAAGAAGATTTCATCGATGCCCTAATTTTCTTGTTGATGTAAGTCATAATGGTTATTTCGTTGATTTAATTTGTGCTAATGTGAGTAAATGATGGTTGTTTAGGTTAATTTCTTTTTAGTTGTTTAGAGAATTTTTTTACGGATTTGTATTTTGTAATGGTGGTTTAATTATATAGTACTTGTACCTGTTTTACTCGTTTTCTTTGTGATTTTGTTGGATTTTTATGTGTCTATTACAATGCTGAATTTGTGTGCAGGAAAGGGACTGCAAATTCTTTCGATGGGAAGATTGTGAATTGCCTCCAAGGGCAGTTGAAGTAATAAATCAGCTGAAGAAAGAGAATAGGTATCTGAGAAGAATTTGCAATATGGGTGGAGATTATGATCTTCAATTATCTGAGATACAAAGGCAAATACAATGTATGAGAAATAATAAAGTTAATTTTGAAAGAGATAATAAGAGGTTGAAATGGAAGATAAGAGTTTGTGTAATAGTTTTATGTTTTACTTGGTTTTTTATTATTCCTGTTCTACTGTAAGATGAGTTATTACTTTCAATTATGGTTGTAAACTTACTGTTGTAATCAATTGAACATTATGTTTGGTTGATTTCAATTGATGAAATGAAAATCTAACAGATTTGACAAATGTATGTTGTACTTGTTTACCCTATGTGTTGTTGGCGATGACTAGTTAAACAATTAAATAAAAATGCATTAAAATTTAAGTTGTGAACGAAATGAAAGTGTTAAAAATTCAGAACACTTGTAAAATTTATCCTATAAAAAGAGAGTCCCAAATCATAACCATAATTCACAATTATCATCTTATGTACAAGTACAACAGTTATTGAGATAACAACTAATAACTGATATATTATATATCAAAATTAACTGATTTTTTACAAAATGATTGATGTCAATTGTGTCAGCTAGTAGTTCTACAATCAGAAGGCTATTCACAAATTAGCCATTTACAAAAAGCAAGACATATACAAAAACAAGCTGACAGTATCATCAATCATCAACTATTACATAATCTTAATATAATGCATTTACAAATATGGCCACTACTTCATTAACCTTTAATTTGTTTACCATTCTTCCTTAACAAGTCATGCTTTTCTTTTTCAAAATTAGACTGTGTTGCAATTATCTTACTCTTTGCTTTTCTTTTTCTTTGACTTGGTTTGAATGGCAAGTTGGCAGGCCCTGTATTTTTAGTCCTGACAAAAGATATAACTCTTTCTCCCATTGGCCCTCTATTGTTGGTTTTTCTGGTTTCAATCCTGGTTTCTGACTCATTCGGTATTAGGAATCTGGTATTGACATTGGGTTGTTCATCATTACCATCAACTGCTTCCTCTTCATCTCCATCAATTAGCACACCAAGGGAGTCACCTTGTTGTATATAGAATTTAAATGTCTTTTTGTCAATGGCATAGCAAAAAATTTAGAACAGATAATTCAATTGGTTTATATCTAGAATAAATTTACAAAAGCAAAAAACTTACATGGTATATTGCCCTGCCAACTTCACGATCATAGAAATAACCAAAACCTTGACCAACCTTCTTATTTCTGACATAAGTAGCATTTCCTGAGAATTGGGAAACTCCTAGCACCGGTGAACCTTGAGTCTACAGCTGATCAGTCACAATATGACTATAATTTGCTGGAGGATGTTTTGTTGTTAGATTTTCATTGTTTGTAGTGGAACCAAACCCTGTATCCTATTAAAAAAATCAGCAAATTTGTACATATGCAAAATTAAAAATTAATAATCTATCATTACCTTTTTATAGTTTGTTCTTTTGTGACCTAATTCTTTGCAATTTTCACATCTTTGTTTGAAGCCTCTTTTGGACAATTTTTGTAAAGATCCAACTCTTCTTGGTTCATTCTTATCCCTCTTTCTTTGTTTTTTTGGTCTGCCAGCTTGCTTAACATATGGAGGAGGTTCAATTGGTTCAAAATCATCAACTCTCCAAAATTGTTGACCCCTTACTGGCTCCAATTTATGCTTATAAATCTCTATGCATGTCTGCTTGCTATAATAATGAGAAGTGTACTTGAAGGGATCCACTTTGCTATGGTTCATGGCAGCTAAGGCATGAGGACATAGGATTTCTGTGAGATCCCATTCCCTATATGTGCATGTCTGCATATCCAATTTGATTGCATGTCGATCCACCCCTTCGCTAACTTTATAACCATTTGCTCCATTGAATTCGACCCTGCATTTATGTGCTATGTCTCTGTTATCCTTGTATACCTTAAGACAATATGGTGACCAATCTTTATCCCACTTAGAACACTGTATATCTAACTTTGCAATCCTAATCATAGTCTTAATTCGTATCTCCTCCAACATTTGTATCATTGGTTTGTGTCTTGCTTTTAGTATCCAACTGTTAAAACTTTCTACTACATTATTATCAACACTTGATGATTTGCTTTTGAAGGAGAAATATGCTTTGCACCATGTCTCAGGATTGTATGTCAACAAATCCTTGACCGCCTTCTTCTCAATTCCAGCAAGAATTTTTAGATTATCAACAAACTTTTCATGATAAGTAGACTATGAACAAATCCAAAAATGTTTCTTTAACTCAACCCCTCTCCAAGTTTGAGACCAATTTGAATAGATGTGCCTTGCACATAATCGATGGTCACTTTCAAGAAGAACTTCTTTAACAACTGGAATAAGTCCCTAAAACACAGCAAGCAGGCATACAACAACAACAGTCAATATATACAGCACAATAATAAAAGCAACAACATGCAATATAGCAATAGTAGTCAATATATAATGCACAATAATAAAGCTACAACATGCAATGTAGCTACAACAAGCTAACAACAACAACATGCATACAATAACAGCAAGCTAATAGCAGCAGCAGTCAGGCCTTGAGCAAAAATTACAACAATAGCAGGCAATTATCAATAGCAAACATATAGCAACAATAGTCTGGTATTAACAGCTATAATTACAGCAATAGCAGTCAATATAACAACAAAAATTACATGTACAGCAGTCAATATAAAGCAACAGCAAGCTAACAACAATAGTACGCATACAACAATAGCAAGCTAACAGCAGCAGCAGTCAAGCCTTGAGTAAAAATTACAGCAACAACAAGCAATTATCAACAACAAACATATAGCAACAATAGTTCGGTATTAACAGCTATAATTACAGTAACAACAGTCAATATAACAGCAAAAATTACATGTATAGCAGTCAATATAAAGAAACATCATGCATATTAAATAATGAAAAAAATCAACAGCTGTCATCTTAAATACAAAGTAAAAGATGCATTTGATGAAGCAATTAATGGCAATTGATCATGACAGTATAACAACAAAATGATGAATAGAATGCTCATGTAAACCTACAACAACAAAAAAAAAATGCCCAAACTTATCCTTAATGATAATCAATTATGCAAGTTTCATGAAAATGGTTGTCTATTCTCTTTATTATGTTTCGATGTTAGAGAGGAGGTTGGTGCCATTGTGGATGAGTTAGTAATGAACATCAAGAAGCTTGTTCAAGTGACTTTAAGAGGAATTGAGAAGTGGAGATAATGAGTTATCCGTACAAGTTGACAATTCTTATAATGCTATTGTAGACAGTGTGTACCTCTGTACAGATACATGTTCTATCTGTTTTAGATGTTAAGCTGGTCTCTATGTAGATTTAAGGTTTTAATAAAATTATGAATACCTATATTTTGTTGGTTCAGTTGAATTCATAACAATGCACGCATGTTTAGTTGAATTCATAACAATGCCAAACACTTAAAAAAAAAAAGAGATGAAATTTTATCAGGAGCTAAATAAGAAAAAGAGATGAAATTTGATCCTTGACTTCAAGGTCTTTTTAACAGTGTTTCTAAATGGTACATATAGTTTTGAATGAAAGGCAATAACTCATTAGGCCTTGATTGCATAGACTACTAAAGCTCAATCCATCTTAGATGATTATCAGAATGCTCATGTAAACCAGCAATTAACATCAACAGATAGTAGCAACAAACACCATCAATTACAGTAAATAGAAAGATTTAAAAATATAAAAATTACCTTCTGCATATCTGACATTATTGTGAGAGAATTTCCATCTCCAAGAGCTAGCTCATTCGTTAAAATCTTAACAAACCATGCCTAGTTGAACTTGTTTTCCTTAGACACTATAGCCCATGCAATAGGATATATGTGATTGTCTCCATCCTACCCAACAACGACTAATAGTTGTTCATTATAAGAACCTTTCAAAAATGCACCATCCAACCCTAAAATGGGCCTACATCTGAATTTTCAGCCATTTTTACAGGCCCTAAACATGATAAAAAGTCTCTTGAAAACCCTTCTTCCATTCTCTAGCTATCCTCTATCTAACTCCAAATAGATCGACGAACCCGGATTGCTTTTTTTTAGTTCGTCTACATAAGCTTCAATGATTTTAAACTCTTTATTATATCCCCCATCCATTGTCTTAAGTATACTACATAAGCTTCAATGATTTTAAACTCCTTATTATATCCCCCATTCATTGTCTTAAGTATAATTCCTTTGGCCCTTTTACACCTTGATTCACTTACATTTACATTCAAATCACTAGCAACTTTTTTTTTTGCAACATCTCACTATTTATTGAGGGATCCTCCTGCACAACTTACCTAAGATAATTTGCTAAAAAATTCTTAGTCGCTCTTGGATTGTCATAGCATGTAAGGCATTCGTGCACTTCATTAATAGTCTTTACCTTCACACCACTGCCTTTACTATCCTTACTAACAAGTAAAAAGAAAGGACATCCCTTTTCACAAACATATCTTGTCCTACACTTATTTGCTTTCTTAACCCTTAACCCAAAACCATTACAAATTGAATACATGTTCACTGCTTTTCGAGCTTCTTTCATGTCCTTAAAAGTTATTCCCACTTGTATATGCCTTATCAAATTGTCTTTTGTATAGCTATTATTCCTTCTTTCTCTTACACTCTAACACCTCATCTTCAAGAAATGGAAGTGAAAAATCAGATTCTTGTTCGTTCAAACTGCCCCTTGAATCAGACTCATTGGTGGCTTCATCTTGGTGATTATCGTGTGAATCCTCTTCCTCATGTGCATCTTCGTTACTGTTTTCTTGTAGAGTACCATTCACATCTACCTGATCTTCTAAATCTTGATGTTCTTCTTCACCAACCCCATCCCTTCGTTCTTCACCGTCACAATTTACATCCGAATTTGTCCCCACCCTTTCCTCTTCACATGATGGAAGCATGAAAACAACTTCCGGTATTAGCAAATTAAGATCTTCATCAACATTATTTTTAGTATTATACCTGTCCTGACTAATTTCACTAAAGCACACTTGCAAGCATTGACAAAAAAACTTAATTGATTCATCTTCAACTGAAAATAACCTAATTACTTTGAATTCATCATATATCTTAATCAAATCCAGTAGCTTTGCTATATCCATATCACTCTCAATACTTGCATATTTTTCAGTATAAAAACCAACTAGAAGCTCCATTAAAAACAATTTAATGTCTTTCTCTTAAGTTTTCTCATTAAACAAGGCCTTAAAATAAAAAAAAAAAGATAATTTATCTATGTCATAATTTTCAACCACAAACACTTCACCAGAATCATAACCTAAGTCAATATTTACTCTCCACACCCCATTATGATGTAAATCCAACCTAACCGTATTGATCATATTCATACACCCAACCTACATCCAACCATTTTCCACATAAGAAGACAAATTAATTTATTATTTTTAATAATAATAAAAAATGCATAAAACACATACAACATATATGGCATTGAATAGCCAACAACCCAATTCAGTAAATTATTAATTAACCTTATCTACCATAGGGTTTGTATAAATAATAAAAAAGCAACAACAATGACCCAACTACAATAAACAACACGGGACCACAGACGTAAAAATGTAAGAACTAGTGGGAATATATTTACCTTTACTCAGTGGACACTTTTTCTCTATCATTTTCAGGGAATCTCTAGCCTTCCTTTGTCAACACCCTTTTCCATTTCTCTTCTCATTTCTCTTCCCAAGTAAATATCTTCTAACCCCAACACATTTCTTCCTCATATTAGTAAATGGAATAGCTTTTCAACTTAAAGTAACTTAGGTTTTTCTTTTTCAATTTGCAAAATTAGGGAAACAGAGAAACAAGAGACAGATCAAGCAAATAGAGGGAAGGTTAGAGATTATAGTGAGGAATGCACAAGTTTATCGCTTCACATCAGTCAATTTCAAGATGAAAGGATCATGTTTCTGCGATTCAATGAAACAGCTAGCAAGGGAGGGAAACGGGAAAAAACGATGGGGAGGGAAAGGGAAAGGGGAAAATTCTTTTAATTTTCTTTAAGTTGTGGGTCCCACTCCCACGTGGTACTGATGTGGCGCTTCGCTGGTATGCCCTCCGCCATGTGTTTGCCACATCACTAAAAATACATCCACTCAGATGGCCACGTCAGAGCCGTGAGTCCAGTTCAGACGGAATGTAAACAGAGGGGCAAATCAGAGTTGATTTTTATAGTTAAGGGGTATATTTGCTTTAAAAAAAATATTAAGGGCATTTAAGCTCATTAGAGATAACTTTGAGTGCATTTTGATACATTTTTCCTTTTAAAAATTAATTCGATTATAAGATTGGGCCGAGCTATATCTCTAAACTGAGCCCAGCCCAAGCAGCTCACAATCTAAATAAGCGCTGACGCACATTTACGCGTAAAGCAACCCTGGCGCTTTCTTTATTCTTTTCCTACACGTAATCGGATTGTCGTTACTCGGTACGATTATTCTATAAATACATCTAGCAAGCTTTAATCTTCATTAGTCTCTAGGATTTGCAGCGCCTGAATAGTGGAAAGCTCTACGATCGGCGATTACACAGAGTTTTGTCTTTTCTTGGTTTCGATTGTTTGATAAATCGTCCGAAGCATTCTATTGGTTAGGGAAAATCTCGGCCAATTAGGGTTTCGATTTTTCTCTCGCGAATCGTCTTCTCTGAATTGGGGATTCTCCGCCGGCCTCTGTCCAAATTCATTGTCGGTGTTTTTTCTGTAATCAGTTCTTTTGCTTTTTGTAATCAATTGTGTTACTGTAGAGCACTCTGTAACTCTTGTACTCTGTATTATTCTTTTATTTTCGGGAATTGATTTTGTACTCGCTGTATTCAATCTCCGATGGCTATATATTTTAAATTCAAGAGTGCAAAAACTTATAATTCCGTATCTGTGAACGGTCCTTCCGTATCAGTTGCATCTTTGAAAAGAAAAATATCCGAGTTGATTTATAAAAGTAAGAAGAAGGCTGATTCAAATGGGTTATGTATGGGTACCGATTTTGACATTCTGATCATAAATGCCCAGACTAACGATCATTATGATGATGAAAATATGTTGATTCCAATTCAGACTAGGGTTTTGATTCAGAGGGTTCCTGGAACCCGGCGACATAAACCCCTCGACACTGCAGCAATTGTCTTACCAGGCCGTAATGTTCCTACAAGTTCTTCTAGTTTTGTTACTAGTTCTAGCTCTAGTTCTGTTTCTGTTGCTTCTAATGCTTCTGCGCTTACTAGTATTACAAATTGTGGTGAGGACAAGGGGTACGTTTCAGAATATGATGAGTTGTTTGGTGAGGACATCTACCTGAATGTGCAGCCAATCCCATCTAGCGGTGCAATTGATGGCGTGAATGTGAAGCCGTTCTCATCCACTAGGCCAATTGATGGCTTGAATGCGAAATTGACCCAGTCTAGCAGCCTTGAAGTTGATGAGGTGAAAAAGATTCAGGCTTTAGTCAATACTCCAGCATTGGACTGGCAGCTACAGGGTTCTAATAGTAGACATTTTGCAAGAGTGGATAAGAGGGTACCTCCAGAGGGGTATATATGCCACAGATGCAAGTTGCCAGGGCATTTTATTCAGCACTGCCCAACAAATGGCAATCCAGATTATGACTTTAAGAAAATGAGACCTCCTACTGGTATTCCCAAGTCTATGCTGAAGGCTAATCCAGATGGTTCTGCTGTCGTGCAATCCAATGATGCATCTTTTGACAAGCAAATGGAAGGATTAACTTCAAAGAAATTGGGTTCCGCGAATGATTTCCCACCAGAACTTCTCTGCCCTCTGTGCAAGCATGTGATGAAATCTGCTGTTTTGACTAGTAAATGCTGTTTCAGTAGCTTTTGTGACAAATGCATGAGGGATCTTCTACTTGCCTCTAAGTTGAAGTGTGTTTGTGGAGCAGTTGATATGCTTACAGACTTCCTTATTCCAAACCTGACGGTTAGGAATACCATCAGTAGCCTACTGGAAACTGGCTCTGGTAATAGCAGCGTCGGTGACAATGCAAAAACCAACTCCTTTAAAGTTGATGATATGGAATCAGCTCGTGTTTCACGACTTCAGAAATCCTCAACATTGATATCTGCTGCATCATGTGATAAAAAGAGGAAGCCTGTTGATGCTCCTGAAGTCAGGTCTAATGATGTAACTGAAGCAACTAGTGGGTTCACAGTAAAGAAGGAATCAGCAGCTGAGCCAGAAGTAGAGAAGCAAAAGATAGTTTCTGATGAGATGGGCAAGAAGAAGAAAAAGAGGAAAATTTCTAAGGATGCAGAGGCAGAGAACTATGTGGTGCCTTACGGGTATAACCCCTCCAATCCTTATTGGGGTAATATGCAGATGGGAATTGAAGGATATGCTAACCCTTATTATGGTGTTGGAATGAGTTATGGATTGGACCCCTTTGGCTTGCCTTTCAATGGTTTTATGCCCCAAAACAATTTCAGCTCACGGTGAAGGACAACCAGAAAGAAGGCAGAGTTTTAGCAGCAATTCTTTTTTCGTTTTAGGATATTTGTAATTATTCTATCATGTAAAGAAATCAAACTTAATTTTGGTATAATGATAACCTAAGTTGGTTTATTTTCTTTTGTAATTACTGTTTTAAAATCTTGATGAAACTCAACTTTTTCTATCAGAAGTTTTCGTATAAGTTCTTATCGTTCCCTCAAGTCTCAACGTTAATTGGTAAAAAAAGAATGATAACCGAATTTATATCGCTTGGCCGAATAGATTGGTTATTAATTTGTAATAAAAAAAATAATTTTTAATATGCAATTATTTAAAGAAAAAGAAATTGAAACAGAAAAAAAATTTGATGCATTTAAACATGGTTTAGTAGCCACAAAAATGGGGAAAAAAATTAAATAATAAATAATTGAGGAATTTACACCAAATGTCACTTTTTCCATCCTACTTTTTAAAAATGCAATAATTCATTTTTAGAGTTTAAATTTACCTTTTTTTAATATTTTGTTTTTAAAAATACCCCTTTTTGTTTTTAAGCCCTAAACAACGTTGCCTCTGTTCTTCTGCAAATATATCTCATTTTTCGACCTAACCACAATCAATTCCATCCAGTAACCGTCACCATCACCAATAGATTCAATTCTTTGTTCGATTTTTTGTAAAGAGATTAACTAATTACAGTGTAGAAATGAATTAATCGATATATGGATATTTGATCTTTTATGGGTTGTAAGATTAGAAAGAAAAAATTGATTGTTGAGGATTGTTGGCAGAAGGTTTAATAGTGGTGACGATCAGGAAATTCAAGCTTGTCGATGATGGAAGAGGGCAATGGTGGAAATCTTGTAAAAAGATCCTTCTGAAAATACAAGGTGATAACCTATTTTATTCTGTTTGAATCAATCCAAATTAAAGATGGCATCGTATTTCATAAGTTTCACTGCCATAAAAAGAAACATGCTTCACCTTCATTTGTCCAAAATAAAGGGCAGCATTAGCATTTGCTGGTTTGGGCAAACAAAACCTTAAAATTGTCGTAAATGTAACATTTCAATATCATCTTTCTATTTCACTAAACTCTATGTAGCCATTTGTTATATTTCTAAAAATAATTAATACTATTAGATTTAAAGATATCTTTTTGAGCTGTTGGATTTTAACGAGAGTAACTACAAAATAGTAGAATTTTTATCTCTCTTGTACCACTGTCAAGCAAATTATCTTTAAAAATAGCTTTTTTAGTGGTTTGTTAAAACTTGCCATATATTTTTTGCCTATCAGTGGTTTGTTAAAATTTCTCAAAGAAGCTTTTTTGCTTACTTCCTTTGTTAACTCTATTTTGCAGTAATAAACATTTATTTAGCGTCTTTAAGTTCTCCTCTCCAAAGCCACTAGCTTATTCTTCAGCTGAAGTTGTTCTAGATGATTTGCATCTATTTTCTTCTTCTTCTTCTTCTTCTTCTTCTTCTTCTTCTTCTTCTTCTTCTTCTTCTTCTTCTTCTTCTTCTTCTTCTTCTTCTTTTGATTTTGAGATGCCAAGACAGCGTGAAGGTGTCCCTATTTCATCTCAGACAACTAATGCTGTTGGAAAATCTTCTGGGCAAAAGGCTCAACCAGCTTATTTAAGAGATTTTCATTGTAATATGATGCATTCTAATGGCCCTGCAATTACTCGATCCTATTTTGAATTTGTTAAACATCATACTTCTCCTCATCCTATTACTTTCACTCTTTCTTATCATGCTGTTGCGGCTAAGCATCGGATTTTTTCTTCTTCTACCGCTTCAATCCTTGAGCCTAAGACATAAATCAAGCAGTGAAGTTCAAAGAATGGCAACTGGCAATGTATGCTGAGATTAAAGCCTTGGAAGCCAATAATACATGGCAACTAACTGAACATACGTGGACTCTCAAGTGTTTTATAATTGTGATTTGTTGTTTGAACATATGTGGATAATGATCTCAGATCAAAGACACTTGAAGCAAGGAGTGAAACTTCTAACACAGTGAGTGGCAGTTGCAAACTATGGAACCACATAAGGCAAGTGTTGTTCCACAGTAATTAACATTTTCTTAATTATAACTATGCCTCTATAGTTAATAATTAATTAGTTAATAAGTTTAAATTTGTGTAGGATCTTATGTTTTCAAACTACTACTGAATCATGTACTAATTATAGTGCACTTGGCCTGCAACACAAACAATTGAATGTTTATTTATTATTTTTTACTTTTTATGAATGATAATCAAAATTAAATTTTATTTTTTATTTTGGTATACCATCGGTATACCAGGTATACCGTTGGTATACCAAAATTTAGAATACTATTTTTAATTCTGGATTTTGGTATACCACCGGTATACCAAAATCCAGAATTGAGATTGAAAATTTGGATTTTGGTATACCATTGGTATACCTGGTATACCAGTGGTATACCAAAATCCAGAATTGAGATTGGCAGTCTGCATTCTAAGGTATACCAACGGTATATTAGGTATACCGGTGGTATACCAAAATCCAGAATTAAAAATGGTATTCCGAATTATGGTATACCACCGGTATACATGGTATACTTGGTATATCATGGTATACCACCCGTTATACATGATATACCACATGGTATATTCGGTATACCAATGGTATACCATGCAGTATACTAACTTCTATAATGAATTATGTTTTTATTGGATTTTTTTTCAGGTTTGGGATTATATTGTTCACCAACATGAGTATTTCCATCCAAAGATTAATGTCCCCATGAAAATAGATGTTGTTGATTCTATTAAGCAAAAATTAAATGAAGAACAACTAAAGAGATTTAGAAATTGTTGTTTTGGTAGTTTTTTGAATATTGTCTATCATATCAATGTAATTAAGTATTTTATTTTTTAATTTTTTAAAAATAATATAAAATTATATTTATTGTTAATGAAATTGATAATTACGTAACCTATTTGTTAAAATTTATGTAGTTAAATAAATTGTAAAGTAACTAAGCTCGATTTTCAGCCTCGACAAATATTTCCAATTTCTCTTGAAATAATTGTTTATATCCTTGTAAGAGACAGGAATGAATTGATGGTTTTACCACTTTACTTGGTGAAGTCAAAAGCATATTTAATAATATATGCATAATAATATTATGCAAAAATACAGCTCCATGAATGGTTTGTCACATGTGTAAGTGTAACTGCTTCTTGATTATAATTAATTAAAATAAATCAAGGTCTTAAAAAATTAATCTAACGCGTTTAGGTTGAACATAAGAGACATATATTCTAAGTCCCAAGCCCTAGATGCTGAATGATTCAGTATTTGACTAACTGCCATCCCCCTTTACTTTCTTGTTTTTTCCCCAAAAATACTTAATTAATTTACAGGAATATATATATATATTAATGAAAGAGCAAACAGTAAGGCAAAACAGAGGCTTAAAGTCTCATAGAGCGAATGAAATAACAACCCATTCTATCCCCATATAAAATAAGGCAAAAGAGTTGAAGGAAATTCAGTGTACCACCTGAATTGATTGAAGGTTAAACTAGTAGTACCATCTGCCAACAAGTTAAAGACATGCTTAACATGTATCTCCATTCCGTCTTTAGCTAAAAAAAGCTTGATTGTTCGAATAAGATCACACCTGAGCCCTCATTATATTCTTTATATATATATATATGTATGTATATAATTACATAATTTGATAATGATTACACTTTCAATGGTTTAAATTATAAATAATTCTTTTAATTTAGTTCTTTAGCGCAATTGATAAATTGTAGGCTATTATTAATTATGATTTTCTGACTCTGAGTTTATTTAATTGTTTAAAATTATTATGCATATATTGTTCTAAGCAGGAACTGCAATCCTCTGCCTCTTCGTTTTCATGTTGAATCCATTAACAACTTTGCCACTTCAATGATAAAAAAAGTATAGCAACCAAGATTGGTTTTGTTTTGACGATATAAACATTCTGTTGCACTTGGCATGGATAAAAATTAATTATACAGGCAAATTAAATAATAAATGAACTCGAAATCAATATTTGCAGTTATGAGATGAATTACAAAATAATAAAAAATAATTTCGCGAAAAGATTAATAATTGGAAAAGGATTTAGAATAAAAGATTAAAAAGGCAATGTGCCTAAGAATTGCAGGAATGACAGCAAGGCCGTGAAGCCAATCAGTCCCGAAAGATGGTTAACTTGGTGTACTTATCTCATCACAGGCAACATATTCTATAAGAACCAGTAACTGTGTTAGAAACTTTTGAACATTCTGCAGAATCAACAAGCTTTGCAAGTCCAAAATATTCGTAGAAGAAGATGAAGGAGGAGGAGGAGAAGAAAAAGGAGGAGGAGGCGTGAAAAGAGGAAAATATAAGTTAAATTAAAAAAGTGATATTTTTAAAAATGAAAATTTAAAAAAAGGTATTTTTGAAAGAAAAAAAAGAAGGGGATATATTTAAGTTTAACACATTTTTTTTTTTGGTAATTTTGTAAAACTCCCTAAATAATTTGGTGCTCTCCCTTCACCATTAAGGCCCACCCACATTGGTCAATTCCCTTATCTCCTCCTAATTTCTAAGTGGCTATGGTTGTCTTCTCACAAGATAACCTCCTCTCCCTCCACCGTCCATTCTTCCATCCTCTACATCTCCACCGTTGAATTCCATCAAAACTGCTTTTTCTCCTCCACCACCATTCCCAACCATTTTCGCTACCATAATCCCCTTTCTCTCTCTCTCTTTCTCTCCGCCTATTCGCCACCGTCAATGGCAGCTCTTCAGAATACTCCCATCTCTCTCCAGTCCAAAATCCCACCCTCAGCACGACTCTCAACAACCATTTCATCTCGCAAACCGCTACGCCTGTCCTTCTCCGCCTCTTTCCCGTCTCTCCACCTCTCCACCACCGTTAACACCCGAGCACGCGGCGGCGCCACTGGAGCAAAAATGTCAGCAACTGCCGCAGGCAGTTACGCATTAGCTCTAGCAGACGTGGCCAAGTCAAACAACACTCTAGATGCCACCGCTGCCGACGTTGAGAAAATCGAGAAGCTATTCGAGGATCCGCAAGTGTTTGATTACTTCTCGAATCCGACAGTGGACACGGAGAAGAAGCGCGAAGTGATCGACGAAATCACGAAATCGTCGGATCTTCAGCCGCACACAGCGAATTTCTTGAACATATTGGTGGACGCGAAGCGGATCGATTTGGTGAAAGATATAGTGAAGGAATTCGAGTCGGTGTATAATAGAATAAAGGATACGGAGCTGGCGATTGTGAGTTCAGTGGTGAAACTGGAGCCGCAGCACTTGTCTCAGATAGCGAAGCAAGTGCAGAAGCTAACTGGAGCGAAGAATGTAAGGATCAAGACCGTGATTGATCCGAGCTTGGTGGCTGGATTCACTGTGAGGTACGGAAACTCTGGGTCTAAGTTGATTGATTTGAGTGTGAGGAAACAATTGGAAGAAATTGCTTCTCAACTTGATTTGGGTGATATTCAATTTGCTGCTTGAGTGTGAATTAGTTGTCTATAATTTTGCTAATTCTTTTTGTAATTTGGATTTGATGTTGGAAGTGGAACTGAGTTTTCGTATTGGAATGTACTAGTTATTGGAAATTATCATCTAATTAGCCATTACAATGTGCAATATCAGAAGCATTACAATGTGTATTGGGGATTTATGGCAGAAGTTGCTCTTCTTTCAACTTGTAAACTTGTGCCAAAGTGTATAAATTTATGGTGTAGCAATCCCACCTGCCCTTAACTCACAAAATTCATATATAGATTAAACTTTTGCACTCTAACGACTGATTTTCCTTTTTTTTTCTTTTTCTCTAAAAAGAAGGAATATATTAGAAATTAATTACACCTTCACAAGTATTCTGACACTTCCTATTTAAAATATAAAATGGATATTTAATATAACTAAGTGGAGTCGAGTAAGAATTGTTCAGCAACAAGATATTATTATTCACTAACCAAAAGGAAATAATGAATTCAGATGCTTCAAAATCTTAACTAACTAACGAATTCATCAAAATCCCGAAATTAAAGTATCTTCTACAAAACCAAGAAGTTATATATTTGTTAACCCTTCACAGTTTCAGTATCTGTACAGGGATAATTAATAACTTCATATTGGAATGCCAAAATAGTCGGACCGAGTGAAAAGCAATATAAAATCACAATGTTTAATAGTTCAGTGGTCAGCATTGATTCCGAATATGCGAACCTTGTGCATGACCAGAACCATAACATTAAGCAAATATGCAGAAAGTAGGTGCGTACCAAAACAGAGCTGGAGGCCGTTAGCGACGGAGGCTGGGGAGGCTGGGAACGACTTTGACGGTAGAGAGGGACAAAGGGTGGAAAGGGCAGATGGGAGCTCTGGATGGAGAGAATGAGAGAGGGCCATAACAGAGAGAATTATGATTAGATTTGGGCATACGTGGATTTATATGTTGAGGCCCGTTAGGCACTTTTAACAGACCCCTTTAGGTTAGTTTTACACGGGCATTTAATGGATTTGGCCTAACGGGCATTCTCTGAATTTGGGTTAAATTTGAATTAATTTTTTTGAACGAATTTGAATTAAATTTTGAGTTTGAATTAATTTTACCACTATTTTATATATATATATATATATATATATATATATATATATATATATATATATATATATATATATATATATATATATATATATATATATACATATATATATATATGTTTGTCCCACCCGCTCAACTAATATTTATCTACTTCATCCATTTTGGAGTAAAATTGGAGTTAATTATGTTCATAGTTATCGAATTTTGAGACTTATAATCAAATGATAATAATAAAATAATTTGTAATACAAAAATAATCAAATTTTTATTTTGTTTCAATTAAAGTAAATATGATCTTTAAATTAATTTTTTTTATATCATTAGAGTGATAATTAAGCACGTCATATATGATTATCACATCACTTTAATACCAATTAACTCTATAAATATATCATTTTTCTACATTTACATAATAACGTGATATTTTCATCTAATGGTTCAACTTATAGAGTTAATTGGTTATAAAATAATGTGGTAATTATACGTGACGTATTTAACTGTCACTCCAATGACAAAAAAAAAATTTCAAATTATTTTTACTTTAATTAAAATAAAATAAAATTTTAATAATTTTTATATTATAAATTATTTTATTATTACCATTTAGTTATAGGTATCAAAATTTAATGAACATGGACGTAGTTAACTTGTAAAATTGACTTATGAAAAGAACAAAAAAAATTTGGTGTATAAAATTAGGAAGTAATTAATGAGTTTTTTTTTTCTTTTTTCAAATTTTACTCTTAGATTAATGAAGTGAGATAGGATAAAGTTGATGAAAAATTAATGATTTTTTTTTTCTATATAAGAGCAGTAAAGATTTAAATTTAAGATTTTTGTATATATTGAAACCAATTTTATTGTTGAAATGTCAAGAAGGGAAATGAAAATAAAAAATTAATAATGACATAAGAAAGAGAATATAAAAGAAGTTATTATAAACATATTCATACATGAGTTGATTGGAGAATTTGACCAAATATATTTAAAAGCAACTCTCATTGTCAATTAAAGATATTCCTATTTAGAGTCCATAAGTATTCTCATGTCAATATAGAGATAAATAAAAACCATTACGTTCTATGTCAATTCTTCAGCCCCTCAAAGTAAAATCCTTATCTCTATGTGATTTTCAATCTTTAAATAGAATCAATTGTATTTCCACCCAGTTGCCACAATTCTCATTGTGAACAATTTGATTAATAAGTTACATATAGTTATCAAGTATATATAACACAATCAAGCACTCAATTGAATCTAAATTAATCATATATTAACAATAAATGCAGTTTCTAAATTAATTTCATGTTTGCAATCCTAATACATAGAGACTTTAGCCAAGATACATGTTAACTGTTAATAAAGAGAACATCAAGAGAATTAAATAACGAAAGAGAAGAAGAAATAATATAGATGAATCCTTCAATCTTCTTTAGAAATGTGCTTCAATTTGACTTAACCTCTTGATTTCTCTCTTGTTCTTTTGACGTTGTCTCTTTGTCATCTAGTGAATATTTATTCATCCCCTTTTCTGTCTCTATTCCCCAATTTATAGAAAAGTTACACTTCTAATCATGCCTCTTAGGAATATGTGTGAGGGTGAAAAGTTGTCATCAAAAAGCTTGATGATTATGAAAAGGTAGGATAGAAAATCATATTAGTTAGGAACTGCTGTCTGGGCCGACTCATGTCATTCATCATGAGTCGTCCCCCTTGGCCTCTATCATGACTCGTGCAATCCATCATAAGTCATCCCCTTTCAACACTTGTCACCCTTGTTGCTTTCTGTAACTACTCATGTAGGTTGTCACAAGTCATCCCTCTTTGGCCTCTGTCACGAGTTAGACAAGGTGGCACGACTCAGACAAGCTACCTTTTTTCTTTTCTTCATTACAACTCAACGCTGCTTTTACGTCTCGTCCTTGCTTCTTCTCCCAATTTAACTACAACACATTCAAACACATAAACTAAACATAACCCTCAAAATTAACATTTTTAAACACATTTAGCTACTAATATTAAAGAAAATATTTATTAAATATTAGATCATTTTATGTGGTAACATCTTAAAAGGCCCATATTCCGTAGGTAGATAATTAAGTACAAAATGAATAAGAAATGCATTTGAAATATCGATGCTTAAGCACTTAAGTTTAGCACTTATATCTCTCATTTCAATAATGTTCTCACGCACTCCCTTAAAATTGTCAAATTTCAATCCTGTAAGTTTCTTCATGAGGGTGCTTGCAAGTGCCTTATCAAAGGTCACAAATTGCTCCTCAATTGCCTTAATAAGATCCTTAACCTTGTCACATAATGGAATGGATCTCCTAATGCTTTTGTTTATATGAGCCTTAATGAGTATCTCTCCTAATGCTTTTGTTTATATGAGCCTTAATGAGTATCATGCTCAATCGATTGGATCTCATCCATTGCTCATAATGAGCAACCTGTGGTGGCATACTTGATTTATTAAGAGCAGGTGGCTTTTCTTCCTGAAATGCCAAGTCAAGGTCCATGCACCCAAGTGTCAAAAGAATTTGCTTTTTCCAATCAGCAAAGCTGTCATCATTAAGCATCGGAATATGAGAAGTATTATTTAATAAAACAATAGGTAAAACCATAATAAACCAAGAAACACATTAATAATATTCATAAATCTAACCTCCCTGCAGGTAAAGGTTGCAATCATGCATGAAATTTATCAATTAAAATTTCATGAAAATAACCTTAATGTGAAATATAAATATATATTCTATACTTGTGGGCCTAAGATTATCAAGTTAACATTTCAATCATAATTTCAAAATGAATACATGATAAATAACTACATTCTTATAGGTCATGCAATTATTTCTCATGGATTAATACTTTATATGCCATATTAAAATAATAACAATTCTAAATCTTGAGATGCTATGGCTACTCCCAATGAATTATATGATATAATATTGAGTAATCATATATTAATTGTTGGCTTATAATTTGGATTAACCTTTTCATGTGGCTATTTCAATATGGTTAGACCAGGGACTTTTTCTATAGGTTTTTAAATTCATTTAAAATTCTAAAATATCTCCTACCATCAGTTTAATATATGATATGTGGGCCATTGGTCCACATGATATTAAATTAATTTTAGAGTTAATTACAAAAAAGGACCTCAATTATAGGGTAGCTTACAATGTTGGACTCTATCTTTAAAATCTTACAATGTCAGTTTTCAATTTCGACTCTCTTTTCAATTGAGGGACTCCGTCGTTATTCTGTCGATATTAAATAGTGACGAAATCCCTCAATTGAAAGCAGAATCAAAGTTGGAAACTGATATTGTAAAATTTTGAAGATGAGGTTTAATATTACAAGGCACCCTATAGTCTGAGCCTTAATTTTAAATTATAGTTCGAACATTCGCTTCCTCTTTCCCTCTATAAAAAAAATCGAAACAATAAATTGATATGAAAAGGGATAATAATTGGTAGGATATTTACAAAAGATACTACATCTAGACTTGGAAAAATTGACCCAAATTTATGGATTGACCTAAATTCAATCCAATCTAAATGAATACTCAATGGGTCAATCCAAAACTAATCCATTTTATTTTTCAACCCAACCCAACCCAATCCAATATCCATTGGATCAACCCAAAATTGACACATTATATTTTTCAACCCATTAGATCATTACCCAATGGATTTTTCTAAAATTCATTCATAGTTCATAATCAAACGCCGCTTATCATATTAGGGTTTAGGCCATTGCCTCTATAAATACAAGGCCAACACCTGAAAGAGTGGCACATCTCTGTGAGTTTTTCCGTTGTATGTCTTACATCGTCTTTTATCTTGCGATCTATCTTTGATTTCTTTATTCGTTCGGTTTCCTCTGGTTTGTTCATAAGCGAAGTTCTTCAATCAGGTGATGATATTAGATTTATTTTTCCTTTTCTTTATTCTCTTTTCAATTTTCTTCTCCATACTCCATAACTGTCATAACTAACATCCTATCTCTAAATTATTAGTTTATTACTTGGTGAAAATCCAGTTGATGCACTAGCTGGTGGGTAACCTAACTATAATAATTTTAGGGTTCTTGAAATTGCTTACACAAGGAAAATATTGATTTAAAAAAATGTTTGTTTAGATTAATTGAATCTTATATAAATTTAACTTTTTATTAATATTATATTTTCAATTGAATCTTATTATTATCGGATTCATTAATTAATTAATAAAAAATTTTATACTAATTTATATTAAACCCATGGATCGACACATATCAATCCAATACATTTGGATATTGATCTATTTATGACCCATATTTTTTGATCAATTAATGACCCAAACCCATTAGTGACCCAATCCAAACTCGTCCAACCCGCCTATTTGCCACCTCTAACTACATCTAGGTCCAAACTCAAATCGAATTAAATTTGATATATTCAAATTCTATTAAAAGTAACTTTACACTTCATATATGTTCCAAAATCCATTTACTATTACCCTAATAATATCCGAACATGTTTAAATACTTCAATACACTTTAAACTTCAAGTAAACTATTAATATATTTATTATTTTTTAGTACAAATTAAATTTTCATTAAACAAAGCAAAAAGTATATAGATAACGTAAAAAAAATTATAAAATTTTAAACTACACAATAAGATGTATAAAACTAATAAAATTATTGAAAAAATACCTCCAAATTTATTTGACAAAAATAATGAATAATGACAATATTGTCTAAAATAATTTAACTTTTAGCGAAAAATTCTGCCCATCTATTATCTATAAAAAAAATGTCAAACCACCTTCTATAGAAAAAAAAATATACTACCTATTTAAGAAGAATAATAACTTCTCATTTGAAAAGAAAAGAATCTTCAAATTGAGAGATACAAACTTGCATAATAAAAATACTTAACTTGCATTGAGTTTATTAAAAAAATAAGATAAAAATAATGAATCTATACTGAAAAATATAGATATCCAAAAAATGAAGCAAAAATCACATAATTAGTAATAGATTTTAACTAATTCAATAAATCACATAATCCATAATTGCATATTATATTCTAATATAATATAGTAAATTAAAAATTAAATTTTGTACATAATATTAGAGTATAAATATTATTTTTAATGAATTAATAGTTAATTTTTATGGATTCGGATCTAAACATGAACTTATATAATAATGGTAAAAGATTAATACCCCAATTCATTATGATTTATGAGCTCATTTAAAAATTATTGAAATGCATTCTATCTACCAATATATACCATCTGTTTACATTAAAAAAAAATACATACTAGTTAAGTCAGTATAGGATCCCACTATTATCCATGCTTTGTTGTTCTTTAGTAAGTGAGAAAGTTGAACTCAATTATGCTCATGGTCATTGTTGTTATTTCGTGAAAACTACGTCGTTTTATTTTATTGCTTTTTGAAGAAAAAGAATGGAGAAGGTGGGCCGATGAATATGGGTATGGGCCTAAAGTCTGGATATGAAATAATAGAAGGACAACTAAGAGAAGTGGGCCGGCCGACGGAGAAACTTCACCGGAGCTCTTAGGCAGCGTTCGGCCCCACCAAATACAATCATCTATCAACCTAATAATATCTTAGCTCACAACTTTGAAAAATTAATCAAATAATATTGAACTCAAACATCAAAAGAATCCTTCGATCGTAAGGAAGCTGATCCTTGCTGGTAATTACGCGTCTGTACAGTGTAGCAGGTAAGTATTTTTTATAATTTTTAATCATTTCTGAGTTCTTTTCTCTTTTGTCATATTTCGGTTATCCTCTGATCTTTTCAATTCAAGAGAATCGGAGATTTCCTTTGCCCATTTTCACTGTCTTTCTTCTTGTCTGTATAATTCTTTTTTAAGAATTAAAGAGTTTTTTTCTTTTTGTAATTAGGAGGTCTGATTGCTGTTTTCCTGATCTGGTAGCAAAGAATCATGTCGATGCTCGATTCTTTCTTCAACAAGGGGTTTAAAGCTGCCAAATGGTAATTCTTTTATGCTTTTCTTGTATTTAGTTTAATGGGGTCTTAGTTCCTGAGAAAATGCTGGAACAAACAAAGAAATTAAGTTTATCATGTCTAGTGGCTGCTGATTCTTTGTTATGCGATACTTATTTTTTCTTTTACGGTTTAGTGCGCGTGTGTTAATATTAATATGACTTTGAATTGCAATTGGTGTACTTTGTAGCTTCTGATATGCTCAGTCTTTCAATAGTGCGGTGTGATTTGTCATTTTGGAGTTAAATACATTAATCATTTGTTATTTTGTTTCCTTTGTATTTGTGTATTTACAGTAAAACCTTGCTCAAGTTGACTACACCACGCATTAAATTGCTGAGGAATAGGAGAGAGATTCAGATAAAGCAAATGCGTAGAGACATTGCTAAGCTTCTTGAGACTGGCCAAGAAGCTACTGCTCGCATTCGGGTACTGCCCTTTTATTTAATCATCGTTGGCTATGCTGTTATTGCTGTTTCAGTTTATATAACCACTCTCTTACTTGGGATTTTTTTTTTCTTGGGTGGAAGAAGAAAATGTACTTATTGTTTGATTATATTTTAACCCCTGTCTATTTTAGGTAGAGCATATAATAAGAGAAGAGAACATGATGGCTGCTCAAGAGATCATTGAGCTGTTTTGTGAGCTTATCTCTGTGCGACTTCCAATCATTGAAGCACAAAGGTTATTCCTCAAATTTTATGTTATGGCATGCTCTGTTTATTTCATCATGTTCTGTAAGTAGGCTTTCTAAATAGATTGTATTCCTAGCTGAAATTTATAGAATGTATGGTTTGAATTTACACATTGATGAAATTGTAGAATAAAGCTTCATTTGGTATGTTTAGCTGCCCAGTTTTTCATAATCATATGAATTTTGAATTTTTCCAATAGAAAAGAAAAACATAAGAGAAAAGGATATGAGGGAAAATAAAAAGGTTTCAATACAAGATGTCAAGTTGAACCTCCCATTTCCATACTTGAAATATTAACTTGTTAGGGATAAGGACATTGATGCTTAAACACTTCACTTTCAACATACTACCTCATGAATTGAGCATTTAGAACTGCATTATGTGATAAAAAACTTGGTAATAATTTATAATCATAGTTATATTCAGGGTGCTAGGCAGTGTTGGGGCGCAGGCACAAGTTACAGTGATGTGCTTGATAGGGGTGGTGCACAGACACAAAGATAATCATATAAGAGCAATCATATTTAAAATAATGACAGTACCAATACTAGGATAATGTCAACAAGGTACATCTTTATTGTGCCTTGTGCTAACTCAAAAGTGCATGCCTCATGAAGGAAGCTCAACTAGGTAGACATAGGACTCAGGTTGAACCTCATGAGCCTTGAGTATAAGGCTCACAATTGATGACTACGCATCTAAGATTTTGTGTGTCTAGGTTGTGATGATAATATTGTTGTAAGCAGAGCGATGTAAAATTTCATCTGCACATGAATTTTCAAAGGCGCTCATAAACTGCAGCATCATAGTGATGATGTTTACACAGATAAATTTGCATGATTTTCTTCTACTGACCTGAAATAGCAATTTCTGTATGCAGATGAACTCTGAATTCATTTCTAGTTAGTATCTCTTTTCTATGTTATGCTTTGTTTAGTTCAGTTTAGGATCCCATTTCCCAATCAAAAGAAATAGTACTTGCATGCTTGTGTATGTGGAAAAAAATGCTGGGAAATCTAAATGTATGATGCCATTTTTGGCCAGTGTCCTATTCACTTAACATCATATGACTTTAGCAATTTTAATATTTCTATACTCTGCTTTGTTCTGGTTCTATTTCATTTGTTTAATTCATAGGCATTAATACTTCAATAGAATGTTAAAAGAATATGGAGAATTTTGGAGTTGAATGTTCAAATTCTTTTAGAAATTTAATATCTAAAAAACCAATTTGTTATAGGGAATGCCCTTTAGACTGAAAGAAGCAATATCTAGCATATGTTTTGCTGCCCCAAGATGTGCGGATCTTGCCAGAGTTGCTTCAGGTTCAAATGCATTTCGCTTCCAAGTATGGAAAAGAGTTTGTGTCTGCTGCAACTGAACTTATGCCTGATTGTGGTGTCAATCGGCAGGTTATATGAGCTGTCATCTTGTTATTTTGGCATAGTCTATTTATTTATTCATTTCTTCTTTTGACTTTTCTCCTGTGGAATTGAAATGCTGCAGTTAATAGAACTCTTATCTGTCCGTGCCCCTTCACCTGATGTAAAATTGAAGCTTCTGAAAGAAATTGCCGAAGAGCATGAATTAGATTGGAATCCAGCTGACTCTGAAGCAGAGCTTTTGAAGAAACACGAAGATTTGTTGGTAGGTGATGTCATCTAGTTGCCTGGTTCTTGTTTTACCCCCCTTGGCTTACATGTGTCCATCTTGTTTTCAGAATGGTCCAACCCAATTGAAGTGGGTCTACATTGCCCCTTCCAAAAGAGAAGCATAATGAAGCAGTGAACTCTATGCCTGATCAGGCCCACAATGAACAATCAGATTCTGACACAGACATCGATGTATTAGATTTTCCTGAAGTTCCTAAAGTGATCTTAAAGCCAAGTACCAATTCTGCCTCTGCACCAGAAATGTTACCTATGCCAGCTGTTGCGTTGCATAGCATTGATCATGAATCATCAAATCACTCTGTAACTTCTGAAATCTAGCACAGGAACCTTGTCTAGAGAATAAGGGTGCGAATGAAGAAGAGCAGGTGGCCACCGAGTATAAAATGCCTGATAATATAGAAGGTGCCAAGGAAGAAAAACAGTTTTCTGCCATTCATTTCTTCTCCATCAGCGTCTTTGACATCCATTGCTGCAAAACCAAGTGGTTTGGCCCCTGTATCAAGGACAAAAAGTGAGGCCAATGTGGATCTGCAGGATGTCCTCGATGCTGCTCAAGCTGCTGCAGAAACCGCAGAACGTGCTGCAGCAGCAGCTCGCTCAGCAGCTTCTCTTGCTCAGGCCAGGATTAGTGAGCTCACCAAGAAAAGTAGCGAGAAATTCCCATATAATAGTGATGAGAATCCATTTCATGCAGACATGCCTCGATCAACCTGGTACAGCAGAGAAGCTACATTTTGGTCATCAGGACTCCTTTGATGAACCCACGGTCTATATTATCATTATGAAGACAATCAACCTTTAGAGAAGCATGACCTTCCTCCCTTGAAAAACTCAAGGTGGAACATGATTCTTCTCCTAGTGATCGTGTTCATGAGCAAGGGGCCGTTCATCACCAGCCACAGAGATTGCCTTCAATGGACGAGGAAGCATACTTCTCGGTACCCGAATTTGTTCAACTCGACAGAACTCAAATCTCGGACATAGTGCCCAATATACGGGGCAATTATTCCCGTTCTAACTGATTAGGTTTGAATTGGCAAGTATAAAGAATGTGAGCACCTATTCCAGATCCGGTAAATGAGTGGATTCAGTGTTAGTTTATGCACATCTATTTCCAGGTCCGGTCAGTGACTGAATTCAGTGTTGGCTTATGCAGTAGTTAAAACATTGATTTAGTCCACTTTTTATACGATTTGTAAGTAGCAGGTCATTAGCGGTTATAGAGCAAGTACAGTAAGAACATGGCTGCCAGTTTATTCAGCAAGATTTGAAGAAAATAAAAATGAAGAATTGAAAAAAAAATCTACTGTTTTAGTGGGTGAAAGACATATCAGACGTTTATCCTATGATGTGTTGATGAGGTTTAGGATTAATGTACAAGTTGTGCTGGTAATAAATTATATTATTTCTCAGACAATGGACTTGGTGGTGTTTATTTAATTCTTCCATTTCATTTTTTAACTTAAGTATTGAATTCTACAGCTTGTAATATTTCAAGATCTGGAATTTGCTAAATAACTGGTTTGGTGCATTTTTTATCCCAACATTGTTAGGGGTTTAAATTGGCAGGAGCCTTAACTTCCCCTGTGGGAATTTTATACAGAGGGATGAGATTCCCTGGTGTAAGACTTTTGCAAATAAAATCCAAAGGGACCACACAATTGTTTTGTCCTTACAAGTACTATGATAAGAATTACAAACAAATACACACACACACACACACACTCACTCACTGAAGTCTCTATTTAAAAATTATTTATCTTTTTTTCTCATTAATTTTATCAACATATGATTTTAAAATTTAGCAAATATGAAATTACACAAGTTTTAATTAATAAAAAAATTATTTTTCATAAAACTACTAATTATTAATTACATAAACTAGCTAAATTTTGATTGACTATTTAAATGGTAAATAGTATCACAACAATTGATTCAAAGTATCCTAACCTACCTAGTAGCCCATGGAAATACTTTCCTCATAGATTAGGTGTAAGACAAGTATTAGCAATGGAAGGTCTTACACTGGAATATAAAAATTGAAAATATAAATGAAAGCCTAAAATCTACATACATTTTCTAGTAAAGCATAAACTAGAGTACACGGCCTTTGGTCGACTCCACGGAAAAAGAAAAATATAACAAGGATCAACAAAGGAACAGGTAGTAAGATGGCACAAATTTCAGCTCAATAATGCTTTTACTCATATGCACAAATGTAAAGAATACAATGCAGAGTAACTTACATAAAGACTTGAAAATCAGGATCTACTCATCAAATCAGCAGGGCAAAAAAATATAAAAAAAAAAAAGAAATCAGAAAAGGGTAAAAATTATATTCTTTTCAAAAAAAATAGTAGCGAGTATTTCTTCTTTACTTGTTACTCCACAGCAAGGGATCACCTTGGACCAGATACTCAACAGCATCGCAGATTTTCTGTTGAGTCCACGATCCAGTCGGAACTAGGATGAGGGTGCTAATTCCACCTCCTGCCGAGACACTTCCACTTTTTGCCACTCGTCCCACCTCTCCGCCAACCCATCACCTTCAAGCATTCTTACCACTTCTGACATTTTAGGCCGGTCCATTGGAGATCCTTGTGTACACAGCAGTGCTACCTGTATTAACTGCTCCACCTCCGCTCCTACGTATTTATTTTGGAGATCAGGATCAACCAACATTTCTAACTTTCTCTCTTTCAAAAGTCCTTTCACCTGAAATAAGAATTACAGACAGATATGCATCAACAATTGAGGAATTATGCATAATACTGCTCTCCTAGTAGCATGTCCTAAATATAAACACAACTGGCCAACATAAGTTATATGCTCTAGAATTTCATAGGCAGCAAAGAAATCCAACAAACAGAGTGCATACCCAATCGAGCAACATGACATCATCATCATTTGCAAGCCGAGCAAGGTCAAAAGCCCTCTGTCCAGTAATCAGCTCCAGAAGCATTATCCCGTACCCAAAAACATCAGTTTTTTCAGATGATTTTCCAGTAGAGAGGTACTCAGGAGCTATATGCCCTATCGTACCACGGACAGCGGTAGTCACATGAGTGTCCTTGTAGTCCATCAACTTAGCCAACCCAAAGTCCCCAACAACAGCCTCAAATTCTTCATCCAACAAAATGTTAGCAGCTTTAACATCACGATGGATAATCTTTGGGTCACAATGATCATGTAAATAAGATAGACCCCTAGCAGATCCTAGCGCAATTCGCTTCCGTGTTGGCCAATCAAGAGGAAGTTGTGATGGCGGGCGCTCTACAAGAATCAATCAACAAAAAAATGAATTGAAAGAAGAAAATTATCAGTGAAGGTCCATGTAAAACTAACATAACTAGTCAGCAAATTAAATCGTCAAAAGATGCGACAGAAGTTACAATATCAAAGATAAGTTAGTATACAACATCAAGATTTACCTCTTAAACAAGAAGCAACACTTCCATTTGCCATGTAGGGATAAACCAGCAATCGTTCAGTTGGTGTCATGCAAAACCCACGTAACCTTAGGAGATTCCGATGCACAGCCATGCTTATCATCTCTACTTCTGTCTGAAACTGCAGCTCCCCGCCAGGTGTACGCTCCTCTTTCAATCTTTTGACAGCCACCAGTAAACCATCTGCTAGACGCCCTTTGTAGACTTTACCAAATCCTCCCCTACCAAGAATATTTCTGTTGCTGAAGCTATCTGTCGCAACTTGTAGTTCTCGCAGTGAAAACCTTTTAAGTTGTCCCAAATGAACTTCAGGATCCTCTTCACCTGCAAGGGGATAATACACATGTTTATCATACCATAAATTAAAATTAAAACTGTCATGAGAGTCATGATACTTGCCAGGTACATCAAAGAAGAATTCCTGAGGTTTCCTACGATGCCACCAAGCAAATGCTATTGCAGGGGCAGCAAATAGCAAGGCTGCACCAGCAGCTACTCCTCCAGCAATTGCTCCAGTTACACTATTACCTCCTGACATTTGGTACAATAGAAAATATAAAAACCAGCAAATAGTTTCATACTAAAAGATAAAAAAATACATTGCCAATCAATTCTATTCATCTTAGATTTATAAGGATCCTGCCAATTTTTTTGACTTCTGAAATTACTAGAAGACTCACTAGTAATCATTATGAAATGAGAATGCACCCAGAAAAGCTGAAATGTGATACTTTCAAATGAAGTCAAAACAACAAAGGATAAATTGCAAAGGAACTCCCTTCAACTTGCAGATATATTCAATTATGCTGGCCATTTCAAATTCAAATATAAGGACCAGCATACCATACAGCAAAGACAGAGTGCTGTAAGCATATCATAGGCATTATCCAGCTGGAAAACAAATCAACAAAAGATACCTGGTAATGAAATTGGGGGTGGAGGAACAAATGGAGGAGGAGGTGAAAACGGAGGAGACCCTGGGCAGGGGTGCCCAGTAACTGGGCCACAAAGATCCAAGTTGTTAGCAAAACTGCAAGGCAAACAAGCCTTTGAGAGGATATACAACAAGAACCAGTGAAGGCAATGTTAGGTCCATTTATAAGCAAATAACCTGATGGGAGTGAACAGGGAGAAGGAACCATTATCAGGAACAACTCCAGAGAGACGGTTGTTTGAAAGGTCCCTGTGAAACAACAAGGTACAATTAGTTAACATGTTAATCTAGCACCAAATATTATAATTGTGTGTGTGTGCTCGTATGGACATGCTCATGGAAGGAAATTTCTTAATGACATATCAGGAATTCAGGATAAGCTGGACACTCACAAAACTTGAAGTGCTGTAATATTAGTCAATGACATTGGAATGCGACCGGTGAAGCTATTGTTGTTAAGCCGGCTATCCTTGCACAAAATTGACAAGACAAATAAAAAATTATATCCTAACCAATTAAGAGAAGTAACATCATTAAGAGAAAATTTCATAGTGCTGGACCACAATTAAAAAGAAATCTGCATGACAAATAAATAAATAAATAACGGAAGCTCCCTCTTTGATTAGGCAATGTCTGTCTACATGCAAATATGTCAATAGGAATACTATATAAATTTGGCAACTGTGCATTAAAATCAACATTACATATTTGGGGTAGACAAGAATCGTACTTACAGAAACCGCAATTTTGACAGCTTGCCCAAACTTTCTGGAATGGGACCAGTAAAACTATTCAAGTAAAGATCCAAGCTCACCAAGCTAGTCAAGTTCCCAAGATCGCTAGGTACTGGTCCAGTTATGTTATTACTGTACAGCTCCCTGTCATAAGCAATTAGCTCATGATTCATGCAAGAAAGGTTCAAGATAAAACATTAACAACTGGGAAAATATAGTTCAGGACATCTGTATCAGATAAAGAACATATTTGTTGCATCTATTCAAGGACAGCAAACTATGAGGAACTTTGCAGTGACAAAATAAGAGTTCATCAAAAGCTTCTCTACGAACTGATTTATGGATTATTTTCTAGTCTCAAAGGACGGACAAGAAATGATGAATCTCTATATACACCAAAGCAATCTTAATCTGAGATGCACAATAGTGCCTCTCCTACAATGAACACCAGAGATTGGCTTCCGAATTTTCTATATACAGACTACAGAACTTTTAAATTATGAAGCTCATTACTTGAGCACTTTAAAGGAGAGATGGAACTTTTTGACAAAGACGAGATACATCACATCTTCCTGCAAAATTTAAAATTGTTGAATGCACCAATAGAATCGAAGATTTTGCATTTGTTTCACGGTTCATTTGTCTGTACATAGGCTCCACTTGGGTTAGTGTAAAAGCTTTGGCTGATGACACTTTGGCCAAAGAGAACGATTATCTGCATGCTTGTATGTAAGAATATGTGGTATGATAATTTAGCTACTTTCTGAGTGGGGGAAGATTTGTTAAGATGATGAACCTCTAGTCTATTACCCTCCTCATGGTATACAATCGCAAACACCCTCTTGCATCGGCCATTCCATCACTGTGGCCATCACCAGCCTTCATTTTAGATATGAACTACCATAAAATCTTCAAGTGCGTATTAAGCTATATCTGTAGAAGAACCAGCATCAATCTAATCTATCCTTCCAAACGAACTAAAACTGTAAAGGGATACTTCATTGGGCCAAAATGTTGCAATCATTCTCAAATATCTTCCCTAACATTAATAAAAAGGTAAACAAACATGTTCATTAAGTTTTTCTTTTGCAAATAGAACTTGATAAAACATAATTCAGAATGCATAATTGTGCTCCTAAACGAGACATGCATTCTGGAAAACTTTTTACGTTCTTTATCCAAGAGGTGCCAAAGTCAAATCTAGTTACAATATGTGAAACCCAACTGATTAATAATTTCACCTGAAAAAAGAGTGGTGAAATAAAAAGGTTAATCTTCCCACAAATTGATCCTTTTTTCTCAAATTGCTTATCATTTATTCATATCAACAGGAAGAAATAATAAGGCCAATAACAGTTGAAGGGGGCAAAAAACAAAAGAAAATTAGAGCATTGCATAATAAAACATGTAATGAACTTTAAAATCAGATATTAGCACTTACAAGTACTGCAAATTTTTAAGTAGGCCAAGTTGTGGAACAAGCTGACCAGACAAAGCAGCATTCCCAAGATCACTAAGACAAAGAAGAAATTTATTGATGTGGACAAATAGGAAGAAATAAGTAATTTACAGAATAAGTATGTGCTTGGAAGATGTCGAGCAAGAATATTACACGCGTATGACACTATTATCATTGTTGCATGTAACATGAAACCATGTGCAAGGATTTACGAGGGTAGGATCCCAACTTTGTAGGACATTATTAGGATCAACCAAGTTGCTTCTCAGGCTGTGCAGGGCATCACCTGTAAAGATGAACCCAAATAACAGTAACCAAATTGATACCACTGAAGGTATACAGATCAATTTTCAGTGATACTTTTGATGTTCAAATAGTGAAAAAAGGGTTTCTCAAATAATCTAATGTTCCATGGAAAACTATCCGTAGAAATTGAAGGCAAAGTTAGAAAATATTCTTTTAAGTAAAGAAAAATAACGTCTAATCTTTTTCCCGTATATAGATTGAGCAAAACAAATTGGGACAGTGAACTAATCTTACAGTACAGCCATTGCATCTACTCAGAGAAATACCTAATGCTAAATAAGTAAGAATATAGTCAATAAAAGAATCATTCCACCAAAGACATTTGGAGACACCCCAAAGAAAACCTTGGTGGAATTTTCCGTTAATAGGCAAAAGCAATTTTGACTTCAGCCCAGATTCCATTTCATGAGTAGTAAACTATCAATGTTTACAAGAAAAGAAAACAAAATCCAAGTCACATTTCTCAGGGAAATTGGGTAGCAAAAGCAATAAAAGCTTGCCAAGAAGAGAAAATTTAATATCATCAATAGCATTATCTCGGTAGTACCGGTACTGAACAAACAACCATAATTCCCAACCCAGAAGCAATCAATAAGAAGAAAAAACAAAAACCCATATCCATAAATTGACAAACAAAGCAAAAACCAGCATCAGATTCATCAAATTTTGTAAGAGGAAAGAGAGAGAGAGAGAGAGAGAGAGAGTACTAATAGCAATAAATAGAACACAAACCTTCCATGTTACCCAAGACCAGCCATAATGGATGCAATAACAAGATCAGCAGCTCAAAAATAAAGACTCCGCCTTTTGCCCCCATCATTCACTATAAAACACACCCACAAACTCCTTTAAACTTTAACCTCTCAATCTCCTCAGATCCAAACAACAACACACCAAAACCCAGCTCAACATCACCTAGAAAACAGAGATAGAAAAATAGAAAAAGAAAAAGAAAACCCTGTAAAAACCCTAACTTTCTACAGCTTACTCGAATAAACCCACCATTATCTCCTAAGATAACTTCCTTTAGAAAGCCTCTGATTTGATCCCTCCCTCCGCTTTTCCTCTCTCAGTAAGTGGATCCAAAAAGGCAACAAGAAAAACACAAAATAGAAACAGATTCAAAACATTTTCACTGCGTCCCTTTTGGCTTGAGCTCAAAAAGAGAAAAACATATAAGGAAAAAAAAAAAAACTTTTCTTTCAGCTTCACTACAAAGTGGAGTGTATGGGAGCTCTTGAAACCTGAGAGAGAGTGAAGTTATCTTTTTTTTTTTATTTTTTCAAGTTCATTTATTTTTAAAATCTTTAAATTTAATAAGAGAGAGAAAATGTGTATTTAGCTGCCCGAACGGGGAGAAAGTGGTGCCCGCTGCCCCAACGCAGTCAAAAAACTGCGTTCGCGCTATGTCGTGGAAAGTGACGTGACCTGTAATAACACCGTTTTTGAGTCAAAATGTCTACCCCACCACTCATTTATTTGCCTTTTGAATTTAAAAAATGCCATGTCAGATTCGGTCCATTTTTATAATATAATTATCTTTAAAAAGTTACGTAAATCTATTAAGAATTCTGTCTAAATCCGTCAATAATCTGCCACGTAAACATATTTAATTATAACTCGTTTTATGCACCGAATAATATTAAAAAATATATATTTATAACATAGGAAATGTTGCAATTTTTTTTTTATGAAATTATGTTAAATTCAATTTTTAATCTTAAGGATGTGGAAGGCTTAAATTATTTATAATTTTAATTTTCAAATACAAATTAATTGATAGTAACATAAGTTCATAAACTTTTTATTTTTTTACATCGATTCATTATAAAAAAAATGCACATTGTATTTTTAAAATTTTCAACTAAATCACATTAAATTAAAAATAAACAGTTTTTATAACAGTAAACATCAAACGACGTGAAATTCGCATGAAATCTAAGGATCAATTTGGCAAAACCTATTAAAATAACTTTTTTAATTAATAAAAATTATATTCTAAAAACTAAATAATTATTTAATAAATAAAATTTAAAACAACTTAATACCAAAAATAAAGCAGCGAATTTAGTAGCTTGGACTGCAATAAGGGCTCGGTGTTATTATGTTAATAAAAAATGGCTCGACGGTATTTTAACGAATTGGTCCACTACATATGTAACGGCCTCAACACCGGGTCAGCCGTGAACAGTACTTTCCGATGGTAAATAGTGCTTTCCAGGCCCGAAATGACACCCGAAACTCAAAAATATTTTATTGGACCATCGAAAAGTATTGGTCATAGTGAGTCCGGAGTTGAAATTTGAAGTAAAATTGAGGTCAAATGGGCCTCCAAAGGTCAAAAATACTAAAAAGTTAGCGAGTCAATTTCCCTGGTAGGGAAGGTGACTTGATTTTGTGTAAACGATTAAAAATAGTAAACGAACTCCGAATATTGCCATATTTTGCATGCCTACACGAATTTTTGTGTAGAATATTTTAGTGATGAGAATGGAATTTTTCGGTGACACCGGCAGTTGTCGAATCGGACCGATAAGTTTGAATCGGACCGATAACGAACTCCGATTGAGCCGAAAACTTGCGTGCTAGCTATTTTTGATGTGATAAGAGTGATGAAATTATTTTTAGAGTGATTTGATGGCTGAAAGAGAGATAATTTTAATTGGGCCTTTAAGGGCCTAAATTGGGCCTTTTAAGTTAAATGGGCAAAGCCCATTATGCTAGCCCAATTTTGGGCCCAATATGGAGGTATTTAAAGGGTGGAATTCTGGAGAAAACTCCAGATTTTTCCTGTGTCTCCTTCCTCCTCCTCCTTGGCCGAATATCATTCACTCTTCTCTCCCTCTCTTTTGCTTCTTAACCACTTAATATTTCTCTTAAATTCCAAGTTAAGAATTATAGTTCCATCCCTCTAATACACTAAAATAGCTTCACTTAGTTGATTTGGGCAAAGGAAGTGAAGAAATCAAGGAAAGAAAGAAAGAGGGGTAAGTTGGAGCTTGAGAATTTTAATGTTTTAAATTGATTTTTTAGTGGTTTTCCATAGATTTTTGGGTGTAGATTATGATTATGAGGTTGGTTTTTGCATTTGAGAACAAGAAAATGAAGAAATCTAAGTTTAAATGGGTTGCCTATGTAGGTGAGCAAATAGAGGGGAGTTTTTCCAAGAACAAAGGCAAGGGAAAGGAAGCCTAGACTCCCTAATTCAAGAGAAAATTGTAAGTGACTAATAAATCTTTATATTTTCTAAGTTTATGAATTTTTCTTAATTATGTAATTAGGACAAAAATGTTTAAAGTTGTTAATTGATGTAAATATGTTAGGGTAATTGTAATTAAGTGAGAGAAATGATGAATGGAAGATGAAAATGAAAGAAATAAAATTTTTAGGAAGGTGAAGTTGGGTTGGCCGAATTTCATCATTAGGGTATATAGTGAGAAATTGCATAAAAATAATAATTGTTAGCTTAAATTAATAGTAGACATGAAAATTAATGTCCATGAATTTTTAGAGAATTTTTGAAATTAATTTGGGAATTTTTAAGATTATTTATAGTGTATGTATATAATAAAAGTTGTGATTTATAGTGAATTAATTGATTATTTTAATGAAAAATGATAATAAATAATAAATAATGCATAAATAAATTTTATTGGCATTTATTGAAATTATTGTGATTTTTGTTTAGAATTTAATTTTATATATGTATATTGAAAATAATTGAATTATTGGTTAATAATTGCATAAAAATAGTGAAATTGGTTAAGTTATGTGAAATTAAATTAATGTTAACAAAAAGAAATAAAAAGTCAATTATTGAATTTTTCGGACTTGAAAAGAATTAATAAAGTAATTATTTCTGTGCCCTTAGAATTAATCTGGCAGTAAAAACTAGTTCTGGATATAGTTGGCTAGCCATAGGAACACCCTTTACCGCGGTGCAGGTCATGACGACTTGCTTTGCTACGGGTAGGATCATTGATCTCCATAGCTTAAATGTTAATGTGACAGTGAAAAGTGCAGTGTTTTGAGAATGGTTCCTTGGAAATCATTTCTCTTTTTAGTGGGACCCATGGGGTTCATGTTCCATGTATCCGGTCTGAGATTTGTTGCCGGATCTGTACTAGGGGCATAATGATAATTTTTCCAAAAAGTGTAAAAAGATAGTAAATTAAGTGAGAATTGATTAATTAAGGATAAAACAGTCAGATAATAATTAAATTAATTAAAAAGTGAATTTTATGGACAATATGGACTAAAATGTAATTTTGCTTATAATTGACAAATTAAGTGTAAAGAAACGTAAATTGCTTCAGTTATCAGTTTAAATATTATCATTGAGCTTAAAATGGCAAAATTGTAATTATGTGACTAAATTGAATAATCTTATAGAAAATGTTAAGTTATTGTTTAAAGGTGATCATAACTGATTTTATAATTATGTTTATATTTATATGCTAATATTTAAGAATAAAAATGGAAATGTTAGAAAATGTATCGATTGTTAGTCACCACTGAGCATATTGAGTGCTCAGCATGTAGTTTTACTGCGCGCAGGTAAACAGGAGCTGGAGCAAGAATTCAGATTGCAGGATTTCTTTTAGATTGCTCTAGTTGTATAATTTTGGCATGTATATATAAGTACAAGTTTTACTTATGGTTATGTAATGTAAACAGAAGTTAGTGTATTAAGGAGTGTTGGATTGTGAACAAATGAAATGGATGGAATGAATGCATATTATTGTTATTTTTTATTGTTGTGCCTCTGAGAGGCTGTGTGGTTTGTCTGCTTTTCAGGGGGCTAGTACTATGTACAGCCGTTATATTGCAAAATTTTTATTAAGTGCATAGTAAATTGGACAGTTATAAGTCAGCGGCGAAAGGTAGTTTTTGATTAAGTAAATGTCGATAAGATTTTCAGGTATAGAAGTAAAAAAATTTCCGGTCTTCGGTATGTCGGTACAGTTTAAGGAGAGATAAGGGTGTTACAACATAAACTAGACTTCAAAAGTTCAGGAACTTGAGAATGGAACAAAAGATAGGTAGACTTAACCGTCTTCCGAAAGGAGATGCGGCTCGATTGAAAAGACGATTAGCTCACTTGCAAACATATCTGGACGGAATTAAATATATGACAGAGTTACCTAATATTATAATAATCGTTGATCAGCAAGAAGAATATACAGCTCTTCGGAAATGTATCACTTTGAAAATTTCAATCATTTGTTTAATTGATACAAATCGTGATCCGGATCTCGCAGATATTTCAATTCCAGCGAATGATGACGCTATAGCTTTAATCTGATTAATTCTTAATAAATTAGTATTTACAATTTATGAGGGTCGTTCTAGCTATATACGAAATTTCTGATTAATAATAAGATAAATTAATAATAAATAATAAAATAAATAAATTATTTTCTGAACTCCTTTATCATTTAATAAATGATTTGATTAAAAATAATTTTTTATAATAAATATTTAAATTGTTATTTTGTAATTTTTTTATTTGTCTTGACTCAACAATAAATATTTCTTCTATTAATCAAATTATACATCAGTAATTATAAATTATTATAATTACTTTTTAATTAATTATAATCTAAAATTTTCTAACTTGAAAGAAAGACAAAATATAAAATTTTAAATGTAGAAAAATAAAGAAAAAGAATAATTGAGAGAAAGAATAACACGTAAAAAAATATTTCTCTTTTTTTTTTTGTTTATATTAGGTATAATTATAGGAATAGTTCTAAACCACATTGCATTTAAGCCAAAACAAGACATTTCAAGAAAAACAAGTTACTTAAATATAGAAAAGAGTATGGAGTTTAGATATAGATACTCAATTTGACTGAAATATTGACTAAAAAAAGAATAAAATTGGACTGTTTGTCTTTTTTTTTTTATTATAACCTTTTCTTGAATTAAATTGTTGATTTTTACTCTGTAGGATTTTAAATCTTTAGTCATAATTTGAATTGAATTAAGTCGAAAAAAAAATTAAAATATATTTCATTTCATTTTTTAAATAATATGAGTGGATTTGTGATATAATTATATCACATATTAATTTTTTTAGTTATATTTGATCTATACATAATTACATTTAGATGTTCTATTAATAAATTAATTAGACTTTTTAACTAATTTTATTATTTTTTCAATCATTACTGAAAATAATTAATATTTATCATGGTAATCAAGACTTTTTATTATAATATTGTGCTATTTATCCCTGAACTCGGTTAAATTCGAATAATCGAACTGTTCAATAGACTGAATATTAAAGTAATTATCGGTCGTTGCATGGGATGTTTGGAGTGCAAGAAATTATGATCTTTGGAAAAACGTTAGACAGCCTTGTGATGTGGTTTTTGCTAATGCCATGCGGTTTTTGGAAGACTGAAAAAATGTAAATGATAGGAAGATGCTACCGAGTATCCAAACCAGTAATTCTTTTCATGAACCTAAACATTAATTCTAGCGCAAATTTGAGCCAGAAATGCTTTACTGATGCTGCGATTTTTGAAGCTGAAAATTGTTGGGGCGTTGATGTCGTCTTCATGCACAACCATGGTTCTTGCATGCATAGTTTGAGCGGTGTGTCTCTTGGTATTACACAAGTGATTATAGCTGAAGCTCTTGCGGTGATGAGGTGTGCTTGAGAATGGACAAAACCTAATTAATTATCGTTCTCGTTGTTCTCTTTCAGCAGATGATCTCAGTGTTATGCAAAACTTGAAGTTGGAGCAGAGTGATATATATATTTATATACACACACACATTAGGAGGCATGTTAATGTAGAAGCGCATGTGTTAGCTAAAGCTTCTTATATTATACCTTCTAACTTTGGGACTTTATTTGCGATTTTATTAGCCACCTTTTTGTTCGATAATGTTTAGCTTTTACCATAAAAAAATTTATATATTTTTGACAATACAGATATTAAGATAAAATATAACATACGCACGTATGATACATTTAAACCGTTCGATTAAATAAAATACTAATACAATTTCATTTTTACATTTTGTGAAATCAATAAGTAAATTTTATATACGTAAAACTAAAAAATGATTTAAAAAGTAGCATATTTTGCTATATAGTATTTTGATTTCAATACTATATCAGCATCTCGTTAATATCGTTAATTTAAAATCGATAAAAGTTGCATATAAAAAAATTTTGTATTAATTTTCATTACATCAAATACATTTTTATTTTAAAATAAAATATAAAAATATTTTAACATTGTAGAATAAAATGTGAAAGCATTTTTGTAGTTTTGTAAATAAAAAAAAAAAACTTGAGAACAAATTGTTTGAAGATTATATGGATTTCAAGTGGGATGAAGATAATAATCAACAAAGATGAGGCCCAAAAGAGAACACAACGAAGAGAAAATAAATAAATCAATAGTGGGTCTGAATTTTAAAAGATAAAATAAAGTGTTCCAAAATCAAAAATTAATTTAATTAATATACAAAATTTTGTATAATATCTCTGTGACCATTATATAGATGGGCTCGAAGTGATGACCATATCAATTGGGCCTATTAAATGAGGGTCAAATTGCGGGCCTTGAGCAAGATTTGGAGGATGAGAGTTTCACAAAAATACCCCAAAAAAAGGGTTTTTTTAAAAAATACTCCCTTCTTTTTTTTCCTTTTAAAATTACATTTTTTAAAATTTTAATTTTTAAAAATATCCCTTTTTTAAAATACCGTATTTAACTCACAAACAAACTCCTTCATTTTGCACTCTCCCTGTTATTCTATTATTTTAATTCTCCTTGTTCGTCTATTATTTTTAGAATTTACAATGTGATTTTTCCCTTCTCCATATAAAGCAATTGAACTCTAGTGTTCATGTTTCAAATCAACCTCCCAATCAAGAGCTAGGGTTGTGTATGGTCAATTTGGTCTAATTATTGAATCGACATTGTAAAATATCGAAATATATGTAAATTTTCAAATTTAAAAGAGATTGGTAAACACTTTACAAAGATTTGATCCATGACCTCATTTATGGATCAATCCAATCACATGTAAACACCAATTAAAATGACAAATAAAGAAGATTTATTTGTTTTGATGGTTTTATAAAATGAAAAAAAAATATTCTAACCATAGTTACAAATTCCTCTACCCATTCGTTCTCTCATGCAAAAAAAAAATTATATTTTTTTATATTACATTTTTGGATGAAAAATGGTAAAATTTGAATCCCATCAATTAGAAAAATACTCGAACTCTTAAATATTTGAATTAAATGAAATTAAAAAAATTATAACTAATAATTTTTTTTTGTCTATATTCCTCCACTAATCTTTTTTAACCTATATTATTGATAACACCAAATATTATTGTGATGAATTACCCGTTTTTTAATTTTTTTGTTTCAAAAATGCTATAATGTCTTTTACTTAACTTCAACAATACATTTTCTTATATTATAAATACATTTTAAACTAGTATTCTTTCAAAAATGCTCCATTTGAACGGAATCTGAACCCCATATAAAGCAAGCTTAATTTGCATTATTTGAATTTTGATATACCGGACTGTATATCAGGTATACCAATCGGTATACTAAATTTTATAACATAATTAGCATTATAAAATTTGGTATATCGGCGGAAATACCTGGTATACTGTCTGGTATACCAAATTTCATAACACATTTGTAATTTAAAATTTCTATATACCAGGTATACTAGACAATATATTAAATTTCAGAATATAATTAACATTCTGGAATTTGGTATACCGACTGATATACCTGATATACCGTCCGGTATACCAAATTTTAAAATATGTTAGTATACTGAAATTTGATATACCGGACGATATACTAGGTATATCAACCGGTATAGAAAATTTCAAAATATATTTGCATTCGAAAATTTAACATACTGTATGGTATACTAGGTATACCAGCCGGTATATCAAATTTTATAACATTATTTTTACTTTAGAATTTAAATATAATAGGATTTAAAATTTAAAATTTGAATTTTAATATATCTTTTTTATATTTATCATTGAGCCAAAAGTACAGAAACAAAAAAGAAAAAAAAATTATTAGCATCGATCAATAAAACGGATCTTTATAATTTATACTAAAAAATCTCAATTGTCATCATTAGATATATTTGGGGATGGGCGTTATCATATTGATCACAATACTAAATTCGTAGCCATATAATGCATTTTAAACAAAACTTATAACATAGACTAGGCAGTATAACTAAATTTGCAGATGAAGTCATTAAATTGATTCCAACATTCACTATGCACAAATAAAATGCTTCAAGTCATTAGGGGGCATCATGATTTTGGTTTAGAAGATGATGCTAGATCAACGTAGTACAGATTGCAGAAGCCAGCACTGACCAAGAAAATGTCCGTTTCAATATTTGGCAGTCACAATAGTATATGACAATTCACATTGCAAATTTGAAATACAAATCCGTAATCACAGATAACAAAATGTTTAAGCTATCGAATGCAGTTCCAGGGTAGTAGCATTAAAAGAGCCATATTTCCGACTGCCAATAGTTGATGTCCAACTATTTGCAAAAAATCACAACTTCCATAAGAAGAAACTGAATACGCAAAAACATATACACATTGTACATAAAAAAAGATTTTTCTTTTTTATAAATAATTGAATTTTTGTACTTTAAATGCCAAAAGTTTCCATTACCTGGCAGCAAAGTACACGAATCAACTGGGTCTTTAACAATACAAGTCATCAGTGTGCAAAGATAAGGTTGATCATCATATTGAACTGTCAATTGGGTCTTCATACAAGTATCAAGAGTCAACAACTACGCTTTACAAACTTCTTCAAGTATCTAATTCAGCAATGAAATTAGTCGACCAAACTAGCTCAGCATTGCAATTGCCATTGCATGCAATCTTCAAAATGAAAGCTGCTTGCACAATCCAATAGAGCATTTTGCTGATGTTCGTAATGACATATGTAATTCAACCCAACAAGAAGCTCACAAATAGCTGCCTCCATCTTTTCCCTGTCTGCAAAATACAATGTCTGAAGCAGAAGAACATTTGTCCGTTCTGAGAAAAACATAAATTTGGATATTGGGATTAAACAAGAAAATCAATAACAATTGGAATGGATAAATCAAAGAAAACAAAAATTGAAGAATGGACCATGTTAAAAAAATTAAGTGCTTAATAGAATGCAAAATCCAAAGCAATCCCATTCCAAACCTAAAATTAAATCAAATCAGAGAATTATAGAGCAAACAATAAAACAAATGCAGATACCCCACTTCAAAAAGGAGGGAAAAAATGAAGGAAAAGAAAAGGTAACCTGCTTGACAGCTAAGAGTTCTCTAGAATTGAGATTCATACCCATATAAACCTAACCAAAAGCACCACAACCAAATCAACTCTCCCTTACGGTATTTAGGTTTTAAAACAATAAGGGGTATTTTTAAAAACAAAAAAATTAAAAAAAGGTAATTTTAGGATGCGTTCGGGATGATTTTATTTTTTATTTTTGGTTTTTTTTCTTAAAAATAAAAAAAATATTCGGCAAATTTATTTTCGTTTTCATTTCTACAAAAATTTAAGAAATAATTTTGACAACAAAAATAAAAATTAAAAATTTTTAAAATATGATTTTTATGATTTTATTTTTATCAATAATTTAATTACTTCATCTTTATTATCACCACTGCCACTACCACATCACTATCACTATTACTGCCGTCACCATCACCACACCACCGCCGCTACCGCCACCACACCGTCACCGCCACCGCCATGCCGCCGTCACCACATCGCCACTGTCACACTATCGCCGCCACCACACCGACACGCCATCGCCACCACTGCCACACCACCGCCACCGCCACCATATCACCACTGCCACCACCGTCACCATATCACCACTGCCATCACCATCGCCACCACTGCAGCTATCATCTTTGCCATCATCATTGCCACCATACTACTACTCTCACCACCACCACACCATCACTGTTGTTGCCATCACTGTCGCCACCACCATTGTCGCTGCCATCTTTGTCACCACTACTACCACCACACTGCTACTAGTATCACCACCACTACCACACCGTCACCACCATCACTACCACCACCGCCGCCACTGCTACTGCCATCGTCATCATCGCTACTACCGCCACTGCACTACCATCTCTACTACTGTCATCGCCACCACCACCGGACTATCGTTGTTGTTATCACCATCGCTGTCACCATCATACTGCTACTGCCGTCGTCACTGCCGTCGCTACCATCACTACCACCATATTATGATTTTTTTAATGTAATAATTTTAAATTTTGAATTTTATTAAATATTTATTATTTAATATTAATAATTAGATTATATATATATATTAATGGATATTATAATATTTTTTAAAAAATAAATAAATAAATAGTTTTTAAACAGTTTTTGCAAAATAAATAACAAAAACTAAAAACAGTTTATAAATTTAAAAAAAAAGCAATAAATGTTACCAAACACATCCTTAAATTGCGTAATTGAATGGTTGCATTTTTAAAAAATAAGGTTAGAAAGGGGTATTTGGCGTAAGTTCCTCTTGGAGGATCTAGACTGTAGATAGACATGTTTAACAACCGGCTTGTCATTCAAATGGTAAAGCCTAAATCTAGATAAACCCGTATTGCTAAAATTCGACCCGACAATGCTTGCAAATTACCCAAATAATTAATAAAATAGTTAATTTAACATACTACAAGTTTAAATAGTTTCAAAAAGAAAATAATTTTAAATCATAAATTGATAAAATATAGCAAATTCAAATTATAAAAAGTTACAAAAATTGGATAAATATATAGTATAATTAATTAAATAATTTAAATAGTATGATAAATTAATTATTTTATACGATATTTAAAATAGAAAATTATTGTTTAGTTAGTGTAAGTAGGTAAAAATAATATTTAAATTCTAGGATATGTTAAATAGTCATCAATTTGTTATAATTTTTAAAATTTAAAGATAAGTATTAATTATATTCTCTTGTGTCATAATTAAATATAGGATAAAAAAGTATGGATCCATTTCAGAATCAACAATTTATAAATCCAGGACCCCGTATAGATGATCTCCTAACGTTAAAAGAGAAACATCGTGCTGATGCAGTTTGGAATAATGCGGTAATATTTTTCTTATTGAAATACATATTTTATTTTATTATATAAGTTTATATTTATTAAGTTATTTGTGATATATAATTTATATGTGTCAGTTATTTGTGATATGACGGTAATGCCAATTCGTTGTGTCACATATTTTCGAATTAATACCATAAACTAAGACCAGCTTGACTTATTCTTCGACTCCACAACGGCAAAAGCAATTGGGAATAACATATTGTTAACATCGACTGAGCTTGCGACAAGCAGTGTCTGATGGAATTTTTCTGTCAAGAATGTTCCATCAATCAACATAATTGGCTTGCAATGGTTAAACCCATCGATTGCAGGTTTAAAACTCCAAAATACCCTCTGAAATTGCTTTACAGTTGGGATATGAGTATCTTGCAGCGCAAACTCATAAACTGTTCCAGAATTAAAACTTTGTAAAGCATATAAAAAAGCAGACAACTTCTCGAAAGACTGCACATAGTTTCCAAATATGGCCTCAAGTACAATCATTTTTGCATATCAAGCCTTATAATATGAGACCTCATAATGAAATTGTTCTTTAATAGCAGCAATTACCACTTCAATAGGTAGTGTTGGATTTTTACTTACCATCCTCATTATGCTGTTGCGAATAATCTGGGACCCCAGCTGCCTGTGATCTTTAGATAGGTTAATAGTTGAAAGGCATGAATGTTCTCCCTCATATTTTGTGATCATCCATAAATGAATTTTTTCCTTCTTTATAGCTCTTAACTTCCATTGGCATCCAATATCAGCCTTCGCACATTGAACCACCCATTTTCTTGCTTTTGATTCAACAACTCTAAAGTCAACATTTCTTGAGATTGAATATTTTTTCACACATGACTTAACATCATCCTTACTATTGAACACCAAACCTTTTGACAACTCTGATGTACCATCCAACGTATCAAATTGGACCCCAACTGATAAGTCGACTTGTGCTGCATGAAAGTCAATTGCTGTATAATGTTCTGATAGAAAGGTAAAGATGGCTTCAGTTGCCTCATCACTTCCATGAAGTGATGCTATAGGACAAACATCCTGTGTACTAGAAGACTCATTGCTCTCGCCAATATCAGAATCATCACTTTCCAAATTCAAGTTTGCTATCACACCCTCTTCATCATCATTCGGTGAGATGTAATCATTATTAATTACTCATTCATCAAAGTAATCCATTCTTGACAAATCAATTGATGGTTAATTTCTGACATCTTAACCAAAATAAATTAAAAGAATGAACATTATTACCTGATATGGTAGGATGATTGCCAGGAGTGCAATGTCCAAGTAAATCACCATCTCATCTGCCAATAGAGTGTCTTCCATGACTTGCCCCAGATTCTTGCCTATTTTCAACCGATTTTCGATAATAGTTTTGTTTTGTATTTTGACTCACCGGTTGAACAGTACTCTTCTCAATCGTGCGCCCCCGTGATCTTGTGCCAAATATGAATTTGCTCAGAAAATCACTAACCCTACGACTTAATGACCGTCTTGGCTGAATTATAGGATGTCTGATACTTTCATCAACCGCCTCACTAGCTGAAAACCTATGATGATTCATTACCACATTATGGGGCTGTATATATGACCTTCTTGGCTTACTCATTGCATCAGGAACATGACTATTTGACCGGCGCATACGACCTTGTCCTGAACTATCAGACACATCCCTAACAAGTAAGTCACCATCGCGTCGAATCACATCATGGCTAAGTCGACTCGGACCGATATCTTCTCGGTTGCTAACTGGTCGTTGTTGTTCAGTTTCATCCATATGTTGTACTTCATCTTCAATATACTGACAATGCCCGCTGCCCGATTGCCTCGGTTGAGTGGTGGCAACATCACTTTCAAATAATTGTTGAGCAGTCTCAACATTTTTCATGTATAATGTATCATTTCTAACCTCATTAACAACTCCATACGTTCCTATATTTGTTCCAACAGCCGCATCGGTTACTTCAATAATTAATTCCACCACTGTGTAATCCGAGTATTCCATCAATTTTTCATAAATTATTTCTATGTCATTGTCATCACATAAATCCACTGACATCCAACATAATGAACCTCGGTTATACAATGGACTCTTGTATATAATTCTTGAAATCACGCGGTTTACACCTAAAACCAATTTAACATGAATTTTATGTTTCAATTCAGAAAGAGTTGGTTTATTTCTGAGTCTCAATCTCTTGCTAATTACATTTGGACCAGATATATCATACTGAAAACCTGCTACTCCATAACTTATTTGACCACCGGTGTGCAGATAAAATTCGGTATGCGCTGACATCTTAAAATTAACTGTAATTTATAATAAACTTAAATTAGTTTTTATTTAATTTTTTTAAAATTTTTATTGAATACTTATTAACTTATTACAAAAAAATATATTTAATTTATGTGCTTCTATAAACATTTACAATCATTTATGTGACAAAATTTTAAAATTTTTAATAAAATTTTATGGCACACTTTTTTTTATTAATATTGTATATAACTCATTTTTTTAAATTTCTCTTTTCTTAATAATTGAATTTTTTCTACTAACAAAATGATTTTTACATGTACTGCTGACAATGATCAAATAATCGAGTTTATTTTAAATTAATCTAAATATATATCGATTAAATATAAATAAATCAATACATTAAAACTAAAATAATACCTTTATAAATTCTTCAATTTATATGCGTTTCATTCCTTTGATAATTATTTATGTTAGATATAAAAATGAATTTACATATTTCATTAATAAAATGAAATGAAATATAAATAAATCAATATATTAAAACTAAAATAATACCTTTCTAAATCCTTTGCTCGCTTCTGTAATTGGTGAAAATGAAATGGGTGTATGTGAGTGAATATGAAATGGAAAATGAAATGAGTGTCGGTGAGTGAATGAGTGTTGGTGAGTGAATATGAAATGCTAGTCTGGTTTTTAAACGGGAGGCAATAATTGGAGACAACAATTTTCGCTGAAATTGGTTGCGGGAATGGGAGGGAATGGCCTTATTTTCGTTGGATTTGGTTGCGAAAATGGGCTTCAATTTCCGTTAACTCTTGCTGCGGGAATAAACTGACGGGCCCGATGATTTTTCGAATCCCAATCAATTCCCGTTAGGCCTTGCTACGGGAATGAGCTGGGAGCCCCACCTCCAATTAAGTCTCTATTATTTGCGAATCTGAAGCATAAAATGGGCCTTACCCTTCCACTTCCGCAAGGAACCATTGCGGGAATGGGACAACCAGCCCCATTTTCCCAAATATCCAAAAAACAGTCCTATATTCCTAAATAAGTTTAAAAAAGACCATATTTCAAAAAGTCCCGTATATATGTATATATATATATATATATATATATATATATATATATATATATATATATATATATATATATATATATATATATATAGGCCAAACTGAATTAAGCCTACGATTTATAACTAAAGTCTAAATATACTATTTAATAAATAGGCTTTTAAGCGGATTTAGATCCCACCAAAGTTACCCACAAAAATAGTTGTATAAGTGAGGTGGATGGACATCCAATTAGTTTGGATCTTGTTGATTTCAAGTGTAGAAAATGGACTGTGTGCCGTTTTTCAACAAAAATTGATATATTTGACAGTGGGGCTCATACTGACATAAATGGCAAAGAGATTGCCTATAATTTAACTGTAGCTACAAAATTTTAAATATTTACTAAAATTGCACAAAAACTAAAAACACCCCTAAATTTAGGGTTGTTTTTGAGGTATAAATAGCCTATCTTAAACGTCTAACGGGCATATTACATTGAGTTGAAATTTCTATTTTTATTACACTTGGAAGAAGATTTTCTTCGTTTGTTATTCAAAGAATTAATTTACCTATCAATATATTTCTATTTTGTAGTATGATAATTCTCATTTTACTTCTTTAACTTAGTTTTCTTTAATTTTATTTAATTTTGGTCTTTATTTCGAATGGTTTGCTACTTAAATTTGTCAATTAGTTTAATCTTTTTCTTGTTCGTGATTCTGCCACTCCATACAACACTTTCCTTTCAGTCTTCTTTCTTTAAGCAGCTTCACAGCACCATATATATAACCCTTTCTTTATTGGAAATTCATGAATGATTCTGCTCATAACTCTATTCTCCTCTGTATCTTGTAAAATATCGACTTGTCGAGCTTAATGATGATATTAATGTAGTAATGACAATGGTGATAAAGATAAATAAAGTAGGACATGTTGGTTTAATTAGTCTTTGATTTCTAATGGAACCAACAGTTTGCAAATAATTTAATTATACGCATAATTATGAAAATTTTATCTTCATATTGCAAAACAATATTCGGATAGTAACATATTGCATAAATATTAGTATATGATTTTTGAATTATTATATGAGCTTCACTAATTAACCATGGACATGATTTTTTTAAGGAAAAAGGTACCAAAATACCTTTCATATTATCTCAAAAGAGCTAAAATGTTCTTAAAGTTTTTGTTGGAGCAAAAATGTCCCTCTTATTTTAAAATTGGTACTAAAATTTTCTTCGTCAATCTATCATCAACTCTGAGTTAACGGCTTTGACATACCGTGTATTTTTAATCAAAATATAATTAGGAGCATTTTAGAAAAATAAGAAAAAATTTAAAAATATTTTAATACTTTGAGCAAAATATTAAGAGCATTACAGTACTATAAAAAAATAATAAAAATCAATAATTATTACATTAGATATTAATCAATATTGGTTACATTAATTAATAAAAACTCTTTATATAAATATAGGAATAAAAAATAATTATAAATAAACTATATAACTCAAAAAAAGATTTAAAGGGTATTTTAGCTCTTTTGAGATAACATGAATAGCATTTTGGTATTTTTTTTTCTTTTCTTCATCTCATTTTAATTATCTTCAAATAAACTTCTAAATTTTGACGAAACTCTATTTCTCTCTTTCTTCACTTATATGATAGTTGATAGACCTGCCAATCGGGTTGGACGGATGGGATTGTTTATTTTTAAATGGATTCGAGATTGATTTCGGTTCATTGTACCATTGATGTTATTAAATTAATTGCAAATCTTAGTTAATTAATTGAAAGCCATTAATTTAGAGAATATAAAGTGAGATTAGGTGTTAAGAAGACAAAGAGAAAGGACCATTGATCCCCATAGTTAATACCTGCAACCTGTTGCCAGGAGTAGAGCAGAGTAGGTAGCTCTATACCTGCCACGATTCTTTAATATTTATTGCCTCTTTCTTACACTCTACCTTATGTTTTTTTACACTTTATTACTATGCTACGTGCCTCCAGTATTAATTTTAATTATTTCTCCATTATAATATAATATCATTTTGCATTCCATTTCCAGTTTAATTTTTGATATTACGTTTAGAAAGTAACGGTTTTTGTATAAAATTATGAAATTTTAAAGCACAAAATATACAATAAATTAATAAATTATCAAAAAATATATCTGAATTTTTTCAACAAAAATATCGTAAAAAATTTAACTTTTAAAGAAAAATTCATTTTTCATACAAAAAGAACATAATTTGTTCTATATTATCATTATGATTCGCAGGTGGTGTCTTTCTATTCAGTTGTATTAAAGCACGAATTATGATGATCATTTAATATTCGTTTTACTAGTAATGAAAAATTAATACTGGTCTTGGAAACAAAAATTTCAACTTCAATTATATGATTACTTAATATTATAGTTATCTCCTTTCAAAAAAAAAAACAAATATTATGGTTGTATAAAATAAGAAATGATATTTTAATCTATCCAAAGATTTTTAAAGAATTAAAAAAATCAATTATATGAGAAAGTAAAAGAGTGCTTTCGGTCGGTTCACAATCTCTGCCGTTTTAATTTTTTTTTTTTGTTTCAAAATATATCACTTTAAAAATTTTAAGTGAGTATTAATTTTATGTTTTTTTAATTTACTCTCACTAATTATCTTCTTAATTTCTAAAAAATTTTACTTTCCACTCATTATTTCTACTCCTAATTAAGTGGTAAAAAATTAAATAAATATATTTCTGTCAACCTATTGAAAATTTATCCAAAAATAAAGTTATTAATTAGTTTTATTGATTTGAGTACATAAAATTTAAACCACATATATTGTGTAATGTAGTGCTCCTTCCGTTTCACTTTAAGTATCACATTTGATTTTTTTTTTTTCATTTAAATGCTACTTTTCATAATTTAAGAAAACTTTAATGCATGTTTTTTTTATTTTGTTATTGTTTCGGTATTCTAAATGCATTTATAGATTTCTTGTCATTATTTCTATGTTAATTAATGCAAAAAATAATTCAGTCAATTGTTTATTTTTTAGAATATTGATTTTTTAATAATTTTTTATGTGTTTAAAATTTAAAAGTTCCGTTTCATATTTAGAGTGTAACGGATAGAGTATTATTTAGTTATAAGTTGAAATTAGTATTTTAGTATAAAATAAAAGTAACATTAATTAACTGTAAGAAATTTGTTGAGCTCAATCAATGTTGTTATATTTAATAATACTGTGGAGATTCAAGTTGGTCTTGCAAGCTTAGACGAGCAATTTTATGTTTTCTTAAAAATTTCTTACGTATTAAACAATGTTGTCATCTTCATGATCACCGTTATTTATTTATTTATTTATTCATTTATTTATTTATTTTACCTATCAAAATACTATATTTTCCGTGTCTCACACTAGGAGTTGCTTTTGAAGAAAAAATTTATCTCATTTAAATTGTCACCTTATAAAATTAAAAAATGATTAAATATTTTTTTCTTTCCAATTTTACTCTTATCATTAATGAAGTGAGATAATAAAAAATTAAAAAAATTATCGGAAAATAATTTGAAAATGGAGTGTTATAGTTCAATATATAGTAATTTTTTTATAAGATTAAAATAATTCAATCAAGATCTTAATATGTATGCAAGACTGAAAAATCCTTGTCATGGACGAGAAGAGTAACAATATCATTATTAACATGACTATACATCTTTTTCTCTTAAACAAATTTTTGATGCAATAATTAAAAAAATAACGATAATTAATTGTAAATGGAAATCACTATGCATCAGCAGCAGTGATTTTTTTTTTCACATAAAATAAAATAAAAAAATAAAAATAATTATCAGGATAGACATAAAACCAGTAGGGTTACGGTGGATATTAATTGTGGTGGTTTCGTGGACAACGGAGATAAAATATTAAAGACAAAATAAGCAGAAGGCCACGGGAAATGCATTAAAGAGAGCTATTTAAGTAAGGCTTTGAAAGAAGACCCAGAAATTAAAACTTAAAAATAAGATCGAAAATGAAAGAATCGTCAAAGCAAGACCTAAATAAAGAAGAAGATGAAGTAGTTTACAGCATTAATTCTGTTAGGAACAAGTACTATGGTTGTTTTCTGGTTGAAGCAGTTCTGAAATGTTTAGGTTTGGAAAACAAAACAACCTCTTCTTCTTCTTCTTCTTCTTCTTCAACTTCTACAGCGGAACAACAAGATCCTGATCCACCAACCTCTACTGTAAGTTTCTTTTTATTTGTTATTAATTATTTTTTGTTTTTAATATCTGAGCACTAATATTAAAAATATAATAAAACAAAAATTAGTTTGTAAAATATATGAAAAATCTCTTTCGACATTTATAAATTCGCTATATTGTAAAAGGAAAAGAAAAATGAAGGTATGATTTTTTTACGTTTTGATATAAATTAATTTTGCAGGATGATCCTGTGCTTACAAGTGCACCTCCAAGGCCGCCGGTGAGCGGTGGAGGTCCTCCACAGATTAACTCCGGTGGCTCCACTTGAGTCGTTTGTCGGTTGTCAAGCTGCCCATCATATCTACAGTAATTGTTGATGACTTAATTACTTCTTTCTTCCATTAATGTTTTGTTTGCGTTTGATTTTAATAAGCTTAGGTTTTCTCTTTCTGCTTTCTCTCATAATTAATTAGGTTAAATTTCTGAACTATAAACTCTTTTTTTTCATGTAAATGATCCATATGTTAATGAAAAGCAGTATGTTTTGATGTTTAATTTCAGATAATAAAACTTATAAAGATAATTTTTATGCTAATTAAGCATTTTGGTATTTGGAAACAATATAAAAATTAAATTACAAGAGATCGATCGATGTTCATTGTTCATACTTCATAACGCACGTCTTTCTATGAATAACCCAACCGACCACTAAAATTATTATTAGGTTGGGGCCTGACCTTCTGGTCAAAGTATTGTTACCAAGGTTTCTTCTTCTTCTTCTTCTTATTTGTTTAATATTTGGTTATGGATTATATATATTAAAAACATTAATGTTTGTTATGCAATTTTTTTTTCCTTTGAAACTTTTGGGCTACTTGACTCCGTGTAGCCATTATTCAATCCTTGTATATATACCGATCAAATGGTGCGCAATACTTAGTATATGGATGTACCAGGTAGGGCTGTTCATGGGTTGGGTTGGGTCAAAAATTAAAAAAATTCAACCCAAACCAATATATATGGTTTGAGATGATTTGGGCGATTTTTTTATTATAATTTATAAAGGTTTGGACTGATTTTAAAAAGGTTTGAATGCTGTTTGAAGTAAATTAACTACTGAATTCATTATTTTTTTTTCAAAATTTAACTTATAAAATAAAATAATAATTACATTAAATTATAAATGGCACAAAATTTAAAATACTATATAAATTTGTATATTTTTATTTATTTTCTTTTTAGAAAAGAAGATTTGGGTCAAATTCAATAATCCTAAAACATCAAAACAAGCAGTAACCATTTTATATATTATATTAAAAAAATCAAAATAAATAGAGAGAGAAATCGACAATCTAATTAGTTGGAAACAGAGATAGGTTTAATTCCACATATATGCAGCTAAGAAACAAAGGAAAAATAAAAAAATTGTATTATCAGCATCAGAAACCAAGGAAAAAACACATATAAGCAGCTAAGAAATGAATATGACTCAAAAAAAAGGGACACCAGATCTGGCCAAAAACTAAGAAATGAATATGACTCAAAAGAAAGGGACACCAGATCTGGCCAAAAGGTGTTTTTCGAGCAAGAAGGTGGTGCGAGTAGAACATTATCATCATAAAGCCTAGCATCAAATGCTATAATACTTTAAAATCATCTTACCATTAAAATTACAATTTCTAAAAGACGATTCACCGATTGAAGTCGCAACTGTCCAACGAGAGTCTGACAATCGGAGGGAAGCAGTGTTGTGATGCTAAAGAGGAGAAAACTCTTTTTGATTGGGGCAAAAGAAGTAGATGAATTGGATTAGGTAGATTTAGAGTGTGGATGCTGAAAAAAACAAGGAAGAAAAATGATCGATTGAGAGAGGATGAAGATGGTCGGTTTAGCTTTTAACCCGAAGCAATATTGACAACCCGACCTTTCGCACGATTTAAAACTGAGAAGCAACCCAACCCGACCTATAAACCATCTAAACCATATTTTATTGGTTTGGTTGGGTTGGTTTGGTCAAGTTGATCGGTTCAACCCAAATATTGTACAATCCTAGTACCAGGAATGGGTTTACAGCCCAATATACAAAATGCATTTTGGTATTATATATAAATACATTACAATTAGTATGCAAATTAATTTTGTTGAAACCATATATATACTTGCAAGAAGAAAAAAACAAAAATGTCAGATGTAAATGAAACCATGATAAAATTAAATAGCTGTGTGTTTGGAGGAGAGATATGTGAGTTGAAGATAGAGAGGATTGGATGATGAATTGTTAAATACTATATATATATGATGGTAGTTTGGAAATACCAGGCTATTGTCTAGGCAAGACTTGAGATCACGCCCATGGCTTGAACATAAAAGATCCCGATAGTTAAGTAAGGAAAAATAAATAAGGAAAAAGAAAGGTAAACGTCTCTGGAGAAATAATATATTTGAATTATTCAACTATTTATAGAGATAAGTAATAGAATTTGAGTGAACTTACAATTTCAAGTGTGGATAGAGTTCCATATCAATTTGAAGTGGGATTAGATAACCAGATAAGGATATAATCTCTTCCTATGCAGAGTTAGAGTCTTCAAATGACTGTACTTCTACCTGAAAATGACGGAAGTATATGGGAACGTTGTCCCCAAATTTTGAACTATTAAGCTCGGACATAAATAATATTAGGTTGGCGGGACTGTTTGTATGAGATAGGCAAGTTATGCTGACTAGTACTCCGGTTTGTCCGAACTATTTCATAGGGTTCTGTTATCAATATATATTAATATCAATTTTATAAAATATTTTTTATTAATTATTTATATTTATATATTTCCATTTGATTTATTATTTCTACTTTTCTATAAAAAAAATTTATCTCTATTTTTGTACATATATAAAGGTAAAATAAGAAAATACATAAATAATACTTATTGAAATTTAAAAATTATCACAGTGGAATAAAAAACTACTAAAAATTGTCACCAACTCATCATGAGTGGAATAAATGGAATAATTATTTAAGTTAATTAAGGTTGAATTTTTAAAATTTTGACATTTTTTTTTTCTTTTAAGCAATATGTCAAAGTTAGAGTTGTGTAAATAATAATAATAATAATAATAATAATAATAATAATAATAATAATAATAATAAAACTACTTTCATAATTCACGAAGCTAAAACTGGATTAATTAAAAAGAATTATATACCAAGAAGATGAGGGATAATTTGCAAAATAGGTCTCTTAACCTTATGCGTTATAATATTAAAGTTAGGGGTGAGTGTGGACCGTTTAATCAGTTTATGAGTAAAAAAATTAACCAGTTCATTAATATCGATTTTTTAAAATTACTAACCAATAACCAGTCTATTACATTCGGTTAACCAATCCATCAGTTTTGATTTTTCGGTTTGATTAATTGATATTTTTTTGTTAATTATTAAAATTTATAACATATAATTATAAAAAAAATTAGATAAAGTTTAATTTAATTTTAAATGTGTAAAGTAATTCAAAATAAAAATCACAAAACAAACATAACTTACTAGCCAAATTTTATATTTTATATTATAAAATATATTTGATATTTATTGAAAATTAATATGCTTGATTGTAAGTCAAATAAAATTTTGGATAATATTAAATATTATAATATAAACTTTAAAATATAAGAAAATATAATTAAATGCTATTAAGTAAAATATGAACACCAATATATGATAAAAAAAATAACCTATATAAAAGTTAATTGGATACTACATATAAATATTACTTTATATAAATATTACATTATATAATTAAAAAAATGACACAATATAAATTTAGTTTAAAGTATTATATAAATTTTTAAGAAAAATATAAAAAATTAAAGTATAAAAATAAAAATATATTTTAAAATATTATTTTATATAAATTTTAGAGAGAGATAGAAAAGAAAAAATTTTTAAATATAAAAATAAAAATAATATAAAATTCGGCATAACCAAGTCAAAGCCAATAGCAAAGCCCAAGGCCGAAAATCAATTTAACAAAAAGGGAAACAATCTAAATAATTCCTTCAGTACAGTCTAATTCTATCCTATGTAGAATTTCAGTTTTTCATTTCAATCTTCAATTCATTCTATCGATTTTAAACCGAATAAGGATTCATGGTGTTATTTGCAACACAAAATGCACATATTACCTCTTTCTTTGATGATAATATACTACAACCCTATGGAGTTCAAAACTCACATTGTGAATCTTTTTGGCTTCTCTGTACTTGTAGAGCAAAAGCCTAAGGACATGCATTCTCCTCATCCAGAGGACTTTTGTTGGCAGCCTAGCCTTCCTGGTACCCTTGCGCTTACCATATCCAGAGTGACGCCCCTTTCTTTTGGCTTCCTTCATGTGGTGTGCACGGCATTTGGAGTGGATCTTCTTAAGCCAAATCTCCATTATCGCATCCTATAAGAACTTGATTTCTCATCGGAGCCACTCATTAAAGCTACCCCTGGAGTTGTAATTCTCGTCTCTCAACTTATTGAGTGCTTTGATTAGTGGCCAGCCAAGGAGACTTCGGTTATAGTGTTTAGCTGAGAGAAGAACAGAGAAGGGAGGGAAGAAGAGCATAAATTGAGACTTGGGGTAATAATTTTAGGATTTTCAGGTAATTGAGGAAAAATCGGGTTCAAATCCGATTCAATCAAAGTCAAAACATCAATTAATGCGCTCTTCATGTCGTATCCTACACATGTTTTGTCACGTCAATTTTTATGGTTAAAAATATCAAAATTTGAGAGTTTGAGTGTTTATCATTCTCATAATTTAGGTATCAAAATGAACTTAATGAACAAATTTGAGGAGCTAAATATGGGTTTACCCATTTATATACTCTACTTTTGAAGGGATGAATATCGGGAAAAAAAAAGAGGTGAAAATAAATTAAGAGTGAGTTAATTGAGTTGAAATTTCCAACATAAAGATAAAATTGAAAAATTAAAATTATTGATGCATTTAATCCCTCAAAAACGTCAATTAAATAGAATGTGGGTTATCCTAAAAAAACGACTATTACACAAGAACGGAGGAAATAGTTAATTGATTGATAATCATAATTAATTAATGTATCATTTACGTATAATTTATATTGTAATAATAATAATAATTAGTGAATTCATTAATTAGCTAATTAATATATCAATTAAATAATCTAACATGTATAATAATGTTGAAGTATCATTAATGTCATACATATAAATAGTACTCTATCCGTTCTTTTTTATCTGTCACTTTTGAGTAAAATTCAAATTTTATTTATCTATCACTTTTAGACTTTCAATATAATTTATTTTTTTTAAATTTATTTTTCTTTTCTAATAAAGTCAGAACCAATCAGATTTGATAATTTAGTCTTAATCACGTAATTTAATACTAAATTTAAATCTATTTATTATTTCTTAATTCTAGTGAAAACAACAAAAGTGACTGATAAAAAAAACGAAATGAGTACTCTATATAATAAGGTTCAACTTGGTGTGAACCATCATTAATGTCATACCTGGAAGCAGTTGAGAAATGTAAGGATTGAGGAGGAACTAAATGCCCACAAGAAAGGTGAAATTGTTTGTTTTGCAGTAGTGGCAATTTTGTAAATAGATTGAAAGTCTTTTTGTAAATAAGTTTATTTTTCAAAAAAAAAAATGGAAGTGTAAAGAACAGTATTCTAATTGACAAATTTAATTTCATCTCAACACACCAAACGATGGCACCAAAACCCAGTATAATATGCCAACCGATGATCCAAACAGGCTCTTAATTGGAATACACCAATAATAGAAATCAATTAATAAATATTTTTAATTCGTTAGGTAATTTTATTGTTACAAATTCAAATTCAGTAATTTTAATATTTATTCATAAAATACAGGGAACTATTATGCCAATTACTCCTTAATTAGATGAGCTATGCATGCTTATGGCCAGTGGAGGCGGATATAAAAGGGGGTTAAGGTTACATGCGTAGTATACACCATTCATAATCTCTGCCCCTTTTTACGGAATTGGAACATTTTCTCCTCTTTACTTCCACTTATTATAATGGATTAATATATAAATTCCGTCCTAAACTATCAACATTTAACATATTTTCTGTTTAACTAATTGCATGTTAGATTACTTTTTTTAACTTATTGAAAATGTCAAATTATCATCACATAGAACACGTATCAGTTTACAAATAACGTGTAAAAAACACGCGGTAAACAGTAAGAAGGGGATAACTTGACATTTTTAATAAATTTTAGACGGGTAATTTAACATTTTTAATATTATAGGACTTAAAAAAGTTTGAATGGTTAATCTGATATTTTCAACAAGTTTAGAGGGTAATCTAACATACAATTAGTTCATAGAAAAATCTAATAAATGATAATAGTTTAGGAAAAATTTACATATTATCCCTATTATAATTTATTTGCGTTCATATACTTGCAATAACGCACTTAGTAGTAGATATTAGTTTGATTAATGTTCTCCAAGCCTATAATTTCATGCACTTAGGCTATGTTTGGTAGCCTGTATTGGAATGTAATGTAATCAGTCCAGTAATGAATCCTTTGTTTGGTAATACAAAAACCTAATAATGTAATGTAATCCTAATTACTTATGTATTGTTGAATACATTTATTAATGGATTTCTCATTACCCTCTTTTAACAATGTATTTTTTATTACAGTTTTCTCTATCTCTATCTAATCTCCACACTGCTTCCACCACCAAATCCGATTCCACTGCTTCTCATCAATGGCTTTCCCGCTCTTCCTCTCTCCTCAACCACAACCACAGCGACGTCATCGATGATGTCACGGCGGCAGCTGACTCCATCATCGGCGCTGGGGCTCTCTCTCACGACTCAGCTGATTTGAAAATCAATACTAATACGACTAGAGAGAACTTGAACAATAAGAGCGAAGGTGGTGTTGTGGAGAGCGTGAAGCTGAATCCTGCGCTATAAATCCTGCGCCTCTCCTCCTCACGGCCTTATTTGCGTCGGCCACCGCTTTATTGCCTCTTCTCAGCTACGTGTGCATAGGGCGTCTTCCGGCTCCATTCTCTACTGGTTGTGGTCAAAGGTATGCTAATTCACTAATTCACATAAACTGTTTGATATAATTCCTCAATCAAATTTGAGCTGAATTTGAGCATATTATATGATTTTAAATCATGATCTTTCTTTTGGTTGGAAAACATAAGAGATGAGTTTGATTCTTCGGTGACAGAGATACTTTATTTATCATAGTAGTTGATTTAGCAGTGAGGAATTTAGGGGCAGAGACTAAGTAGCTGTATAGGGGAATTACTATGAATTTTCTAGCTTGTGAGTCTCCTTTTGCTTGTTAACATCTAACTAGATTGAACACTTCTTGCTATATGTCACTTCTTGCTGCCTGACTCGAACAGTTCATTTGTTCTTTTATTTAACTGAGTCCAACATACTCTACTCCGCTCCACTATATTTACTTGGTCAAAATTGGTTCTTTTATTTAACTGAGTTCTAACATAATTAGAAACCCCACTATAACTTCATTCTATCTGTAACTTTATAAATATATGTATATATTTAATTTTGAATACCTATTTATGAATGGCGGTAAATGCAGGAATACATATCTTGGTGTTGCAATGGCGAATAGAAACGTATTTGTCTCTACTGGAAAATAACAATAGTTGGATGAGATGGATGGGGAGGGAACCTTATGCTTACTGGAAAATAAATCCAGCAGTTGCAGCAACCAGACAGGACCTTATGAAATTTAATGTCTCTCAAGAACAGGACTGATGATTCTAGTCCCTCTATCTCTGGATTTGTCTCTATTGAGGATATTTTTTGTCTTTGCTGCATTTTCTGCAGAATTGGAGAGCAAGTTTGGTCTTTCTTGGGCATACTGCATGTGAGATTTTGTGATGTCTGTTGGGGTTCTCGGTGGTAGTAGGAAGAATTTGTCAGCTGGAGTCATGGTATTTGTTTATTCTTTCTGTCAACACTGTATCTCAAATTTTATGGTTTACAGCAATGGCTGCTGAAGAGCAGAATGCTATGCATAAAGTTGAGGCGGCTAGAGCTGAAGCAAAGAGATCTACGGAAGTAGCTATTCTTAAAAGGCACCGTGCTCAGAAGTTTATGGAGAATGCTGATTTGGCAATTTACAGAGCTCCAATGACACTTAGAATTGCAGAAGCTGCCCATTCGTCCAATTCAACAGATGATGTTATCACGAACTTTTTGGATTGAAAGGTCTCGATATATCTGATGCTTTTATTACCGGAGGTATTATAGCAGTAGCCTCATGGCTGTTTTTGGGGAGCCCTGGATGACAACCTTTGCAAAAAAGTAATGTAATTTTGTATAGATTTTTGATTGAATGTACATTATGTCTTATTACAACCTCACTTAAAAAGGTTTGAACAAGGGAATTTGGCAGGTTTCCTCGGGAAAGAAATGCTTAAAAAAAATGAAAATTACAGAGAACTTTTGCTTTGAATATTATAGTTAAACATTATATTTTTATGAGTTTGCATTTTTAATATAATTTTTTAACATTATGTTTTATTAAATTTAGATTTTTATATATTTATAATATAATAAATATATAAGTATATTAAAATAATTAAAAAAATAAAATAATTATATAAAAAATTAATTAATAATTATAAATACAATTAAATTTCAGAATATGTATATAATGTTACCAAACGTAGTAATGTATTTGTTATTACATTACATTACTCATGTTACCAAACATAGGAATGTAATCAAAATTACATTACATTACATCCTTTAATCCATTACGTTAGCCATTACATTACATTCCTTTACGTCATACCAAACGTAGCCTTAGTAGATAGTACTTCATTTACAATCAAGGGGCTAAACAGAAATCGATAAACTATAATCAAGGGGCTAAATAGAAAGAAAAGTTAAATTCAGGATGCCGAAAATGCATTTTGCTAACTATGGATTGAAAGAATAATTAGAGTGGCAAAAGCTTTACAAGATTGAAGCAATAACCATAGATTCATCATCACCATCATCTTTAAAGCCAAAGGCATTAATCCCCATGCTAAGTTGGTTTGGCTCTGCCAATTCAGGCGTTGGTGGCGGCGGAGGAGGCAATGCCTGCGGAGGAGACGGTGGCACCAAGAAAGGGTAGTGAAAATTGGTACGAGCTCTTTCAATACCACTAAAAGAAATGGAAGAGAAATCATAAGCAATGGCAGCTTCCTCCGGCGTATCAAAAGTGCCAAGCCAGTGTCTTTCTTTAGTAAAAGGGTTTCTTATCTCCGCCGCATACCGCCCCCATGGCCGCCGCCTACTCCGAGATATCTGCTTGATTGCCTTGAGCTTCTTTTTGGGTTTCTGTACAACAATGGGAGAGGAAGAGGAAGATTTTCCATTCTTGGTTCGGCTTTGCTTTGACTGAGTGAGTGAAGGTAAAATAAAAAGGGTTGCTTTATATAATGATTTAAGTAAGTTGCATGGTTAAATGTTTTAATACAGTTGATTAAATTATAGATTAATTATTGATCACTGACTAAGTGGGTATAAGTGTCTCATCCTATAAAAATTAGGATTCACTTCCTTTCTTTACACGTGTTAAAAAAATTGCGATTTTAAGGGATTGGGCAGAAAAAAAATGTGAAAATTCAAACATATGACTACCGTCTTCTTGAAGATAAAAAATCATTGGCTAATGTGGCTGAATTAATGCATATTTCTAATATGTCCTACATTAATTAAAAGCATATTAATAAATAAAAAAAAATACTAGCTCCGTTTATTTTTAAGCATCGCTTTCATAAATTTTTTTTTCCACTTTAAATTTTTGGGGAAAAGAAAAATATAAAACTATTTTTTAAAATGAGACAAATGGAGTAATATTTCTTAGTATAATATTGCGATGTGTTGACCATTTTTTTAATCTATGTGTTAAGAACAAAAATATTACTTGCACATTGAATAGATATATTAGATATTTAATAAATAAATTATAATGTTAAAGAGAAAATAAAATACAATTTTAGCAAAGAAAAAAGAGAAGATTGACTAAAGAAAGTATTAGTGAAGTAGAGCAGGTAAAGTGCTTAGCTCACGAACAGAATAATGTAATTGAATTCATTTAAATTGGAAGATGACTAAGCATGTTTTTGGTATATATTATTGCAACCTTACCAGCATTTTGTTTGTTAATATAATACATAGTTCCTTAAATTCCTCGTCAATGACAAGGGAAGGGAGAGCAAAATGCATAAACCAATGCAATTTCATAAGCTGTTGACTGCCTGGCGGCATTTAGTGATCTCTTTCACACCTGTACATAATCGATGTGATAGTGCAGTTGGGTGGCCAAATGAATTAAGAGCTCATTTTTGGCAATGATCCTAAGAATTGGAGTTTTCTGTATGTATATGCATGTAGGATGTGTATGAATAGTGGTAATTTTAGTAATCAGCCTGTTAATCAAATTTTAAAAATTACCAACCATAAATAACCAAATAATAAAATTTTGGATATATAAACATTAATAAAATTCTACGAACCTCATTCTAATTAAGCAAAACTCAAAAGTACTATATATATATATATAACTAAACTACAAAAAATATATAAATTAAATAAAAGTTATATTGCCATATTTAAATATTATCTAAATAATTTTTTTGAGATAAAATAAAATATATTTAATATAAAAATTGTATAAATTTTACAGATAAATATATAAAAGGATTTAAATCTAGTATGTATATACACAAACACACTTAACTGAAATGAAATGTCCTCAATATATGAACTTGCATGATTACAATATTACTTTTGGTGATTAAAAAAATATTTAAACACTATCAGGAATATTACCATATAAGGGGAGGAAAAAAAAATCATGATGACATGTGAATCGTACGACTAAAATTTACAGAAGGTTGGTAGTGAACTAAGTAAGCTTTCGCCATATGGACCCTTTGGAAGCAGATAATGCCTTCACCCTTGGGAAAACAAACCCAGACTTTGGTGGGTTTCCATCCACAAGTGAGTTCTCGTAAATCTCTTTGCACTCTTGTACCACCTGTGACAAGGACAGCACACATTTGTTTTTTAGACAATTTTATACTAAGAAACTGCAAGACATTTCATCTCAATTATGAGTTTCCTGCATTAGATTTAAGTTCTATGATTGTCAATTTTGTAACTCCAGAAATGCTTTTGTACGAATTGTATCATTGGGCTGTATATACCTCTTTTGCATCCTTGCGTGGGATTCCTTCTCGCAGTGCAACGAGCTTTTCAACCACTTCAGGCTGCATTTGGGAAAACAAATATGGAAGAAAAAGGTTACTTCTGTAGAAACTTTCAAAATCTTTGAGATGCACAAATTTCTAGTGCCATATTTTAATTAAAAAGAATTCAAAAAAAACTTGTTCCAACAATTACGGTTGCCTCTTGTGATAATATTTTCCCTATTAATAATATGTTGTTACTATCTGATAAACTAACTGGATACTCTAGCAGAATGCATAATTTCTCTGTCCAAAGAACAAAAAAGAATAGTTGGTATTTACCGGACAATCAGGTTGATGTTCAAGAATATTTGTATAGATGAGAGTGAAGGTGTCCAAGCTCTCTGCTGATGCAAGTTCTCTTAAATCGCTGAGTATTCTAACTCTACTTTCTACTTTCTAAAGAAAGAAAAAGAAAAAAGAATTAGAAGAGAAATCAATAGTAAATATTACACAAATATGCCATCAAGTAAAAGTTCTAAATATAATAGTAGCACATACAGAGACACTTATGTACTCCCTGAAGAAGTCCATAATAACCTCCTCATCGAGTCTCATCCGCTCTATGGTCTCTTCCTTGATGTAGTTTCTCTACATTAACCAGAATCACAGTACGGATAATCTATCATCAAAATTAAAAATGTTGGCGAGAAAGATCCAACACAATTTAAAAGGGAAGAACCTGTATCAGAAGGTGATCAATGTAAACTACAACTGTCTCCTCCAGGCAAGCTTCGACAAATCTCCTAAACGACCTTTCTTCGACATACCTAAACATTTAAAAATCAGAACCAGCAATAAACAACTATGATAGTCAAGTTATATTTAACTGGAAAATGCATTGCACAATATAATCAACTCTGACCTAAATGCAGTAACAAATTCTGAAAGTGCTAATAATCAAACTGATTTGAAGGCACTAATGGAAGACTGGATTGTGTGGCTGTAACCTTATATCGTGCGGCTGAGGATGGAATAATTTTAACCAAAATTAGCTGGCCAACTAACTAATAATGGAGGACACAATTACATTAAGAACCTCACAACCTCCACCATATTGAGCATTTCATCTTCAAGTACATCTTATTTATGGATCAACTCGCACCCTTATTGAGAAAGCAGCAATTTTTACTTAGAAAAATAAAAAATAATGCTGGTCAGACAACACGAGATAATTATAAGCCCTATTCCCTTCACATTTTGCCTAAGACAGGCTGAATGAAAATAAATAAATTGCCGCAAATACCCATAGAAGAAATAGATAAAATTGTTTTATGTGTCTCTGATGACTAGGTGACAACCTGCTGATGGGTTCACCAAGCAATTCAGCTTTCTAAGGATGCAACCCATCTCCCTGAATTTGGCAATGGACATATAACTCATAGCTTAATATGTTCAAGTTTGATACTCCATTTACCATCAACTAGATGGCCTGATGACAGGTAGGACCAGGCAAAAAAGACAAAAAAAAAAAAAAAGGAAACCTGAAACACTGGTCAGAAACCAAGAACCAAAAAAACTAGTTTGAAGAAAACGTTAACCGAACTGATCACGTCGGTTTCAGTCTACCTGTTTCTTTACCAATGCAAATATTTGGCTTTGATTGAACTGGCCAAATATGCACATGCGTGTATAATGGTTCAATTCAATGCTATGCATATTTTTTGAACTGTGTAATATTTGATGCTACATGTAACTAATATGCAACAGTAACATATGTAACATATATTTAATATACTTTATTTTATGTAGAGTTCAGTTAAAGAGTTTGACTGGTTTGATTGCAGTTAGAATAGTGGCCAAACCAACAAGATGATTTGGTTTATGGTTTGAGGTGTATGGACTAATTAACCAGCCTGTACACAACCTACTGGCAGAAAGGCTGACCCAAAATTGAAAGATTTTGAGCTTACATCTTCACATCTGTAAAATAGTCACCGAATGTTGCAACTAAGTACTCTGTGACCTGTCCTTCACACCATTCTGAAACATACAAGGAAAAACTCAATCAGGTGCAAAACGCTAGGATGAAAACAATAGGTACTTCAAACATTTGTGGGAAATTTTTGCATTTGGAGAATGTGCAAAATGATTCAAATCTGAATATAGCTTGATTCCATCTTGCAACAGGATGAAACAGAAGTTTCTGATGGGCCCTGTAAGCAAAGCATCTTTCCCACGCCATCTACTTAAACATGTAAATTCTAATCAAAATTTCTGAAGCCCCCATCTATTAGAATGTACTAAAAACTGTTTTCCTTTAGTAATGAATTCTTATACTGCTCAATATTCACCTTAATGGCAACTCAACTTGCAAGTAAGTTGCATAGTTGAATGGGGACTTGGTTCCCATGCTGCAAAAAATTTTACTTAAGTTTTTATTGGCAAAAGTATTATACAATTAAGAACATGTTACCACTAAGGAAAAATTGAAGAACCTAGCAGGCTGCAGACCAAAAGCTTGTGAAGATAAGTGAATATAAAAATCAGACAACAAATATAGATGCCAATGAGAAGGAATTGGCAGCAGTCACAGAGAAGACAACAGTAAGCACATATAAAGCATCCACAAATGTGGAACCAAGTTTAGAGTAGCACAAGAACTAGTTAAAGATCAATCAAGGTCAAACTTAGTTTACCTTTCTGATAAACCTTGACAAGCAACTCCTGCACTCCAGGATCTTCAAAGATAACCCGAACAGTTAGATGTACAGCTTCCTGCCATCAATAAGCAATTAGGAAACAAGTTTGATTAATGGCTTTCGGAAAAGGATGCCCATAAAAGAAATCATGTGGGCCCCAAAAATGGGCAAGCTATAACAGTATAGGCATTAGAAGCATAGTTGCAATGACCAAATCTAATGCAGCAATTTTGAGGTTGGAATTGTAGTTGGACTTTTTTAGTCATTCCATTGCACGATAAATCAATAATCATTAAAGCACATGAAAGGCAAACCAAACAGAAAGCACATAAAGCGCATATGACCTTAAGTGCCTTCCTGTCATTTTGCCCAACTATAAACTCAAGCAAAAGAAATAAAACCTAGTTTGATAAAATAGAATCATTAAATTCGTTCCTCTACTTACAAAAAGACTCATAAATTTCCATTATCATTTGGCGGCAAAAAGTAGCAGGAGATAATGCGTGGGAAATCAGAAAGGTAACACCATCACTAAACAGTGCATTCTACTGTTTCCAAATATTAACAATAATAAAACACCCATCAAGAAGTCAAAGATTTAGGCTACAGCCCAAAAACCCCCAAAGAGCAACAAAAGAAAATTCCAAGATTCAAAGACAAAACCATTTAAGAAAATTCTTTGGTTTCATTGATTTATTGAATAGAATGCATGCAGAATGTTTAATGGTGAGGCATCTAATTGTATCATGATGAATCAGGGTTCACAAATTAAAAAACTGTAGAAGGTTACCAGTGCAAAAGACATTTGGATATCAGGAGAAAAAAAAAAAGAAAGAAAAAGAAAGTGGAGGAAAAGAAGACAATCAAGGAGTGATCAGTATTGAGCTTTGTACCTTTGCAACCTCTAGGAAACCTTTGCAAGTATCCTCAAAATTAACCTGGAAAAATCAAAATCGTCGTACTTTACAAAAAGAGCACAAAGCAAGAAACTTTATACATTTCTAAAGTATAAGCTTCATGTTCATCCAATAAACTGGGCATGTACACATTTGTTGAAGAGAAGACAAGAAGGATGTGTTTTCCAGGATTATAATATTTTTTTCTCATACATATTTATGTTACTGGCGTTTAGTATCATAAGGTCAGTTTTTTTTTTTGTTCTTTTTTAAGCACTAATAAAAATAGAAGGTTATAATACTAGCTTCCTTCTTTTCTATAAATAATATGCAAACTAAACCAGCACATTCAAATAATAGCATCGGGACAGAAAACTTTCACATTGAAAGAAAAAAGAAACAAAAATATGACGTCAGAATATAATTCATAGGAGAAAACGTATAAGCATTCAGACTAAGGAAATCAAGCTCCCATTACACTTTTCAAGAGAATGGGACCATCATTTTCATGCAAACTGGCATATAAGATGCCAAGGCACCAGAAGAATTATGGGCCTTGAACAAATTAAGATACCTGCAGGGTCATAATTGGTTTCAATTCTAGTTTGCAATGCAAGTTGCAAATCTAAGTGCATTCTTAAAGAAAATCGGAAAGATGCTTAATTTGTAGCAGAGAGAGAGAGAGAGGTGAAAAAAAAAAGAAAAGAGAAAAAGATGATTGAATGGCAGAAGCACAAGAAGAAAAAGCTAGGCATCAGGTTGGCACCAACAATTCAGCATTGGAGATTCTCAATGATAGACCATTCCTGCACAAGAAAATGCTAAGCCCACTAATTGGGCTTTGAACCTTATACATCAAATCACTTATTCCTAGTTATACATATATATATGTGTGTGTGTCTATATAATATATATTTCTCAAACAAATTCTACATTTTATTTTTAGATATTTATGTTTTCATATTTCCCATAACAAATTTGTATTTTCTTTTAATAGTTAATGCCATCAGACCAAACACTTAAACATTAATCATGCTACCACATCAGTGTGAGAAGTCTATAGAAGAAATGGATATGTCGTGATCACCTCAATCATATTAACAACAAATATACGTAGGACTTGTAGACTATAAACATTGCACTAATTCATTCTGCCATCTTGTCAACCAGAAGGACGGGCTTGTCTTCACTCTATCTTCCTGATGCTCCGTTCCCTCTGGTTGTGCGGGTGTGTAGTTTTTTTTTCTTGTGTGTGTGTGTGTGTGGTATTACCTTTATTCCATGTTTCCTTTCCCACACAAATCAAACAAGCATTCATTTGCACACCACGTTTTGAGCAATTGAATGCATATTAAGCAGAAAAGGAATAAAGCCGGAAAACATGGGGGGAAGGCAGCATAACCTGTTCAGCATAGTTTTGTGGAAGTGCTTCAATTGTGCTGCTGCTTAGCTCCATTGCAAGGTCATAGCAGCGAAGATTGCTGTTTATCTGTAAATGTTGTTCATGGAAAAAAAAATGATATCTGAATCTGCATTGAAAACAATTGACTGCACAAATTATTTACAGAACTAGAAACAATTCACAAACCATTGCACACAAAGGCTCCAGACCGATATCTGAAGCAGGTTCATCGAACCTCTTCCTTTCAGCTGCTTGAAAATCTATCATCACCTAAAGAATAGGGAACGAAGACAAAGGAGAAGAAAATTGGAAAAAGAAAAAAGAATAAGATGCTGGGGACAGAAATTGGCAATTCTAGTACAGAGCTTAAGGTTTAAATTTGCGCCATCTTCCTCTTTCAAGTGGGTGCAATTCTCGATTCTTTTTTATGTAAAAACAGTCTACTCCCAATTCTAGTCAAAGTCCTTGTACCAAAAAGGCAAGGAGAAAACAGAGTTCTGGTGTTACTACCTAAAATATACAAAAGATCGATCTCCACAATCTCATAATATTGTTTCACATATGAACAAATTCTTTATATTATTTCTACAAATTCTAGTAATACTGACCTGAATAATAGCCAATGATATCCTGTATAGCATGACATCAGTGCTATTATCTCTAACAATTTGAACTTGCTCCCCCAGAATCCTGAACAGATCAACAGCAGCTGGAGTATACAGCTTCCCGTCTTCTGTTTTCTTTGGTGGCTGTACCTTATCAGCTTCCAGAATATTCAAGTACCATTTCTAGCGCATGTAAAATGAAAATTGTGAGAAATACAAGTCCAAGCTGAATAATGTTACACAAACCGATGAGGTGACAAGTCACAATGTCATTACCTTTGTTGTAGCTTGCATTCTCTCAACATAGGAGTTCATAAGGGGATCCATGGCACCACTCTCTGAACAGACTTGAGCTAGAGACTCATCAACACCAAGCCCAACAAGATTATCTTGGTATTCCACCACCCAACCAGTTACCTAGTTGTATGCAATCAGAATTATAAACTACTCAGTGTACATCATAGATGAATCATTCGGTAAGATCACCACATGTGGAGTTGTAGAATTTAGATCTAAATGCATTCTGCTTATAGAAAAAACATTCCATAGTCAATCCACATTTCATGATGATGAACGTATCCTTAAGTTGACTACATAGGTTATCATAGTAGGAACTTTGCAGGTATTATAAATGGTATTTGCAAAAGAAAGTAAAAAAAAAAAAGGAAATCAGTTCATCATCAATGACTTCGAAGATCCTCCTCTGGTTCTATGTTCAAGAGAAACCTAATGAAATTATTTGTACAATATTAACTTTACAGAATAACCGTTAAAATTTATTTTATCAATTCTATCCAATGGTGGAGATCTTTTTTCCATAAGTGGTAAATGAATAATATTCCAAGACAGAAAAAATATCAATAAAAATGAGTTTATTAAGCTCAAAAACTAACTACCAAATATTTGCTGCGTGAAATTCATATTTTATGCTGAATCCTTAGGTATGAGAGCCCCTAAACTGAGCAATCGAGACTTTTTCGAATTTTTGAATTGAGAAGAGTAACTTCGAAGCTACTTTCTTCTAGAGCTTGAGTGAGTGCTTCCCGGGGGGTAGCACGAACGCTAAGCTTAATACTAGGGGGCTCGCGCTCATTCCCTCAAGGGATAGCTCTCCCGCAGCCAAAAACATTGCAAGAGCTGACCATTTAGGGAATGAGTGAGAGAGCCCCAAAGAGTGAATTCTTTTTCGGCGTTTCAACATCTCAGATTGTTGATCCTCAGCTTCAGGGGTAACACACCTAAATAAGGATATGGAGCGTGTTAGTGCCTGAACTAAAAGTGCTTGTTAAGTTACGTAACTCATCCATGAAAACACAGAGGACAGAACATGAAATCTCCTAGTCATATGCTTATATTTTTTCTCGAGTATCTACAGGACTTGTGAATCAAACTGCATAAGAGATAATGTTGCGACAATGCACACTGGAACAGTTCAACCTGACCTATGATTAGAGTGCACAACATGGTATAACATAATACATGGCCAACTTTCTCCTACAGGCAAATAGACCTTAATTATAAGAGCGCATATTGTAATACACAGCCATATTCCTTCTAGACCAAGCATGCCTTGAGGATATGAGCTGAGGCTTCACAAACATAATATAAACAAGCAAAGATACCTTCAGAATCTCAATATTTGTTAGTTCGTTTGCCCTGTCACTAAGTAATCTGAGCATCTGTATGAACCTCTCGGTATACAAATTCACCATCAGTTGAAATATTTCATATCTGCCAACATCAACGATCAAATCAATAGACGAAAAGAAGTTTTTACTATTTAGCAACCACAACAATGAATAGGATTTTGAATCTTTGATGATATACCCACTGCACCAAATAATAGTATGAGATCAAAAGACCATCAGCCAAAAAAATAATAAATCAAATAGATGCCAAAGGTCATGAAATAAAATAAATTTTCTGCGATAAACAAAGAAACCTGAGATCAAAACTTTACCAACCAGAAAAAATAAAAGGACATCAAAAGTGAATGAAATGTAAAAATGTAAGAGAATCAATCACATAGTTGATGCAAGAGATTTAAAACACTGGTCTACATAAACATTTTTGCACAAGTTCCAGTAAAATTAATGGAGGACTTTTGAAGCCTCTTCTTTGGCTTTACTGCAGCAGTGGGGGAGTTTACACTATGATGTCCACATTTTACAGATGACTTTCATACCTTGATTTTGACACCAAAAGAAAAGACAACTATTGGTATGATACGTTAACTGACCAGCAGTAAAAACTGAACAGTGTATATATGTATGTATTCCTTCATCTTAGCATGTCAGTGTGCCTATTGCAAATACTTGGAATCCTAATCAACAACTGAGAAATTGATTATCAGATATATGAATAAAATCTTATCAAGCTATTCCATCAGATCAAACACTAGTTCAAAAGACAGTGCTGTCTGAATGCAATAAAGCCTACACACGAGTCTTTAATTTTACATCTATCTGTTACTGCAATCTAGCAAATTGAAAAATTTAACAGCAGAGAACTAGAAGAAACAGAGAAAGGCAAAACCAATAAATTTTGAAAAGCAGTACCAACTTTTGATTACCAAACCAACCGAATTTTTCCACTTCAGCATGGACATGGTTATCCAACTATAACTGACACATCTACCTCCCATTCTTTTCTTTAGATACAACTTCACTGATTTGCATGGATGTATTATGTAAAATTTATTTTGTGTTGAGGTCATCTAAAGGGTGTTTAATTAATGAGAATGAGGAGTGGCCAAATATACTTCATCCTCACCTTTCTCTTCTATTTTCACATTTTCTGGGAAAGCAAAGAAGATGAGGGAAAATGTTGTGCTATATGAAGCAGAGATGCGTTTGTTGCGATCTGAAAATGGAGTTGGGTGATAAAAAGAAGGCTCTTTTTTTTTTTTTTGTCTCCTTTAACTGTAATATTAATTTGCAACAACTGAACAGAACATTTCATAAATATAATAAAGTTATAAAAATTTGCCTTTAGCTATGTAATCATCCCTTGACTTAATTTTTAGACACATTCAACATGGATTGGATGTATTTGCACCAAATCTGAACCTTGTGCATCATAATGAAAAATATAAAATAATTGGCAACAATAAATTAACATCAGCTGAAATCAGCATGTCCACACAAACACCAAAAAAAAAATGAGTAGCAGCAGACCAGGAATGGGAGCAAACCTTGGGGGAAAACATGGGGCCACGTAGTCATAAATATCTCCAAGCTCTTCTCCAATCTAACATCACATGGGAGAAAATGTATTGAATGACCTTACAAATTCAAAAGAATCCAGAGCCCAAACCCAAAAGGCAGATTACATTCACAAGCAAGCAGTTAAACCATAGAATGGGGACCAAAATTTATAAGCAAGCAAAACAATTAGACTTGATGGTACACATGCAATGGTTGCTTTCTCAACACCAGAGCATGCTACCGAAAGCATGTACAAACAAGCACATGGATATGAGGAGACATGCAAGGACAAACACGAGGAAGCCAATGTCTGAAAAGAGAACCAGTACCACATACAAGTGCATGTGAAAAGTCACTTTAAATGATATATAAATTTCAAAACGTAAGATTAAGACAAATTAAACATTACACTATTATACAATTTCAAGGAAACTGCTACATCTTGATAGTTAACATAGTAATATAATTGAGAAAACAATTGGTGTCTTCAATCGTTTCAAGTGTCAATAATTGCTTAGGCTGACTGCAAAAGCAAAAGATCTTCACAGAAAAATAAATCTAAAGCGTAAATATCAGTCATTATATCTCCAAACTTCAAAATCATGATTTTTGATCAGCTGCCCTGGCACTAGTAAAAGTTCTAGCATGTGCTATTATATGAGACATGGATCTGCTAAAGCATTGAAAACCTCTATCAACCTACATATGAAATACGGGTTAATTTCACCCATGGTTATATAAGCTAAGGCCCTCAAAATGTTGTGGTCACAATTTCGATTTATACCAATAAAATAGGCCAACTACCATTTTGTATTAAATAAAATCAAAATGGCTGGAATTAATGAACTCCGGTCACTGGATTGCTGACATGGCATATTATTTTAAAAAAATGCTGACTAGCAACCACAACATGAAATCCACTTGACAACTAAGAAAGTTAATTTCACATGTGGTTATATAACTACGGCCATTATAATGATATTGTCTCAAAAAATTGATTTACATCAATAAAGTCAATATCGCCGAAATTTTGCAAGTTTTTTTTTGCAATTGGGTTCTTCATGCAAATTTAAATTTAAGAAGAGTTGGACATTATAAAATGGGAGAAAAAATATAGAGAAGAAAAAATTGACAATTACTAATTCATGTTCTTTTCTTTTCCATATTCATGGTAGAAGTAGAAGTAGAAGCAAAAGCAAATGTGCTCTTCCACCTTCTTCCTCTTTAATTGCTTCACCACTTTGATGATTTATAAAGTTCAAGATCTGATTTTTTTTTTTTAATTATTTTTAAAAGTAAATGAAGAGAATAAATTTCTAGTTTTCTCTCTTTTTTTGAGTGTTATTATTCTATTGGAATTCTTCTGTATGGTGCTAATATCTTCTCGAGTTATTTAGGGTATGCAGAAAAACTATGTACAGTTGGATTTGGGTTTTGATTTTGTGTAGAAAGAAAGAATTTAGAGTTTTGATCTTGTGGAAATTTTTTTCTCAAAAGCCAGAATCAACATCTCATAATTTCAACCATATTCACTTAACGGATACAAAATAATAGCTCGCTTATTTGATTGATACAAAATCAATTATTGCGACCACAACATTCTAATGGCCATAGTTATATGACCATGAATGAAATTTAACTTTCTTCACTGTTACTGTAGCTGACATGTGGACCTCGTGATGTGGCTGCCATGTCAGTATTCTTCTAGAATAATTATGCCACATCAGCAATCTGGTAATCGGAGTTCACTAATTCCGGCCATTATGACTTTATTGAATACAAAATAATAGTTAGCTTATTTTATAGGTACAAATTTCAATTTATGACCACATTGTTATAAGAGCTATAGTTATATGACTACATGTAAAATTAACTCGATGAAATACACATTTGAAGTATGCTAACATGTTATTTTCACTATCTTGCAGTTTTCCACATCAATTATGAGCTTAATTATCTATTTCTTGTCTGCAAGGAGTGTTCAAACTTAAATTTTCTCAAGCTTTATATCCATTATATAACATTTTGGAAAACAGTCGATTTACATTTCTTTCAGAATTAAAATCATTGAAATCACATATGAGAAAGGGAGTTGGGACTGCTAAATGTTGAACCTTCTGTGAAACACCTCCATATTCAACTTGTTTTTCACTATGCAGTAATGTTAAAATGATCTTAGAGCAAAATAACAATCTCAAATATCAACCAATATCTTGGAAGAACATCCAAACTTTGTTAAATAGTACATATCAAATGCACCAGAAATCACCAATCTCAAGCATCAAGGATAATACAATATTTGTATTACATTATTATAGAAATTGGTAATACATACCGTACGTGCTTCTTCTAAAGCAGCTTTGAGGTCCTCATAAACAAGCTGGTCCACAAATCACTTTTAGAAATAAAGAAAATATTGAACAAAAAGTAAGTAGTTCATCATGTAGGAGATTAGTTCATAAAGAAGTACCTCTGTCAGTAGCCTATTAAACCGTGCTTCTACTGATTTCCTAATTTGCTCATAGCATTTATCTTTATACCCCTTCCCTTGCACCTTTAATTTCTGTGCTGTAAGGTTTTTAGAAGAAGCCGCTACAGATGTTGCTTTTTTGCTGTCCACAGGGAAACAATTAAAAAATATATAGAGCAGTTTACTTCATAAAACAAAGTTGAAATACAACTAGGAAATGGGCAATATCAATATAAATAAACAAAATCATTACTGAGAAAAGGCACTAGATGAGTAAAAGTGAAGATATACTGAAACAGTTAGACAACACTTACTTGGAAGATCTACGAGGATTTGCTATTGTTGCCATTGCACCTCCTCCCTCAGCCTCAGCTGCCTCCTCAGCAAGTTGTTGATCAAGAATCTCTTGCATCTCAACCACCCTAAGGCAGAAACAGAAATAAATTAGATAAAATGTTCCCTCTTCATTTCAAGCAGAAATAAGAGGAACGAGCATGTAATAGATTTCCAGACTTAATTTACACATCAGTTATGTTAGCCATGATCAAGAAACCAGTTATTTATTTAAAAATAGATCTAATGAATTAAAAATCACACCCAGTGTGAACTGTGTCGGTCATTACAAATATTATACCAATAATAAAAATACATCTCCTAAAAAATAGCAGATGCAAAAAAGCTTTTAGCAACCAAATTAAATTTATTTATTACTTTTCAGTGATAAAATTTAAGACAATTCTTGCTTTCACTAATTGGTCAGAGTTAGATCCTTCTCTGTCATCATACATGATTCGTTTACACTAATTCAAACATTTAACAAGTACCATTCTATTCCATATATAAATAACTATCAAAAAATAAGATAAAGTAAAATAAAAAAGAAAAGTCCATATACGTACTCTTTAATTTAGCTCTTTGATACCAAAGAGGCAGAAGTACATTCTTTCTCAATTCAGCATCATTTTGACTTAATCATCAAATATAAGGTTTAATAGTATGACATATACCAAATAACTTAAAACAAGAAGCCAAATGCTTCATTAGTATATTTTTTCACATGCATAAAGGAACAAACTACCATCCTCTTTTTTTTTCCACTTTTTCATTACAATAAAAATTTTATAAAGGTAAAAGAAAATATTATTTGAAATATGGCCCCAATAATAACTAATGCATATAACCATTGATGGAATTATTATATGGATGCATGAGCAATTATAATCATATTTTATATTAGCATCAAACCATTCTGATTCCAGTGATACTCGCAAAAATGACAATAAATGATGCAAAAGATTGCCTTTTAAGTATTAAATAGTGAACTGCAGTTAAACTTTAACTTTCTCCTAAAAAAATAAAAGTTTCTTGAGTTTAGCTGCCTCTCGTAAATATAACAAACCAAGGATGAAATAGTTTGCCTGCACATACCTTAAAGCACGAACCAGGGTTTGTGGGCTGCAAAAGTACAATACGCAACATTTATTACAGATCAGCATGGTACAAATCCAAAGGCAAGCATACATCAATCTTGGATCTATCAAACACCTAGACAAGTATGTATATATGTATTGATTTATGCACAATCTAATATTAATTAATGAAAGAATAATGAAGCTGACAATTTTATAAATGGATTACACAAATCGTTTTGCAGAAATAAACTTAACCAATTTGTATAAAAATCCTTCAAAACCAGAACAAAGAATTATATTGTAATCACAAGATCAAAACAGGCCCAAGCAACATATTATCCTCACTTATGTCTTGCCAATGAGCATTTTAAATATATTGCAGCAATGTGCAGTAGTTGTTACTTAACAGCAAGAAATTTGCATCTTTCCCCAGTTGAATAAACTATAGTTACCCAGTATCATTTTGTTAGTGAAAGAAAAATCCTACAAGAAAACAACAACATCCCTCCCCTGACATCCAGTGCAGGGGTAAGGTAGGTAGAATGACTCAGAAAAACATGCCATCCCTAAATATGGCCTGAAGAGTTAAAGAACACTTCCGAAGGCAAGGAAAAAAAAATGGATGTTGACATTTCAGCAGATAATAATCAACCTACCTTTCTTTTGAAAGTTTGTAAAAGTTGGAAATGTGGCCCCATAATGTCTTCTCAAAAGTTTCCCAGGTTTGGTCTACATCTTCAAAATATTCTCTGAGCATCACATAGAAAAGTATTTAAACCTCAAGCTACAAAATAATGCACCACAAACAACAGGAAGTAAAAAAACAATATTGATTCAAAAGCACCATATCCACAATTTTATTGGTCCCATCTTTAGATATTTGTTGACCTACTCTCATCAGGATAGTGGTTGATCATGCTTCACTTTGAATGACATCAATAAGCTACAAAAGTACAGCTGTTTTCTTATGACATAAAACGGAAAGCTGAAAACAGGGGATTTATTGCAAGGGCATGAAATATTCTAAGAAATCAGCCAGCACTTTCTAATTTGTTACATGAAAACAGTCCACTAGCTAACAAAAACAAAAAGCAAAAAAGAGGGGGTGTAAAACAAGCATGTGAAAATTGACCACTAAATCGGCCAGCATTTCTTGGTTTGAACAAGCATAAATACTCTCATTTCTTCATAAGTAGATTGCAAATATTATAAATATAAGAAGATGAATTACTTCGGCAGTCAGCTTCATCATATAATTCCAAGCTCCTTGACACAATTATGATACTGCCATTACTGAGAAGCAATGACTATCCAATTATCTTCTTTTTCTTAAATGATTACAAAATTTATCAGCACTATACCATAGATAGATATGTGAAAAGGACTGGAGCTTACAGCTAATAAGAGTACCTTTTTTCCTTCAGTTAGTGATGAATACTTTTTATGCAAAAAAAAAAAAAAAAAGAAGCTATCAAAGAAGAATCAGACCTTAATCTTCTGTCCTCTTCCTTGTGAGATGATGTAGTCGCTAATGCAAACCTTCGCTTCCCATCAAGGGCAGTTAACCTCTATGAAAAATTGAGTTTACACGAATGTAGAACAAGATATAAATACACTTCTGAATATGCAAGATTTATTTGACCTAATACTTAACATGATAAACATTTACAAGCTCTACCTCATAAGTATTAACAATCTCCTTATCATCACTCAAAGAATTCCGTGCTTCAGCTGCTTCAACAGAGATTGACATCATACCCTCAACATCCTACAGAGAATGAGAAATATCCCAACAATAAGGACACAGAATATATATATATATATATATATATATATATATATATGTAAGTATGTATGTATATGTATGTGTATTGCAATTGGACAGAAGCAGAAGCTGAAGGGGCAAAAAAAATACGCGACTCGACTTCCAAGCACGTGTTACTTTATTTCGGAACAGTATGAATCACATAATATGACCAATGACCTTCTAGTCCAACAATGTCAAATTCCTCTTAAAAATTGCAAGGTCTGTTAACTTCTTGTTAGGCTATTAAACTGCACTTGAGTGGTGGCCATCTCTTGCAGACATCATTTTTGTGGAGCAGATTAACAAATGCAAAGCAGCACACATACACTACGTAATAACTGCATTCGCTCATTTACACTTATCATATTTTTTCAATACATAAATGTGGACTGACAATTTAGATATAAACATTAAACAATGAACACATTGCGCACCTTCAATGTTGTATTTAGGTTATTCCTCGCATTGCTAAGAAGCTTTATCTGATCATGATTTTCAATCAAGTTTTGACACTCTTGGCAAAGCCTGAAGCACAATGCCAATAATAATTAGATTAAAGAGCTGAATGAAAGCAACCTCCCTTCTTATACAAATCATAACAATTCTAACCCTCGAGAAACTCACTGCTTCATGTTTCTCACAAACAACACACCTCTCAATGGCTACAAAGTTCTCACGAAGTTGGGTTATTGTGTTCTGTGACGAGCTAAGTGCTTCCAACCCAGTTTGTGCTTGTTCAACCTGCAATTCACAGTGCCACAAATGAAAACATCAAAAACAAATCATCAAACCTAGCTAGCACACTGGCCCAGTTTATTTACCTGCTCCGCCACCATTGTACTGAGTTGCGCATCATTCGCCTGCAAACAGAGTACAATACCAAGATAAGATAAAATTGCTTACTTGACAACGAATCCTAAAGAAAATTAGAATACTACGGTAAATTACTTGTACTTAAAATCGGAGATCAAGAATTATCAACTATTTCGCTCAGAATTCGATAATAACATCTTCATCACAACACAATAAAAATAATGGAGACTCCTGTCAGATAAATGTTTAGGAAAATAGCACCAGGATCCAAATTATGTAATCTAGAACGAAAATTGAAATGATAACCTGTTGGCGCGTAATGTAATCGGCTTTGATGGAGGCAATGGATTGCAAGAGTTCAGGTACTGGTAAAAGCTTGGCCACCTCCCGCACGGAGGCTTCCTTGGCCTCGATGCCGAGATCTTCGACCATCATTTTGATAGAAAATTTGAAAAGTAGGAAGTGATATTGTTAAGTAACCGTTGTCAAGGATCTATGGTAATGCAAACATGGAAGGAAAATTCTTCGGCAGGGGAACAGGACCAAAATTTTGGGTTAATTCAAGCATGGAAAACGGCTTTAGGGAAATTTTATTTTAATTAATTGTAATAGTCAAAGTTGTCAAATCCGTACCGGATATTATATTCGGAAAAAAATAGGAAATTAAGGATTAACAATTTAATCTGATTAAAAAATAATTAATATATTTATTTTTAACAATATTTTAAATTATAATTTTTAAAATAAAATGTTTAAATACTAATATTTTTGGTAATAATATTCACATCACATTAATATAACAATCATTGTATTTTTTTTTATACATTACATAGAAAAAATAAGTATTCATTCAAAAATCATATTGATCATCAAATATCAACCTAGAGGCATTAGTTATATCATAATAAAATAAAATACTTGGTTAATTTATTCATTTTATGTAGTAAATAAATATAATGTGAAGATTTAATTGGGAGAAAATATACATATATTCATTTTATATATATATATATATATATATATATATATATATATATATATATATATATATATATATATATATATATATATATATATATATATATATATATATATATATATGTCCTATGAAAGGTAGAAAAATTATTCCAGTAGTTCATTTGGAATAAATTATTTATATATAAAGCCGCAAATAAAAAGTTTTGGCAATTAAATATTGCGGTAAAATATTTTCGAATTTCCCTATCTAATCCTCTGCATTTATATAAAAAGCTAGTGTTAAAAGGACTTTTGTATGATTAAGGATAGTAATTTTACTACCCATTATGGATTGAACTAAGATAAGAGTTTAGTCATTTATATACCCACAATCAGAATATGATCATATTATTAATTGCTATATAATCTTTTTAATCTGTTTTATTTTATTAACTTTAATTAGTTAATACTTAACTTTAAGTCACGTTTGTATAGTATAAATTTTTCTTTAGATATTATTTGTTTAAACACTTAAAATTTTACATTTTAATAACTTGTTTTTATTAAAAGTTATTAAAATCCATATTAAAATTATAAACTATAGGTGATAAATAAATTAGACTGGATAAAAAATAGATCGATAAAAAAAAAGGCAGATGGATGGAATAATCATGAGAAATTTTCACCAAAGCGCTCTTCTTTTTTTTTTTTTAAATGCAGCCATTCAATTTAAAAGTGTTAAAATTACCTTTTTAAAATTTTTTGTTCTTAAAATATCCCTTTTTATTTTAAGCCCTAACTACCGTTTCCCATCTCCATCGTGGCCCATTTCCTCTCTTCCTCCAGCTCTGAGTCTTTTTATGCAAATTTCTCTATTGCTTCGGTGTTCTCTTTCTCTCACCTAAGCTCGATCTACCCAACCACAACAAAGAGGAAAGAGACGACCTCCTTGGCTATCGTCTTCCTCATCATTTCTTGCTCATCGAACCTCCGTAGAGGTACCATTTCTCCTTTCACATTGTAGCTGCTTGATCTAATATGACATATGTTTTTGCTTATTCAATTTAAATTCGCTAATTCATTCTTTTTTCTTGCTTGAAGTTATATGTAGTTGAATTGTGTTTAATCGAGAGGGAATTTAGTAATTTCAAATGCTTCGATTGATTGATTTATTTATTTTGTTAGTGTTTGAGATGTAATTAAATGTGAGGTTTATAGAAGAGCTCGATTGTTTTTTGTTGTTTGGTTGTTGAGAAAAATATAGGTAAATTTGACTTTACATTTCCTGTTGTTTGCGTTTATAGAGCTGTTAAACTATCACTTGAGAGTCCTATCTTCATTTAGATTCACATTATGCCTTTACTTCAAGAATTTGCATTTGTTTATTGAACTGTATGCATAATTAAATGTAGGAGAATAGTGAATGATACCGGGTTCTATTGTTCATTTTCACACACTTTCCACTATGATCAAATTATCTGTGTTTTCTTATGACCGGTAAAAGTTCTTTTCTCTTTTAATGTTAAAAAATCAATTGGCTTGTTGTTAGTAGATTTTACATAGTTTTATGGATCATTTTTAAGTATATTTTAGGTTAGAATAACAATTTAGTAGTTAATTTTCATTATCTTTTAATTACATTCTAAATTTTTATCTTTTAATTATCAAGTCAACTTAATTGTGTTAATTTTGGTGGTTTTAGGTTTAATCTTATTAATTTTTAATGATTAATGGATCAAAAGGTCATTTGAAAGCATAAAATTAACATTGGAAGCTTTAGAAGTTTAAAAGAAGTGCAAAATGGTGAAAGATGACAACCAACAAGTTTCACCACCTAAGGCTGTGATGTTTAGACAGGCAAGAGATTTCACCACCTTAGATGGTGACATTGACATTGGGCAAAAATCACCACCTGAAGTTGTGGTGATGGGGTTAAAAACGGAAATGCAATCTTTAGTCTATTTTCCTACTTCAACTTTGATTTATTACTTTCAAAACAAGCCCTAGAGCTCTCCTATTCCAATTAGGATGCTTCTTCCATATAAAAAGACCATTTCATCTCTAATTAGGGAGAGAAAAAGCAAGATGGGATCTGAAGATTTTTGCGAAATTGAAACCTCAAGCACTAAGATTTTCAACTCTACTCAATTTCAAGTTTGCTTTAACTATGTTATTAAATTTGAATTGTTATTTTGGATACTTGAACATGATTAGCATAAGCTAAATCTCTTTTAGGGTTATCTTTAATGTAGCTTGAATTCTTACTTTTTGGGTTAATCTAATTAGTTTTATTTGCTTTTGCAATTGTTTATAATTATGCTTAATGCTTTCAATTAATTAGCAATTGATTGACTGATAAATTTTCTTAAGATTACTATGGAAGGAAAGTCTAAAGATTGAATTGAATTGTAAACAGTATAAGAACAAAGTTTGAATGGAAATAATATAACTTTACTTGTGGGAATTATTGAGAATAATTATAGTTTTGTTTTCATTTATTAATATCTATTATAAAAGGTTAATGGAGATTGATGAATAGGTTTGACATCGCTTGGGAGAGCATGTTAAATATCTTAGGATTATTCTTTCCTTGTTTAAGTAATTAAATTTGATTGCTAATAGATATAAACAAAAAGAAAGATTCAAGTGAACTCAGAGATACCCTAGCTCCCCATCTATTGGTTTTATTCAATCTTTCAATTACTTTTGTGAAATAATTATACAGTTTTCATTTAGTTAATCATTTTAGTTTTGCTTGTCTAAATAATAGGAAATTATTATAATTTTGATACTTAATCATCAGTCCTTATGGGAACGATAACTCATTCACTATTTATTACTAAAATCGATTTCGTATACTTGCAAAAATCGACACTAAGTTTTTAGCGTCGTTGTCGAGGACTAAGTAAATTAATATCAATACAAAATAATTTGCTATTACATTAGATTTTATTTTATTTTATTTTTAATTTCTCTCCTAATTTTGTTTTGTAGGTGTAGGAAAATATCAAAAAGTTTTGAACTATTGCCATTTGATCCTGAAATTGAGCGTACCTTTAAAGCTAGGTTAAGGGAACAAAAAGAAAAGAAGGAAACGAAAAAGGATATAGTTATGGGAGAACTAGCTAGACGTGTATTGCGCGACTATTCGACCCTAACTGTTAAAAGAGCAACACTAAGCATTGTGAACCTACCATTGAAGCCAATAACTTTGAGATTAAATCAATTGTATTATCTATACTTCAAAATTCATGTCAATTTGGAGGGCTGACCACTGAAAATCTAAATTTGCATATATCAAGATTTTTGGCTATTTGTGGCACATTTAAGACTAACAGAGCTTCTGATTAAACAATTGGACTAAGACTTTTTCCTTTTACACTTAGAGACAAGGCTCAGAGTTGGTTAGAATCTTTGCCAGTAGGGACAATTACTACTTGGAATGATTTGGCTAAGAAATTCTTAATAAAACTCTTTCCACCAATAAAGATGACAAAGTTAAGGCCTGAAATTAATAACTTTGTATAACGAGAGTCTGAAGCTTTATATGATACTTGGGAGAGGTTTCAAGATCTTTTGAGAAAATGTCTGCATCATGGAATAGCAGATTGTGTAATGACCCAAATATTGGGTTAGTTGAAAATAGTATTTTTCGAGGTGAATAGTTGATGGAATATGACATGATATATTTATGGTAATCATACAGCGGAAAAATGATAAAATCGATCATACATGCCAAACAATTCCATGACAAGAATCGAAACATGCAATTTTAGGGTTTTTAAAAGCTTACAACTTTAAATGCCTTTTAAAACTTGAATTTGGTGATGACCAGTAACTAAGATGAATTTATCCGCCTTAGATCTTGATCACCAATGCCAAGGAACAGCCTTTACGCCACTCCTCTCTATTCTCACACACACAATTGCAAAGATGGCTTAAAAATCGAGATTACTAGCTCTCTTTTAAAGTATTGTGTAATGGCAATAGATTGAAGCTACAAGACTTGATCTTGCACTTCTTTTATGTGCTATTAATGCCCAAGAACACAAGAAAGCAAGAAAGAATTCTTTCCCTTGTGTGTTTCGGCCAAGAGAAAAATATGTGAGGGAGAGCTAGTTTTCACGCCACACCCTTGTAACCCTAGGGTTTTATTTCTTTACTAATATATATCATTATCTTTTGGTAAGTGTTTGATCTGAATTTTACTACCTCAAGATAATTAATTCAACCTCAATCACTTCCTAAAAATAAGTAATATATATTGATTTAAACTCCTTTGAATTTAAAATTCAAATTTGAAATAAAACACAAGACATTTAATTAAATAAAATCACTTAATATAAGTAATGTGCATGTGCCAAAATTCCTTGATTTTTTATCTTGGAATTTCAGCCACTTCACCTTTTATTTAAATGAATTAATTTAATTTAAATTCTTTTAGGCTTTAATATTCAATTAACTTAATTAATACAAGATAATTAATTAATTGAAATTAAACCTTATGGGCTGAATTTTTCTCTCTCATGGACCAAGGTCCAATAGCAATTTTAATACCCATTATACACATTAATTGGACTTTAATTAAAAGTCCAAATTAATGTCCAATACTTTATTTAAATGTTTTAAGCCCAATGATTTGTGTGCGATCCTATAGGTCCATTTAATATTGGCAATGAATTAATGAATTAATTCAAAGGCTATATATATTCTCTAGCAAGATATTAAAGCATTCCAAATTAAATGAAAATGCATATGGCATTTAGTGACCTAATGCAATTTTGCATAGTCCCTTACCCATAAATATCAGAATTAATATAAGGCATGGAACTAGTCATCCTTATATATATTAATTCCTTTCTTGATATTCCAATGACACTGAACTCTCAGATAAATAATGATTACTCATTATTTCATCTCGGTATGGCCATACACTTCTCAGTTCACTGATCAAGTGGCCGATGATATTTTCTCTCTTATAGAGAGGGGTAATCCCCTCACTTCTCTCATGCTCTCTAACATGAATCAATGTATACCCAAGCATACCCGTACTTATCACTCTGTTACAAGCACGTTAGGTGTATGTTAAAGCACACAGTAATTCCTAAAGAGTTTCATAGAGATTTTAGGTCTAAGAACTCCGATACAAAACTTGCATATGAGAAATACTTATGACTTGTACCATGTAGTGTTTTCATGAATGGATCTAATCCAGATACCATGTTCTAAACATGTATATATGATCTCTGATTGACACTCTTGCCCTTATGATCCGTAAGATAGAACTCAACTTATCAGAGAGAGCATACTAGTCGTAATTCATTTGTTATTCCCATAACAATGACTGACTAGGGATATTTATAATGAAATTTCATTTGTTTCAAGGTCTTACAACCATGTGCCTCACACATGATAACTTAAACTGAAACAACATTCTTGGACAGTTCTATCAATTGATATGCACAGAAATACAATAGATAAAACAAATACCTCATTTATTAACTAAAGTGTTTTATTACAATGTATTAGGGCTAGGACTTACACTAACAATCTCCCACTAGCACTAGTCCCAATTGGGCATAGCCCTAAGACCAAATGCTCTCAAATGAGCTTCGTACAGATTTGGATGCAACTGTTTCATCAAAGGATCTGCTACATTGTCTTCACTTGCTATCTTGCTAACCTTGACGTCCCCACGATCAATGATTTCTCTGATCAGGTGGTACCTCCTGAGTATGTGTTTGGATTTCTGGTGTGATCGGGGCTCCTTGGCCTGTGCGATGGCCCTGTTATTGTCACAAAAAATTTCTAATAGATCTAGGATGCTTGAGACCACTCCTAATCCAAAAATGAAATTTTTAATCCAAATAGCCTCTTTTACAGCCTCACTCGCTGTAATATACTCAGATTCTGTAGTTGAGTCGGCAACGGTCTCTTGCTTTGAGCTTCTCCAGCTGACAGTACCACCATTTAAAATAAAAACGAATTTAGATTGCGATCTAGAATCCTGAGTGCTGGTCTGAAAAGCAGCATCGGTATAACCTTGTATGACGAGCTCTTCTTGACCACCATACACCAAGAAGTGATCCTTAGTCCTTCGCAGGTACTTCAGAATTCCCTTTACAGCAGACCAGTGCTTTTCATCAGGGTCTTGCTGAAACCTACTGGTTATACTCAGTGAATAAGCAACATCCAACCTAGTACATAACATAGCATACATGATAGATCCAATAACAGGTGCATATGGGATTCTACTCATGTTGTCCCTTTCCTCTTTGGTTTTAGGGCACTGTTCTTTAGTCAAAGGAACTCCCAAAGCTAAAGGTATGTACCCTTTCTTTGAGTCTCCCATACTAAAATGCTTTAGTACTTTGTCTATGTAATTTTCTTGACTTAGTCCCAAAAGCCGATTCGATCTATCTCTATAGATTCAAATACCAAGTATTGTCTCGGCTTTACCTAAGTCTTTCATTGAGAAACATTTTCCTAACCATTGCTTAAGCTTTTGCAATATTGGAATGTCATTCCCAATGAGAAGGATGTCATCCACATATAGGACCAGAAATACTACTATGCTCCCACTAACCTTCTTGTACACACAAGGCTCATCTTCGTTCTTGATGAAGTCAAATTCTTTGACTGCCTCATCAAAACGAAGATTCCAACTTCGGGATGCTTGCTTTAATCCATAAATGGATATTTGAAGCTTGCAAACCTTCTTAGGATGCTTAGGATTGACAAAACCCTCAGGTTGTGTCATATACACATCCTCAAGTAAATTTCCGTTGAGGAAAGAAGTTTTGACATCTATTTGCCATATCTCATAATCATGATATGCAGCTATGGCAAGCAAGATCCTAATGGACTTGAGCATGACTACAGACGAAAAGGTTTCATCATAGTCTACACCATGAGTTTGTCAAAAATCTTTTGCTACTAGTCTACCTTTGTAGGTCTTATCAGCTTTGAGTTTGAATAGCCACTTGCATTCAATTACCTTAGCACCTTCCGGTGGATCAACCAAGGTCCAAACCTGGTTATCGTACATTGATTGCATCTCGAATTTCATGGCTTCAAGCCAATTTTTCGAGTCTGGACTCTCAATAGCTTCTCGATAGGTAGTAGGATCCTCACAATCTACTAACTCAACAGTGTCACTATCGGTGATTAGAAATCCATATCTCTCAATCTCCTGACGCACCCTACCGGACCTTCTAGGTACTTGTGTAATGGGTTTTTGTTCCACAACTGGTTGTGAACTTGATCCCACTTCCAACTCATCCTCTATAGGAGTTTATGGCACTTGAATTTCTTCAAGTTTTACTTTACTCCCACTGTCTTTCTTGAGAAGGAACTCCTTTTCCAAGAAAACGGCCTTACGAGCAACAAATACTTTGTTCTCGGCTTGTGAGTAAAAGTAGTATCCCTTTGTTTCTTTGGGATAATCCACAAACAAGCAGACAGTGGATTTGGACTCTAGTTTGTCAGATGTTAATTTCTTAACATGTGCTTCACAACCCCAAATCTTGAGAAACAACATATTGGGTTCTTTCCCAGTCCATACCTCGTATGGTATCTTCTCAAATGCTTTAGTTGGAGTACGATTTAGTAGAAACGCAATAGTTTCTAATGCATAACCCCAAAAAGAGACAGAAAGATTTGCTTGACTAATCATAGATCGAACCATGTCCAACAAAGTTCGATTTCTCCTTTCGGACACACCATTCCATTGTGGTGTTTCAAGAGGAGTGAGCTGTGAAATAATACCACACTCTTTTAGATGACTGTCAAACTCTTGGCTTAAGTATTCGTCACCTCGATCTGATCGAATGACTTTTATAATTTTGCCAAGTTATTTTTCTACTTCGTTCTTAAACTCTTTGAATTTCTCAAAAGTTTCAGATTTGTACTTCATTAGATAGACATAGCCATATCTACTGAAGTCATCTGTGAATGTCACGAAGTAGCTAAAACCATCTCTAGCTTGTGTACTTAATGGTCCACATACATCGGTATGTATTAGTTCCAATAAGCCATTAGTCCTCTCACCTTTCTTGTTAAAAGGACTCTTTGTCATTTTTCCATGCAAACATGGCTCGTATGTATCATAAGACTCTAAGTCGAATGACCCAAGCACTCCAGTTTTGTGGAGTCTTGAAATGCATTTTTCGTTTGCATGCCCTAAACGACAATGCCAGAAGTAAGTAGGGTTCAATTCATTTGATTTAACCCTCTTTGTATTAATGTTGTATATGGACTCTTTGTTTTGTAGATCAAGGATATAAAGGCCATTTTGCAACATGGCATTGCCATAAGAAATGCCTTGGCGACGAATATGAGCATTTCCATTTTTAATAACAAAATCAAATTCATCCAAATCCAAACAAGAAACCGAAATAATGTTTCTGCTCATAGCAGGCACATAATAACAATTTTTCAAAACTAAATAAAGTCTGGAAGGTAAAGTGAGTTGATAGTCACCTATCTCCATGGCAGCAACTCGTGCTCTATTCCCCACACGGAGGTCCACTTCATTCTTCCCAAGTAACTGCCTATTTCTTAGCCCCTGCACATTTGAACAAATGTGAGAACCACAACCAGTATCCAATACCCAAGTGGTAGAAATAGAAAGGTTAATCTCAACAACAAAAATACCAGATCTGGACGCCTTGGCTCCATTCTTCTTTTGTTCTTCCTTGAAGAGAGCGCAATTCTTTCTTCAATGCCCTATTTTGTTGCAGTGGAAGCAAGTGCTCTCACTCTCTTTGAGCTTCTGTGTCTTGGGCTTGGATTGGCCTGAGGTGCATTCCCACTTGACTTAAATCGAGCCAGTTCATTATTGGGTTTTGCCTTTCCCTTTTCTTTTCCCTTAGCGGGTCCCTTCTTAATGCCCCTTTGAACCATCAGCAGGAATTGGTTTTTTGAATGTTCTCTTCAGCATTCTTAAGCATCCCATGAAGCTCAATGACTGACTTATTCATTGCATGCATGTTATAATTCATCAAAAATGGATCATAATCATTGGTCAATGATCCTAAGATCAAGTTAGTGGCCAATTCCTTTGGCACTTGTACCTCAAGCTTCTCAAGAGTATCAAGATACCCTTTCATCTTGAGTACATGGGTACTAACAGGAGTACCCGCAGCCATCTTACAAGAAATTAATGCCTTTGTTGTCACGAACCTCTCGTGACGAGCTTGCTCTTGGAACATCTCCTTGAGGTGCACCATGATCGCATAAGCCTCTTGGTCCATGAATTACTTTTGTAAGTGAGGCACCATAATGGCTAGCATCAGACAGGTCACATCATTGGAGTTGCTCTTCTTGGTCTCAAAATTTTCCTTTTGAATCGCAGAGGCATTCCTACCAGGTTCTTCAGGCAAGGGTGCATCCAAAACATACAACTTTTTCTCTTGCTTAAGAACTATTCTTAAGTTTCGAGACCAGTCTATGAAATTGGTGCCATTCAATTTGTCATTTTCAAGGACCGATTGCAATGAGAAATTGTTGTTTGAAGAAGTCATTTTCAATCTACAATAAAATTTAGCAAGATTAAATGAGGTCTTATTATAATCCCACAAAACGAATTAATATCCCCTTAAATAATTCGTGTTAGTGATTTTAATGTGGGCCAAGATCTACTTTTCACAACAACTTATTAGTCAAGCTGAGCTTGTACACCTAACAAGTTAAGTTACTTAGGTAGGAAAAACTCCAATCATGTCTTGTACATGACTCTTGGATCAAATGGGCTAACATCTTAAGATGTTATAGCACAAACCCATTTATTAGTTGCCTAGGTCCGGGCATCCCTTTCCATGTTAAGTCCAACCTACATTCACAACCTATGCCTCACAAAGATAATCGGGCGTATCTAGGACTCCTAGTCTACGTGATCGATGATCGATGCCTTGACATGTTTTGAATTAGGAAGGCAACTTTGTGACTTACTATTGTTAGGGATTCATTTTATTACGGCTTACATAGCATACGCTTTGTCATCCATACATAGCATGCATATTTAAATAATTGCATAAAGTAAAGCGTGACAAACATGGGCCAAAAAACCTACTACTAAAATTCTATACTATTACATAAGAATCTTCGAGTTGGGCTTCTCCACTCCTGTGGGCTTCGTCTTGATTTACAAAGTCTTTAAGTAAATTTTATTCTAAAAAATAAATGAAACTTTTACAATAATACATAATGGCTCGCATGTCATATTTAATTACAAAAACCGAGGGCTCATGAATGCACCATGCATATCCATTCATCACACCAAACAAGCAAATAAATATACATAACATTCATGAATCAAACAAAGTCCAATTTTAATTAAATTAGCCAAGTCCATTAATGGAAATTGTGTACTTGAACCTTTAAGAGATGACCCCGTGATGGATCTGGGCCGAAGCCTAATGGACTAAATCCTCTTATTGAATAAGTTCTTCTAAAAGCCCAAAACACAAACTAGTTAGATTTGTGCTGTAAATCAACTATAGTATAATTTCCAATTTTGCCATTTTTAATTTTATGTCATACAGCCCATAAACCTTAAAAATATATATAATATGTACCAACATGAATTAAAATACAAAATCATGAAGAACATATATATGATACACGACATGCATATAAAAACAAACAAACAACAAAACTAGTTGTTTAATGCTTATGTGATGCCACAAAAATGCACAAATACTTAAATCAATTTTATGAGTCATTTGATAATTTAAAATAAGGTCATAAATATTGATTTAATATTATTTACCAATATGATCTAAATGTGTTTTTACCATTTTAATCAAAACAAAACAAACAATATTGATTAAACATGTAACAAACACAAACTAGTAATAATTTTAAGTGATTTTAAAATTAATCAATTAAATTATCATGGATCAGAATTAAAATCAAATTTAAAATATGTCCAGACCTGATATTTAATCTTTAAAAATCACTTACAAACATGCCAAAATCGTTTTTAAATTTAATACTTAAAACTAGTTGTTAAACTAACAATTAACATGCCAAATAGCACTTAGTTTTAATATTAACATGTACTATCAGGTATTATCAATTAAATTCGATCATTAACAGCTCCTAGAATATCTTAGGACAGTATATTAACATGTCATATTAATTATAATGACTCAAATATCGGGTTAGTTGAAAATAATATTTTTTGAGGTAAATAGTGACACTAGAATGAATAATACCTTTCGGAGTTAGAAAATATTTCATTTGATCATTGTAAAGAGTATATCAGCAGGAGTTTGTGGTTCAAATTTGGAATTAAAATGAGGTCAAATGAGTCTCCAAAAGCTGAAAATAAGGAAATTTTATAGTTTCGGATCAAATAGTAGCCGATTTGACTAAGATTTGATAAAAACTTTAAAAATAACAAATAATATTTAAAAATCACCAAAATTTTCAGATTAACATTAAATGAGATTTATAATGATATTGTAATGAAAAATTATTTTTTTGGTGATTTTGAAAAATTGGATTATCAGACCGGTAAAGCTGTACCAGTCCAGAAAATAGTCTCGAATTGACTCAAAAATATTTATAGAGCTTAATGAATATATTTTGAGAATTATGAAAGTATTTTTAGAAAGGTTTAAACTCAGAAAGTAAGAGAAAAATAATGATTTCGGTTTAAATAGTAACCGATTGATCGTAGATTTGATCAAGATTTTAAAAATAGTAAATAAACTCCAAAATTTGCAAATCTCACTAAAATTTTATGTATAGTATTTTGGTATTAAAAATTAAATTTTTTGATGACACCGGTAGTTATTGAATCGGATCGATTTAATTGAATCGGATCGAAAGTGGACTCTGATTGAGTTAAAATTTTGTATACAACCTATTTTCGATGAGATAAGAATGATGGAATTAATTTTGAAGTAATTTGGATTTGAGAAGTGAGAAAATTATAAGAAAATGCATTATGAGTTTAAAAAGGGGTTTTTGGGCCTTAAGTGAGTGGGCTTTGGTTGAACCAAGCCCAACCCACCTAAGACCCATATAAAATCTGAGGGATGGAAGATATTTTCGTGGCTCACCTTATCTCCTTCAGCACCTTCTTCTCCCTTCAAGGCCAAAACCACCATTGTTGCTTTTTTAAAGTTTTTGTTCAAGCTTTCTCTCTCCTTCTCTCTTGATCCAAGCTTCCTAGATGTGATTTTACCTCCCTAGATTAATATTTTAGCCTCTATCCTTTGATTTGAGGAAAGAAAATAAGAGAAATTAAGTGAAAAAGGCTTAAGGGTCAAATTGAGAAATTTTTACCTCTTATGGAAGTTCATGGTGATGGATGATTCTCTAAAGCTTAAGGCATGAAAAAAGTAGTCTAAGAAAGATAAAACAAGTGAAAAAGGTGTGTAACTATGAAATCCTCCAATTTTCCTTGATTTAGCAAAATTTTCCTTTATGTAACTTAGGAAAAATTATGAAATTGCATGAATAATTGAAATTGACTTTAGAAAAATGAAAGAGGACCTTGCATATGCCTAATTATAAGCTTAAATTGATTGGAATGATTTTGTAAGATGGTATTCTTTTAGTGGCCGAATTGATGCTTAAGAGAAAACAAAGTGTAGTTTGGGAATTTTTGATAATTTATGCCTTAAAATGATAATCAACATAAACCAACATGTCCATAAATTTTTAGAGAATTTATGAAAATTATTTGAATATTTTTGGAGTAAATAATCGATTATGTACAATGTAAATTTGATGAATCATGATGAAATAATTCATAAAACAAGTAAAATATGTACCCATAAATTTTTGTAGAATTTATGAAATTTATTTGAATATTTTAGAGAAAATTTTTGAATATGTACAAAATAAATTTATTGAATTATTGAGTTATAATTTATAATTTAAGTGAAAAATATTGAATTATATTGATATAATTCATAATCTGTCCGAAAATGATGAAAAGATTGACCGGCTAGTGTATTGATATAAAAATAACAGTAAAAAAAGTCTAGTGTGTAAAGTGACCATAATGAATTATTGAGAAATAATTTATAATTTGATAAGAAATGGTGAATTATTGTAAGATAATTCACAAATCGTATAAAAGTATTGAAAAGTCTGAACGACCATATTACTGGATAGAAAAAAGTAAGAAACTGTTAAAAGTCTGAAAGGTGAAATGAAGCGTAAAGTAAAAATGTTTAATTATTAAGGAATAATTCATAAATTAATGAGAAAGTGATGAATTATGATGACATAATTCACAAACTGCATGTAAAGTATTGAAAAAGTGACTGTCAAAAAAATAAAAAAGACAAAACTATTGAACAGTCAAAGTACAAAAAGAAAATTGACTGATAAAAGGTACTGTTTTGAAAAAGTAATTAAAATTATTTAAAAATCTGAAAAATATTTAAAATTAATTGCAATTGCTGAAAACTGAAAAATTATTTTGGAAGTAAGTGATTTTCGCCCTTAATAATAGTCAAGCAGTAAAAATCTTACTCAGGATATAATTGGCTAGCCATAAGGACACTCTATACCGCGGTGTAAGTCATGACGACTTGCTTTGCTATGGTAGGATCTCTGATCTCCATAGTATCTGTATGTTCTGATATTTGATCAGTGAGACTTAGTCCGTTAGAATCATTTCTCAGTCTATCTAGTGGTCCTGTGGGATTCACGTCCTGTATATCCTATCTGAGAAATTTATGTCGAGATTATATCAGGGCATTATAATGAGAATAAATAAAAAAATGCAAAACGAAAGCTAAAAGTGAAGTTAAAAGTGAAAAGGGCCTAATTGAAAGAAATAAAAAATTTTGGATCAAAATTATAATTTTTTTAAAGATTGCATTTAATGAGCGAAAGTGATAAGAAAATGATTTACAAGACTAAAATGGTAAATTAATGATCGAATAGTCTAAAAATAGATTTTTATATAATACATGGATTAAAATATATTTTTTCATAAAATGGTTAAAATGAGGACCAATTAGTAAATTGTATGCAAATTAATAGGTTAGAAATGAAAACTAGTGAAGATAATGACAATTTTGTAAATATTAAGTAAAAAGGGCAATTCTATAATTAATTAAGAAATTAAGGACCAAAAATGAAATATTGCATAAAGAGTTCAAAACAAGTATCGAGAGAAATTTTATAAGCCAAAAGACAAATGAAAAGTAAAATAAGCAGGTTAATGACAACTTTGCAACTAAAAATGTCAATGTGGCAATTTTACAAAAAAAATATGTAAAAAAGGACATTATGTAATAAAATGAAGGAGTAAAGATTTAATTGAAAGTTTATCAAAACAATAAGATTACTTGATATTGAATGTTAAAAGCATTAATAATTATATTTTGGCAAATAATTGATAAAGTCATAGTGAAAATAAAGGAACTAATAACAAAACCGTAATTAAAGTGTAAAAAGGGTAATTCTGTAAGTAATTGAAAGAAATTGAGAATTGAATTGGAAATTTGTCATATTAGTGGCAATTGATAGTGTAAAATGGCAAATGAATTGATAATTATATCTGAATGATTAGATAAGAAATTCTGCCTAAAAAGTCAAAGTCAAGCCCAATAAATTGCTATTTATGCCAAAAGTCAATTAAAGAGTAAAAATAAGAAAAGTAATGGTAATTTTGTAACTAAATTGCAAAAATGATATTTTAGTAAATAGTTGAAAGGTTTAGGACCAAAGTGAAAATTTTGATAAAATTTTAGTAATGCCTTAAAAATAATGTTAAAGATATTGAAAAGTGTTTTGATAAGAAATGAATGAAATTTAGTATAATTACTGCGATTATATTTGTTTGGAAAATTTTTGGATTCATAGTCACCACTGAGCATGTTTAATGCTTAGCACGTAATGTTTACTGCGTGTAGGTATTGAAGAGTACTTGAAATAATAGTACTCGAAGGAGCAATTTTGAAAAAAACGTGATATAGTTTAGAAGTTTAATCTTGGCGCGCGCGCACACACACACACACACACACATATATATGAGATAAAGTGTAACACCCTTCACGGAACAATCATTTCCAAAGCAAAGACAGCAAAAACGGGAAATTTTTTTTCCTCCGAAAACATTTAAATAATTAATCATATACTAATAACATTCATGCAATCATAAACATTGAATACTCACCCATAAATAACCATAATAATAGAGATCAAAATAAAATTTAATCTTTTACCTTAATTGTCTACGTATATACATGCCAAAATACAATTCGATAAAGCACTAATTCTTCTTTTTCAATCTGGCTCCACTGTGTACTATGCTTTCGCAATACTTCATAACCTGCACACAGTAAACACTACGTGCTGAGCACTAGATATGCTCAGTGGTGACTACTAATCCTAGAATTTTCCAAATAAAACATAATTACATAGATTATGCTACTCTTATTCTTATCTCATTAAACATTTTCTTTTACTTCAGTCAACGTTAATTTCATTATTAACTCATATTTTGGTAATTATTGTTCTTTGGTTTTCAATCTTTCAACGTTACTTTACCCCAATTTGTTAGGTGAATCGATATTAGATTTACTTTTACCTTTACATTTAGTCTTTACTATAACTTTTACTTTTACTTAACTTTCGTCTTATCTTTTTAGTCACATCGATATAATTATCATTTCATTTAACAGTGTATATTGGTACTCATGTTTTTAATGGTACCAAATCTATAGACTATTTTATTTCTCAATTTATTGTTCAGTTATCCAATATGTGCTATAATTACACTTCTTGCTATTTATTCTTTTATTTTACTTTAACTTTTAACTAATAAACACATTACTATTTAAAGGCTTTTAAACTTTATTGCAAAGTGATACAGCTATTTTGGGGCACTTTGCATTCAAATCTCTATTTCCTTCTTTATACATTTACCCATGTTCAAATACTTGTTTAGGACTTATATCTTTTACTTTTTTCCAATTGAACAATTGTATGTCTTTTTATTATTTTACTTTTCATTTGACATTTCTTTCAAAAATACATTATTTAAGCATAAGATTTCACTTAATGTCATTGTCATCACTTTTTAACTTTATATAGAAAATTAATATTATTTTTCAAACTTGTTACTTTTCAAAGTAACAATTGGTACATGAAATACTAACTAATTTAATTTATCTTTTTAATTAAAAAATATATTTTAAATCATTTTTCTTTATAAAAGCTTAACTTAGTCTTCATTTATTATTTTATTCTTATAAAATATTTCTTTTTCTTCTAATTAATCACACTTTTGGGAAACCTTAAAATTTTATCCTAACTTTTTATTTCCTTCCAAATAAATCATTTTTCGTTTATAACTATTTATATTCAATTCATTTAAACAATACTGATTTATTCATCACAATACGTCCCTAGTGCAATATAACAGGATTCTCAAAAAGGATACTCGGGACTGGACCCAAAGGTCCCACTGAGAGAGAAGTGATCCCCAATAAACAATTTTTCAAAAAATATTTCGCTTTCATTTTCACTGAAAACACTGAAATTATGGAGATCAAAGATCCTACCCATAGCATAGCCAGTCGCCATGACTTGCACCGCAGTATAGGGTCTCTCTATGGCTAGCCAATTATATCCTAAACAAGAATATCATTACCTGTTTCACTACAAAAAAATGCATTTTACCGACGGATTTGTGATTTTACCGACAGAACATGACCTTACCGACGGATTTAGGTATCAAATTACCGGTGGAAAATTTCGTCGGTAAATATTACCCCAATTTGTAATATTTGTTCTTTGGTTTTCAATCTTTCAACGTTACTTTACCCCAATTTGTTAGGTGAATCGATATCAGATTTACTTTTACCTTTACATTTATTCTTTACTATAACTTTTACTTTTACTTTTACTTAACTTTCGTCTTATCTTTTTAGTCACATCGATATAATTATCATTTCATTTAACAGTGTATATTGGTACTCATGTTTTTAATGGTACCAAATCTATATACTATTTTATTTCTCAATTTATTATTCAGTTATCCAATATGTGCTATAATTACACTTCTTGCTATTTATTCTTTTATTTTACTTTAACTTTTAACTAATAAACACATTACTATTTAAAGGCTTTTAAGCTTTATTGCAAAGTGATACAGCTATTTTGGGGCACTTTGCATTCAAATCTCTATTTCCTTCTTTATACATTTACCCATGTTCAAATACTTGTTTAGGACTTATATCTTTTACTTTTTTCCAATTGAACAATTGTATGTCTTTTTATTGTTTTACTTTTCATTTGACATTTCTTTCAAAAATACATTATTTAAGCATAAGATTTCACTTAATGTCATTGTCATCACTTTTTAACTTTATATAGAAAATTAATATTATTTTTCAAACTTGTTACTTTTCAAAGTAACAATTGGTACATGAAATACCAACTAATTTAATTTATCTTTTTAATTAAAAAATACATTTTAAATCCTTTTTCTTTATAAAAGCTTAACTTAGTCTTCATTTATTATTTTATTCTTATAAAATATTTCTTTTTCTTCTAATTAATCACACTTTTGGGAAACCTTAAAATTTTATCCTAACTTTTTATTTCCTTCCAAATAAATCATTTTTCGTTTATAACTATTTATATTCAATTCATTTAAACAATACTGATTTATTCATCACAATACGCCCCTAGTGCAATATAACAGGATTCTCAAAAAGGATACTCGGGACTGGACCCAAAGGTCCCACTAAGAGAGAAGTGATCCCCAATGAACAATTTCTCAAAAAATATTTCGCTTTCATTTTCACTGAAAACACTGAAATTATGGAGATCAAAGATCCTACCCATAGCATAGCCAGTCACCATGACTTACACCGCAGTATAGGGTCTCTCTATGGCTAGCCAATTATATCCTAAACAAGAATATCATTACCTGTTTCACTACAAAAAAAAATGCATTTTACCGACGGATTTGTGATTTTACCGACGGATTTAGGTATCAAATTACCGGTGGAAAATTTCGTCGGTAAATATTACCGACGGATTTAACGACGAATTATATAAAAATATTCCGTCGGTAGATTATTTAAAATTCGTCGTAATGTTCGTCGTATTGACCGTTTAGCGACGGATAATTTTGTAGGTGAACCGTCGGTACAATTTAATGAATAAATTATAAATTTATTTTAGTATAAACAGCGACAGATGTTTTCGTCGATAATTTTGTCGGCAAATATATTTAGTATATTTTAATAGGAATGGCAGCGACGGATATTTCCGTCGGTAACATATTTTTTTTCTAATTTTTTGCAAAAATTATATATTTCATATTTGTAAATCCCAAATTAAACACAATAAAGTCAATATAAAAGTATAAAATCTCAATTGAAGGTATATATTAATTAATAATTTTAATATATAACAAAAATAATTTATACAAATAATTATCTAAAATTAATACAAATATTGTGTAAATTACAATGCCAAAAATATAAAAGTTAACACTAAATAATCTTAGAACATTCTTAAAAACAATGAAAATTTTAAATTATTAAACCTGTCCTAAGCACGCAACACTGCGTTAATCAACCTTCAATTTAAAATTTGAAACTAGAACAACGATCAATTGTAGAATATTTTGCGCAAATTCTAGGTTAATCTGCTTCAAATTTTGGTATCTAGGCTACAAAACACAAGAAACATATAGCTAAAATACTATTTAGCTATAGAAAAATATAGCATACAAATATCACAAAAAAAACCTCAATTATCTGTGAAAGAGCAGCTATAATTCTATCTTCAGCCTTATTTATCTCACAAAAATCAAGAACCTTAATTAAAAAAAAGGAGTCTATACCAATTGGTTCTTTATCCATTTTTTAATTCAGAAAATCTGGAAACAACCATCCTATTTTTCATTGAAATAAAATTGTACATCTCTTGAATATGGAGAAATAAAATATCTTAAAGATTCTATATAAAAATTAAATAAAATAATTTTCATTATTCAAGAAATTTTAGATCAAAGTCAAATAGCCCAAAATTCAAAAGTGAAAAATAAATAAAAAGCATCAATGCATCGTGGATACATCACATAACCATAAGCATTTGTTCGTGTTAACGTGCGAAGAGGGTAAATGGTTAAAATTAAAAAATGCTCTAGTCAAATACCAAGGGAAATGAATGATATCGTTATTCCATACACCCTATCACCACCCCATCTTAGCAATATTAAGGAAGTTGATAACTTTAGATACGTAACATGATCCAATATCATATTCAAAATTTCTCATAAAGAAACACTAAGAGTATTTTACAATTTTCAAATACCTTAGTACCACTATGTGCATCTATACTAACAAGTAACATACAACCATACACATAGAATGAAATAATATTAAGGACTAAGAAGAATATAGAATTATAAAAAATGAAAACTCATTTTGCATGATGTTTGTAAAAAATTAAGAAACTAGTAACTTCATATAAACAATTTTAAGCTATTTGCACCATCAATAAAATACACTTTTCAGAAGCAAAAATGATTGTCTCACTAACTTGCAAAATTGGTTTCTATCTCATAAAATCCTATCAAGTTCTAACAAAAGCTGGATATCTATACTTGACTATACATTCATTTTCTGCCTACACTTTCAAAATATTTAACTACTGGCCTCTTGTTTACAGTTTCAGCAGCAATGTCCAGTAAATAGCATAAAACACATTACTCATCGCTGCCCAAACATTAGTATATCCCACAAGTATAAGAACACATTAATTGGAAAATGAATATAAAAGACCTTTTTATGTTACTTTCGGTACATAGTTGTCCATGTTAGCTTTGAAGGCTTTAGTTTGTTGTGAAAATATATCTTGCACTTAGAATTGGCAAAGAGGAAGAACTTAATTGATCAAACAAAGTTAATTCCTGATATTTTGAAAATTGATAATTATCTCATGATTCCCATTCGAAGTGCATTCACAACGTAAAGGAAATGACTATCCTACTTCATTAAAAAAGTTTGCAATGTATAATCCAAGAACTAAATGACATCAACAAAACAACATGATATCTTTAAAAAGGGATATCCAAAACCAAAACAAAACTAATTGACAAGTATTTAAAGCACGATGATTGAGATCCTGCTATACCATTTCATATGGCAAATATTAACTTTAGCACATTTAACACAACCAATTAAGGAACCAACAAATATATATTTGTTTTAGCACTATCTAAAATAAAACTGATAAGAAAATCTTAGCATAATTATATAATTAAGAAAAGAAATGCAGATACCACGTGAGAAACTAAATGACAGTTATTCTAACATATAAACCTACTGAAAATTGAGAATGATCAGAATTTGAGGACTTGGTTTAAGTTTCATGGCTTAATGTACATTGTTAATGGATCTAACATATAAACCTACTGAAAATTGAGAATGATCGATGCATTTATAAAGATCAATTTCGATTTCATATTATTGCAAAGTTGTTCTCAAACAGAAAGGAAAAGAAAATAAATAAATGAACAAATAGTTACTAACTATAACCGCCTTTCCCATTAGAATTTTCATTTTGATTTTTTTTAAATTTAAGCTTCATAATCTAACTGTTATCATCTCACCCATTTCATTTGTGAGTTAATACTTATTAAAAAAATAAAAAAGGTTAGTTACAGTAATCAATCCTGAAATCAAATCACATCAACACAATGAAAAGTGTTCACATCAACAAATGAACAAGGAAAACAAAAAGAATGTTTAATTGATAACACTTTCAGTCACCTGAAAGAATCCAAAAATTGTCCAAATTTCAAAGGAAAAACAAAGAATCAAAGGTTAAATAGAAAAAGTAAAAATCAAATATTTAACTAATTAAAAAATTAGAACTGTCATTAACAACAGTTCAAAAAGACAAAAAAACTAAGATAACAAATGCACTTAACCATGAATTTATGTTCTAAGCAAGAAATAAGAAATTGACAAATTACAGAAGTGAGAGGGAGAAGTATCGACTTAAAGAAGGCTTGAGAAGCTGTTCTTTTCTATCATTGAGTAGAAAATGAAGTAAAAAATAGGGATCGAAATCAAATTAGAAGAAATAGCCATAATAAGGATAGAGAAAAGGCAACAATGAGATGTTATAAAAGGATTGACAACAAAACTTCAAGCGATGAAGAGTATCATTGGATCCCTAATTTTAGTTAAACCCTCATCATGGTTCAAATATCTCTTTTTATTTTTATATCAACAAAGAAACAGACAAAGGAATTAAAGCAAAGGAACAAACTTACTTGTTTACATACGATCTATGGTTCTCACTCCAGACCAGAAATCCCTTTCAACCATGAAATCCCTTTCTAACGAGTTCCTGACCATAAGCACTATTTCGTTATCCTTCTAATGATCCGAACACCATAAAATCACTACAGGCGAGCTTCAAGTGCTAGAGAGACAGACTAAATGAGGGAGAAAGAGAAAGAGATTCAAGGGAGAGAGGGAGAGAGAGGGATAGACACCGAAAAAGAGCAAGCTAGGGAGGGAGATTGTGAGATAACTCCGACGAGATGGCGGTGGCGGTGAAACACCGGTGGGGTAACCTTGCTGTCGAGATGGCGAGGGATGTTGGAGCGACTGAGAGAAAAATATCGAGATTAGGGCTTGTTTGAATAAGGGATAGCAGACAGTGAGGGATTTTTAGCCCTAAAATATTTTATTAATATTAAGTATAAAACATTACCGACGGCTTACCGATGACAAGAAACCGTAGCAAAAACTATAGCTTCTTAGCCTTAAAAATTTTTCGCATTTATTTACCGACAGAATATAAGTCATTCGCAAAATCTGTCAGTAAATCTCCAGAGATGCTTGTATTACTGACGGAAATCAGTCGCTACATCAATAAAATGATAAAATTAGTTACCGACGGACTTAACCGTCGGTAAAGCGGTCGCTAACAGTTGGCGCCAACATTTCCTGCCAAATATACTGACGAAATATTAATTCCGTCGGTAAAAATATCATCATTTATCAAGTTCATTTTTTCTACCTACGCATTTATAATTTGGTCAATAATCCATCGGTAATATCTTAATTTTACCTACGGAATCTGAGTCCGTCGGTAAAATTGATTTTTTTGTAGTGTTTATCGCTAAGGGCAAAACAATAAATTATATTTGCAATAATTTTTAAACATTTAAAAATCTTTAATTTCTTTTTTTATTTCTTGATACAATACATTTCTGATCAAACGCACTTTTTTAGTGTTTTTGACTATTCAGTAGCTTTTTTCTTCCTTTTTTTTTTCTTTCACTCTATCTCTTTTAAGTCACTTTTGTAAATTATTCTTCAATAATTCACTCGTACACTTGAAGCTTTTAAGTCCTTTATATACTTTATGAATTATAGCATTATAATTCACGATTTTTTTTTATTCTTTTTGTGTAATTCTTTATGAATTATTTCCTAATAATTCAATAATTGACTTTTTTTTTTGATTTTTCCCTTTTCTTTTTCTGTCCAAAATTTTAATCATTCGGTATGTCAACTTTTATTCGGTCAGTAAATTATTTTAAAATAATTCACTCTTTTAATACTGTTTATTGACTAATTTATTTTGATAAATTAGTCACACATTTATTTTACAACTTTTTACACAATTATGGATTCTATTGATATAATTAATTATTTTATGCTTCGAAAATGCATAGTTTGACTTTTTCATTTCTTCTTATACTGAAATAATTTACTTCACGTTCGTTTATCATCACATACTTATTTGTTGAATTATTTCTTAATAATTCAATATTTTAGTTAAACATAATTAATATTTTATTTCACAAATATTCTAGTAAAACATATAAATTCTACAAAAGTTCATATACACATTATTTTATAATTTCCATAATTTTTATTCATTTTATGAATTATTTACCAATAATTCATTATTTTGTTACTTTCATAGCTTACTAATTATTCCGAAAAATTCAACGGTTGACTTTTTATTTATTTTTCGTTAACCGTGTATTAATTTCATATTAATTCACTTTCTCTTACGTTTTTATGCAATTATTCAATTCCACTTCAACACTTTCTTCTATACATATTCACATTTATTCTCCAATAAAATTCTAATAATTTCAATAAATTCTAATAAAATTTATTTATGCATTATTTATTATTTAGCAACATTTTTCACTAACATAATCAATTATTTCACCTTATTTTACAATTTTCACTATAAACATAATTGTTACATAATCTTTAAAATTTCAAAATAAATTTAAATAATTCAATAAAAATTCATGGGCACCATTTATCATCTCTATATTTAATTTGGGCTAATATATGTCATTTTCATGCGAAATTCCATCAATTTACCCTAGAAGAAAATTCAGCCACTTAAGGAAATCCTTCCTAAAATTTTTATTTCTTCCATAAAAGCATTCATTTCATTTTTTTTAATGTCTAATTTCATTTACCCTAACATAATTACATCAATTATCAACTTTACAAATTTTTACCCTAATTATATAAATGAGATTAATTCATAATAAAAAGAAAATTAAAGGATTTTGTAGTCACTTACATTTTTTTCCTTATTTAAGGTATCAAACATCTCTTTTTCCTTGTTTTTCCACTTGCAATCTTGCCTTTCTCTTCCTCACCACTCATGGTCGGCCAAACAAGCTCTTCTAATCTCAATTTTTTTGTCCTCATATGCAAAATTTAAGCTCATAATTAGCTTCTATAACTCAAAAACTATGAGAAAATACTAAAGAACTAATTAAAATCAATTAATTTCTTAAGTTCCATCTTACCTCTTTTTCTTTCTCCACTTGATTTCTTGCCTTCCTTTGCTCAAATCACTTGATTGAGGCCATTAGGATGACCTAAAGAGATGGAATTACCATTCTCATGTTAGGATTACATGAAAATTTTAAGTGAGGAATTGAAGAAATGGGAGAGAGCAAGTGAAGATGGTGGTTCGGCCACCATAGAGAGGGGAAGAGAGAGCTGGAAAAATCACAGATTTTCCAGCCTCTTATACCCTCCTTAATGGGCCCAAAAGTGGGCTTAATTAATGGGCTTATTCCAATTTAAAATTAAGGCCCAATTTAGGCTATTTAAGGCCAAATCCAATTTCTCTCTCTTCCTCACTTCAAATCACTTCAAAAATAATTTCATAATTTTTATCATATCAAAAATAGCTAGCATGCAAATTTTTGGCTTAATCGAAGTTCGTTATCAATCCGATTTAAATTTATCGAATCCGATTCGACAACTACCAGTGTCATCGAAAAATTTAATTATTATCACCAAAATATTCTACATAAAAATTCATGTAGGCATTCAAAATCTGGTAATTTTCGGAGTTCGTTTACTATTTTTAATTATTTATGCAAAATCAAGTCTCCTTCCCTACCAGGGAAATTGACTCGCTATTTTTTTCGTATTTTTGACATTTGGAGGCCTATTTGACCTCAATTTCACTTCAATTTTCAACTCCGGGCTCACCATGACCAATACTTTCCAATGGTCAAATAAAATATTTTTGACTTTCGGGTGTCATTTCGGGCTCGAAAAATACTATTCACCGTCGAAAAGTACTGTTCACGGCTGATCCGGTGTTGAGGCCATAACATAAAGATTGTAGTGAAGTAGTGAAGAATTATTTATCAGGATGATATATTGTTATATGTGTATGTATGAAATCAGTCATGAGATGGATTTAATTCAGTATGTATGAATGTAGATATCTGGAATGCATGTATAAGTTATTTATGAATTGTTGTGTCCTTGAATGGCTGTGAATTGTTTGAATTTCAGGTTGGTTAAACTAATATTCAAGACATTATATTGCCGAATTTTTGTAAAATTGGACAGTCATAGGCCAGTGGCAAACTTGATTTAAAAACATGTATTTTTTCTGAGAATTTATAATTAAGAGGTTAATTGGTCAAAAAAAATTTTCGGCTTATAATTTGAATGAACAATTATTGGTTCAGTAAGGGTGTTACAGATTGGATGTTAGTGTAAAATATTTACAATGTTCTCCATCCCAACACTTGAATTCAAGTAGATGCGATAGCAAGATGAGCTTTTTATGGGACTAGAAATAAATGATGCAATGAAGCTTCTTAAGGAAATTGCAATGAACGATTATATGTACAACTCATTCAATAAGAGTCCCCTTAAGAAAACTACTGGACTTCTAAAAATTAGTGTTATTTCTACACTTAATCTTAAAATAGATGCTCTAGTTACTAAAGTTGATAAATTAGGACTAAATTATATTCAATCTTATATCAGGTTTGTGAAACATGTGTTGAACAACATGGAACCAATGAATACCAAGAGGGATTAACTTTCACTCAGCAAAGTGCAAAGCAAGCTCATTATGTAGCTAATCAAGGTCACCAACAGTAAAATTCATATTCAAACACGTATAATCCTAGATGGTGAAATTACCCTAACTTCTTATGGACTAACCAGCAACATGTGCAAAGAGCTCTACCTGGATTTCAGCAACAAGAGAATAATACTTCATTGGAAGATTTAATTGCGAACCTTACCAAAGCAACCACAGATTTCATGGTTGATACTAGGATAACTTTTTAAAATCAACAAACCTCTATCAAGAATCTATAGCTTTAAATTGGTCAATTGGCACAAGCCATGACAAATCAAGCTCAAGGTAATTTACCTAGCAATACAGAGATAAATCCAAAGAAACAATTGAAGGCAATTACATTGAGGAATGATAGAGAACTAGAAGAGCAAAAGAATAAAGAAGTTGACCCATCAAGGAAGGAAAAAATGGATATCAATGATGAGGAAAAAGGCATTAAGGAATCCGAGCAAATCAAACCATATGTTCCACCAATTCCTTTTTCCTCAACGACTTCAAAAGCACAAAAAAGATAAGAATTTTCTTAAATTTTTAGATATCTTTAAAAAGTTACACATTAACATTCCTTTTGTAGAAGCATTAGTAGAAATGCCATAATATACTAAATTTTTGAAGGAGTTCTTACTAAGAAGAGAAGGTTATAAGAATATGAAACAATGAAGTAGACAATTGAATGCAGTGTCATTATTTAGAGAAAACTACCTCAAAAACTAAAATATTTAGGGAGTTTTGTTATTGACTACAAAATAGGAAATAATGACAGTAGTAAAGCTTTATGTGATCTTGGTGCTAGCGTAAATCTAATGCCATTTTCTTTGTTTAACAAATTAGGACTGGGAGAAGTCAAACCCACCACTGTGTCATTGCAACTAATGGATAGATCGATCAAACATCCTTTGGGTGTAATTGAAGACATCCTTGTCAAATTTGAAAAATTCATCTTTCCTACTAATTTTGTAGTTATTGACATGGAAGAGAAAGGAGAAGTACCACTGATTTTAGGAAGACCTTTTCTCCACACCGAATGCGCACTAATTGATGTAGAACAAGGTAAGTTGACATTAATAATGGGACAAGAAAAGGTAACTTTTAATATTTTTAATGCTTCTAAATACCCTTCTGATTTTTTTGACTGCAATCAGATTGATATTATTAATGAATGTGTGGAAGAAACTTTAAATCAACCCAAATTTTTGTGTTCTAATGAGTTGGTGGAGATTGATGAGGTAAAGGTTGTAGGATCCAGAAAAGGCGGATTAAAGAAAGGTTTTGATAAAATGTATGTTGAAATAAAGCAAGTATTTGAGAAGCTTGAAAAGGAATTAACCCCTGCAATACCTGCCATTATTAGAGCTCTTGTGTTGGAGTTTAAGCAACTTCATTGGCTGCAATTTTTGCTCTAATTCGGTCCAAATTTTCACAACAAGTGGTATTAAAGCCAAAGTTCTTTCTTAGTATGCTCTCTAGTTGCTGTATAGACTGATCTTCCACATCAGAAAAGATTTTTTCTTAGGCATTGTTCACGTATACAGTCACTGTTTATCTATACAGTTACTATTTATGTGTACGATTACTATTCATATAAAATAGTGGGAGCTAATTTTTTATCAAAGAAGTTCATGATAGAAGCAATGACGGTAAAATTTGAGATAGAAAAATTCAACGAGAGTAATTTCTCATTGTGGAAATTGAAAATGAAGGTTATCTTGAGAAAAGATAATTGCTTAGCGGCTATAAGTGAAAGGCCAACTGAATTCATAGATGATAATAAGTGGAACAAAAGGGATGGGAATGCTATTGCAAATCTTCATCTGGCACTAATAGATGGGGTGTTGTCAAGCATAAAAGAAAATAAGACAGCAAAGGAGATCTGGGATCACCTTACAAAATTATACGAGGTCAAATCACTCCACAAAAAAATATTCCTTAAAAAAAACTCTATACTCTTCATATGGTGGAATATACTTCGGTGATGGAGCATATCAATACCTTGAATACTCTATTCTTTCAACTCACTTCATTGGGTCATAAAATAGAGTCAAAGAAACGTGCTGAACTTTTACTTCAAAGTTTATCAGATTTGTATGATAAACTCATTATCAACTTAACAAATAATAACCTTACGGATGTTTTAGTCTTCAATAATGTTGCAGTCGTTGTTCTAGAGGAGGAAAATTGGTACAAGAACAAGGAAGACAGGCAGACAAGTTCATAGTTATGGAAGCCTTAATGGTGATGAGAGGAAGATCAACAGAATGTGGTCCAAGTGGGAGCCACAATCATGGTAGATCAAAATCAAGAAGTAAAAAGAACTTAAAATGCTATAATTGTGGCAAAAAGGGTCACCTGAAGAAGGATTGTTGGAATTTAAAGAAAAATTTCGATTCTCAAGGAAATGTGGCAAGTTGTTCTGATGGTGGAAATGCTCTATATTGTGAAGCAACAATGACTAATGAAGGCAGAAAAAGATTTGCTGAAGTATGGCTTCTTGACTTAGGATCTACATTTCACATGACCTCTCGAAGAGAATGGTTCCATCATTATGAACTTATCTCTAGAGGATTTGTACACAGTTGCGGTGATCATTCTTTAAAGATCATTGGCATTGGAACTATCAAGTTAAAGATGTATGATGGTATAATTTGTATTATTTAAGATGTACAGTATGTGGAGGGCTTAAAAAAGAATTTGTTGTCTTTAGGACAATTGGATGATTTGGGGTGCAAGTTTAATGGCGAGAATGGGATTATGAAGATAACAAGAGAAGCGCTTGTACTTATGAAGGGAGAAAAGATAATCGCAAATTTATACATGATAAAGGGAGAGACTCTGCAAGAAGGAGAGGCATATGTCACCACGAGCAATCTAAGTGAAAAATGTGCAATAACTTGGCATCGAAAACTTAGGCATATGTCTGGACAAGGAATGAAGATTCTTGCAGAAAGAAATCTACTTTCAGGTCTGAGCAAGCAACATCGATTGAAGTTCAACACATGAAATTTTAAAAGCAAAGCTATTATGGAATTAGTTCATTCTGATGTATGGCAAGCACCGATATCATCCCTAGGAGGAGTAAATTACTTTGTGTTGTTTATCGATGATTACTCCAGGAGGTGTTGGGTGTTTCCTATCAAGAAGAAAACATATGTGTTTACAATCTTTAAAGCTTACAAAGAGTGAGTTAAACTTGAATCTGGCCAAAAGATCAAGTGTTTGAGGACAAATAATGGAGGAAAATACACTAGTAAGGAATTTAATAAATTTTGTAAATAAAAAAGCATCAAAAGACAGTTTACTATGGCATACACTCCTCTACAAAATGAAGTGACGGAGCAGATAAACAAAACTCTATTGGAAAGAACAAGAGTAATGATGAGAATTGTTGGCTTAGATAAGAAATTATGGACGAAAGCAGTCAACACTGCCTGTTATGTGGTAAATCAAACTCCATCAACTGCAATTGAGTGTACGACACCAATGGAGATATAGGCTGGAAAATCAGTGGATTATTCAAACCTCTATATATTTGGAAGTCCTGCTTATGTGATGTACAATGCCCAAGAAACTACAAAGCTGGATCCAAAATCCAGAAAATACATATTCTTAGGATATGCTAAAGGAGTCAAGGGGTATTGCCTGTGGGATCCCACTACCCACAAGGTTGTTTTCAGCAGGGATGTTATCTTTATAGAAGATAAAGGTCAAGAGCAAGCAGAAAGTGAGGAAAAGTCAGTGACTACAACAATATGTGTAGAAAAAGAATAAAAAACCAATGATTCTTCTGAAGCTGCACTAGAGCACAAAGAACAAGAGCCACTCAAACCTAAAGTTCTAAACAATCGGCGATCAACTTGCATAAGAAGGTTGCCCAATTGGCACTTAAATTACATTATGGAGGGTAACATTGCATATTGTCTTTTAACTGAGGATGAGGAGCCATCAACTTTCCAAAAAGCAATGAGTAGTTCAAATGCATCTCAGTGGATAACAGTAATGCAAAAAAAATTAAAGCTCTTCATAAAATAAGACATGCGAACTGGCGTCATTATCATAAAGGAGAAAACCCATAGGCAATAAATAGGTCTACAAAATAAAGCGGAATGATGATAATCAAGTTGAAAGATATCATGCTAGATTGGTGGTAAAAGGATATGTTCAAAAAGAAGGGGTTGACTTTAATTAAATATTCTCACCTGTGGTTCGTCTCACTACAATCTGAGTAGTCATGGCAATGTGTGTAACTTTTGACTTACATCTTGAGTAGTTAGATGTGAAAATTGCATTTCTTCTTAGAGATCTTGAAGAAGAAATTTATATGCTCCAACCAAAAGGTTTTGAAGAAAAAGAGAACTTGGTTTGCAAGTTGAACAAATCTCTATATGATCTAAAACAGGCGCCAAAGTGTTGGTATAAAATATTTGATTCCTTCATCATGAGCCTTGGATACAGCAGACTAAATGCAAACCCTTGTGCATATTTCAAGAGGTTGGTGAAAGTGATTTTATTAATTATCTTGTTGTTGTATGTAGACGACATGTTGGTGGCAAACCCCAATAAAGATTGTATCAAGGAGTTAAAAGCTCAATTGGCTAGGGAATTCGATATAAAGGACTTAGGACCAGCAAACAAGATTTTAGGGATGCAAATTCACCGAGATAGAAATAATAGGAAGATTTGACTTTCTCAAAAGAATTATTTGAAGAAAATCTTGCGACGTTTCATCATGCAAAATTGCAAGCCAATTTCTACCCCACTTCCTGTTAATTTCAAGTTATCTTTAAAGATGAGTCCTAGCAATGAAGAAGAAAGGATGGAGATGTTTTGAGTACTGTATGCATCGGCAGTAAAAAGTTTAATGTTCGTTATTAAATGTACAAGACCAAACATTGCACATATAGTGGGAGTGGTTAGTTGATACATGACAAATCCTAGTAGAGGGCATTGGAATTATGTTAAGAGGCTCCTATGATACATTAAGGGAATCTCAGATGTTGCATTATGTTATGGAGGATCAAAATTTATTGTCAGTGGATATTTTGATTCAGATTATGCAAGTGATCTTGATAAAAACAAATCTACTACAGGTTATATGTTTAAATTTGCTAGCAAAACTGTAAGCTGGGTTTCAAAACTGCAATTAATTATTACTACATCAACTACAGAAGCTGAACATGTAGTAGCTACACAAGCTAGTACAGTACTGCTTCATTCGTGAGAAAGCGAAAGAAGGAGTTGTAGATATGCAGAAAATTCATACTAAAGATAACCTAGCAAATTTCATGACAAAGGCAATCAATATTGACAAGTTTATTTGGTGTCGATGCTTTTGTGGCTTGATGAAAACTTGAGCAACATGTAAATGACAAGGTCGAAAAAGTAGTGTGAGGATGTGATTGATACTCAATCAAATCTTCAAGTGGGAGATTGTTGGACAAAGAAAAGTCAACAAAGGTGAGAAGAAAAAGAGATGAATAATAAGTCAAAAAGAGAGGCTTATAGGTGAAAGATTATGGCAGCAATTTTTGAATCAAATATTGCTGCTGCATGGACAACTAAGAATTAACTGTCCATGCACATATGGGAGGCCTATAAATAGGCCTTCTCATTTCAGTTTCAATAAGTCCATTCTCCATATCTTGTAGTATAAAAATAGAAAGTGTTTCTCATATTTCTTGTGTAAAATATAGAGAGATTGTAACTCCTATTTTTCTTATAGTGAAACTTTGCTAGTTTTGTCCGTGGTTTTTCACCCCAATTCATTAAGGGCTTTTCCACGTAAAATCTTCGTATTAGTTATCTCAAATTTATTTTAGCTGCGATTCTTGCTCTAATCCGGTCCAAATTTTCACAACTATTTCATCAAATCCTGATTTTAATTACTACCTGCTTCAACAAGAAGGAAAATTGGTAGAAAGATGGTACATGGATTCACTTTCCAAGCTTCTCCACCATGATAAGACACAAAGTACTTCCCAATATGGTTCCATACATAAATACCTAAGAAACTTGGTTTTGGGTTATTTTGGTCCCGAGCCCCTTAAGGACAAGGTACTGCCTCAGCTTGAGACTGCCATCAAACAAAGATGGCATCACTAGTCTATGCTCCCAGCCATTAAAGCCAAAAGTGCATGCTCAATTGTAAATAGTCTCTCATTTCAATTATTTCTTCTTCCTTTTTGGTATACTTACTTCTGCTGAGTCAAATTTTTACTTATTTGATTACAAAGGGTGTCATTTAAAAAAAATAGTTATTTTAGAGAAAACAGATTATTCATAGGAGCTCTAATTTTTTTTCTTTAAGAATTTAATCTGCACTAACATAGAACCTCTCTCCTTTTTCTTTTTCTTTTTTCGTGAGTACAGATAATATTTGACTTCATAGCAAAAGTATTATTTAGCTATGAACTAGAAAAATTAGTAGAAGATATGGGCAAAAGTTTGTCCAACTTCTTACAAGGACTCGTATATGTTCCCTTAAATATTTTTAGCACAGCTTTCCATAGATGTTTAAAGGTAATAAGTTTCTTTTATTGATCTTACGAACTTTTAATCCGTATTCTCATAAATATATATTTATTAATATAATATAATACATGGAGAATCGGAAGAGAGCAATAAAAATAATCATTGAATTGTTCAAAGAGAAACGTAACAATCCTAAACTTCTAAAGGAGACCTATTAGATTAGATTGTAGAAGACATGAAAACTGATGACAGCTTCTGGACTGAAGAATTTGCCATTTACATGATGTTTGGACTTCTTCTTGCTAGCTTTGAAACTATTTCTTCTACTCTTGCTTTAGCCCTCATTTTGAACCATCGTACGGATCAATTCAAATCCATCTAAAAATATATAGTCATTAAATATATTAAATCGAATTTGGGTTATTTTTTGATAGTTAGATTAGGATCGGGCCAAATTTTGCAACCTCTAAATAAAAGTAATTATACTGATAATATTATCCATATTAAAAAAAATTATAATAATAATATTGATTGGATTATAATAGGATCTTTCATATTTGAGAATTTGCCACTTTGTCCTTGGAGGATTCAGCTTCAACACCACCTTCACATATCGGAAAACAGAATGGGCCTGTTTATGGCAGTTTGTTTTAGATATATGGGTTTCAAGATGGGCCTGCTAGCTATGGCCCTTTTTATATTCACAATTTGAATGCTAGTAATAAGTTGTATTTAGTAAAATTCAAACCAATTTCGTAGCGACGGATATTAAAGTGGCTAAAAGAATAATCTTTTATTTTCAAGATTTATGTTCTTTTTAATTGCCTTAAACTTCATCTTTAAATAAAGTTTAACTGTACATATCATAATCCAGAATTTTTAATTTTACTTAATGCAAATTAAATTCTGCATTATATGACCCTAAAATATATAAATTCCATAAAATTCTACCATAGCTCAATTTTTCACTCTCTACAAAAGTTTTTAATAAAAGAATTTCAAAATAAATGCAATTACTTTGTCAATGTCAACCATTACACTTATTTTTATATTGATATAGATTTTAAAAAATGTGCATACAGAAAATATGATAGTGTATGTATGCATTTAAATGATCCGATTTTACACCATTTAAATATGCATGCTTCTATTTTTACGTATATCAGTCTATTTTATTTTTCTTTACATTTATTTTTCTTATTTTATAATATCATCACCTTTAATTTTTTAAGTTTATCAATCCGATTAATGTAAAATCAAATGAAACGTCACATAAAAAATTTAATTTAAAATATTTTAAATTCAGAATTTAAACTCCGAAAAAATATATAAAAAAATTTCGAACTGTAAATCATATTAATTTAAGTCAACACGTGTAAAATGATGCTCCACGATAAGTCAAAAACCTACCGAACTTTTTGTTTTTTCTGCTTACAATAATAGAGTATTGTTCCTTTTGAAACAACATTTACCAAATCCATCCATAAAATAATTTTTAATTATATTTAGATAACCAAGCGATAGAGTTAAGAATTTTTTTTAAATTCCCTCACATCTCTTTTATTTTATTTTCTTTCTTTTTTTTTTCCTTTTCCAATTTATATAAAGCGAAATAGGATTTTACTTTTATAAGTTATATATATATATATATATATATATATAGTCAGCGTCACAAAACAAGTCTATTATAATATATTTTTAGCAGAAAAAATTACACTAATTTATAGAAGGCAATAATTTAATAACATATTTTAAATATTGCAAACTAATAACTATTGTAATAAGATATTAAAATTGTTGCCCTAAATCTGAGAGATATTTGAAACCACTCTTATTATCTTAATTAGATTAAAGATTTTCTGGTATATGTTTCAATAAATTTAAAAATGTGGTATTTACCATTGTTGTCTTGGCTTATTGCAACAATTTTAACATTTTATTGCAATAATTATTTGGTTGAATAATTTTAAACATGTTACTAAAAATTATTAGCTTGTAATATTTTAATTATGTTATTAAATTGTTGTTTTATATAAATTAAGGCAATATTTTCTAATATATTGCTAAAAATAAATTACAATAGATTTATTTTGTGGCAATAAATTTATTTTCATTTATAATTATAATCTATTTTTTTATTTTATTCTTATTTTTAAATGTTGCTATTTTTTTTATTGATTTTAACAACTTATAGAATTGATCACTTGACCAATACCAATAAATAAAAATACATTCGATTCAAATTTTTTTAAGGTAAGCGTCTCTATAATTTTAAGGGATAAAGCTACTCATTCTTTATAAATACTTTTTTTTTTGAAAAAAAAAAGCTATTTAGAAAGACTTTAACATGAGAATTTTTTTCTTTTTAATTATTCTTCGAAGCTATTTGACCTAATATTAAATATACATATAAATCATATACTTGCCTAGCCTTTCTATATATCATATACTCAATCTATACAAATTAAGCCAATAATAAAAAATTAATAATATCATATAAGTAACGTAATCTATGTGCTATTTAATTACTCATTTAGTTTGTTTAGGTAAGATCTAGATAAGATGAATCTTCTATTAATCTTTTTAATGTTCTACCAAGTTTTAATATAAATCAATTAAGTTGGACTTCTCGTTAAATATTACTAAATTCCTAAATTACGAACAAATCTCTTTTAGAAAAAAAAAAGTTAAGATAAGAGTGCGTTTGATAAATTAAATTATAGGTGTTTAGTTTTTTATTTTTAATTTAGAAATTATTATCAGTTTTTATTATTAAATTTTTAAAAAATTAATTTTGTATCATATTTTTTTAATTATACTTATATATTATAATGTTTGGAGTGTTTAATAACATATATTATATATATTATACCAATTACTAATATTGGATTGATAAGAGTTTAGTATCATTGAATTAAAATAATAGTAGTGGTGGTGGCGACAACCATCAAATTTAAAAAAGTCAATATTTTAATGAAAAAATAAACTAAAGTCTTAATTAAAATGGCGGTAAAGATAAAAGAAATAAAATTTTTAATACTAAACTAAGTATTACCTAATTATCAAAGAAAAATGAATTATCATAATGAAGTATTACCTAATTATCCAAAGAAAAATGAATTATCATAATGAAGTATTACCTAATTATCCAAAGAAAAATGAATTATCATTATGGTAATTTTACCTAATTATCCAAAGAAAAATGAATTATCATTATGGTAATTTTACCTAATTATCCAAAGAAAAATGAATTATCATAACTAAGTATTACCTAATTATTCAAAGAAAAATAAATTATCATTAAAAAAAACTCAGCCTGCAATCTAAAAGAAAATTGTAAAAAAATAAAAGAAAATTAATTTTCTAATTGAAAAAAAGGAAACAAAAATAATTAAAATCAAAATTTTTGAAGCATTCAAATATAGATAACAAAAACCAGCTAGAAAACAGCAACGTTGAATAATTAGAAAAAAATTGACATTTATTGGGTAACGTAAAAAGGGTTTATTTTAATTAAAAAATATATTAATTTTGACAAATAAATGTTATATACTTCTCCAAGAAAAAAACAAAAAAATAAGCTTTGCAGTTTTGAGAATGGTGTAATTGCAGAGGGCGTGAGAGTTTACCCCAAACTTCTCCTCTTTGAGTTGTAATTGTCCTAAAAACAAAAGGACGAAAATGAAACATTTGCACATTGACAACGTTGCAACAGGTAAAGGCTGAGAAACATTAAACAATAATAATCCAAATTAGATGTTCAATCGACTCGAGATAAATGCAAACCTCTTTATAACGACACATGACTCAATTATTTTTACTAAATTAATAGTTTTTTCCTTCTTTTTGGAAATGTTCATCAGGAGTATTCTTCGTATGGCCCTCACCACACACAAAGGCATGGAGACTTAAGAATTAAAAGTGAAAAAACATATCGAAATCTTTAAAGTTTAACATTTTTTTAAATTAAATTCTTTAACAATTTTATCAAATTAATATATAGTTTTTTTTCCTTCTTTTTGGAGATGATTATTAGGAGTATGCTTCGTATGGACACTGTTAAATTAAAAGTAAAAAAAATATATTGGAATTTTTAAAGTTTAATATTTTTTATATTAAATTTAATTTAAAAAGTTGATATTAAATTTTTATATTTTTTGAATTATTATATTAAATCCAATTTATACGAGACTGATAGAATTAAAATGTAAATTCTGTCAATTTCACGTCAAATTAATTTAAAATAACTGTAAAATCTACCAATATATAAAAAATGAGGAAAAAAAACCAACTTATCAATTATTCAAAAAAATGGTTGTTTTGCGGTCAAAACTGCAGGTCAAAGTTGTTGGCTTTAGGGATGCTCACGGGGCGGGGCGGGGGCGGGGAAGCAGTCCCCACTCCCCGCCCCATGCATTTTCGGGGATTCCCCGTCCCCGCCCCCGCCTGGAACACGGGGAGAATAATCCCCCCGTCCCCGCCCCGCGGGGATCCCCGTTCCCCGCGGGGATCCCCGTTCCCCGCAGAATTCCCCGTTCCCCGCTCAATTCCCCGACCCCGACCCGAATTAAATATTTCTTATAAATTATATTTCATTTGTTTAAAAAAATTTCACATAAAATTAAAATACAAATTTTAATAATTAATAACTTAAAATTAAAAATGTTTCATACCATTCAAATACAAATATTTATAAAAATCTCATACAATTCAAAATACAAATTTTAATAATTAATAACTTAAAATTAAAATGTTTCATACCATTCAAATACAAATATTTATAAAAATCCCATACAATTCAAATTATAAAATAACATTCATTCATTAACAATTAATAACTTCACTTGGAACATTTCCATCCCGTCGTATATCAACCTGAAATATCAATTAATCAAATATCATAAATTACTTATATATTTATATATAAATTGAAAGTAAATTGAAATTGATGACAACAATTATTATTATAATATTCAAAATAAATACATTTATAATTTACCTCATCATCTTCATCCATATCTTCAAGCATTGTGTAACACTGTGGATAAGCAATTGAAGAACCTAAAAGTATGAATAATTAAATACAATTGTTATTTATAAATTATTATTATGAACTATAGTCAGAAAAGCAAAATCAATAATTAAATACAATTAAACAATCAATTTTCACATACCTTTATTTGAAGCTAGTATCCAGTTTTGTGTACACATTAATGCTTCAACCGTGTCAGCATGCAATCTATTACGATGAGTACTTATAAACCTTCCACTTGTACTGAAAGCTGATTCAGATGCCACCGTAGATACGGGGATTGCGAACACATCTCGTGCAAGTAATTGCAATGTGGGATACTTAAGAGCCAGTTTCCACCAACTCAATATATCAAAATCATCTTTAAGTGGATACAGTTTCTCTTCCAAATAAAGGTCTAATTCAGTGCGCATGCTATCACTTTGAGACTCAGAAGAAGCAACAAATAATTCAAATTTGCGCATACAAGACGACCCCATACTATGACTTGATGATTGAGAAGAAAAACTTCTTGATGAGTCAGCTACAACACCACTTTCACTTAACTTCGAATTTGATGAATATTGATCAACCAAATTATAACAAATCTTTTTAATGTTTTCAACCTCTATTTTTGCTTTTTCATCTCCATAGAATAGAGGATAATAACACTCCAAAAATTTAGTCTTGTACCTAGGATCCAAAATAGTCGCCACACTCATAATACCATGAATTTGAGACCAATATTTATCAAATTTTTCAATCATTTTGCAAGCCATAGCTTCAATATAAGGACACCCACAAATAACCCACTGCATCAATTCCATCTTAATTTCACACACTTTTGGAAAAAAAAGATTGACAGTAGGATATTTTGTCCCAGAAAAGATTTCAGTTACATCCAAAAATATTTTTAACTTCTCACAAATTTGAGCAGCCATTTCCCACTCTTCATCCATAGGCAAACATCTATAAAGAGGCTCCCTTTGTTTTAATCTTTTAAACACATCTTTGTAACTAATAGCCACGTCAAGCATCATAAAAGTAGAGTTCCACCTAGTCTTACAATCTAAAATCAATTTTTTAGTACAAGAAACTCTCAACTGACGGGCTGTTTCCTCAAATCTTTCATATCTTTTGGGAGTAGCACTCCAAAATGCAACACTATCCCGAACCTTTTCAATACAATCCTCGATAATGTCTAAACCATCCTTGACAATCAAATTTAAAATATGAGCACTACAACGCACATGCAACAATTGTCCATCCAACCAAAGTCTATTAGCTGATAATTTGCTCAAAATCATATTAAACATTGCATCATTTGTCGAACAATTGTCTAAAATTAATGCAGATAACTTGCCATCTAGATTCCAATCCATCAGACAATTAGACAACACATCACAAAGAACATCGGCTGTATGTGGACATGGCACATAAATGAACCTAATAAAAAAATAAATTTATAAATTTATATTTAAAATAAATTAATAGTTAAAATAAATAAAATAGTACCTGATAATTCGACTTTGTAAAGTCCATGAAGCATCAATAAAATGTATTGTAACGGCCATAAAACCCTTCTTTTGATTGGACGTCCACATATCAGTTGTGATGGCAACTCGGCTATCATTCTTTCCAACCAGCTTCATAATCTTTTCTTTTTCTTGTTCAAATAGTTTCAATATATCTCTCTTCACTGTGTGCCTACTCATCCTTTTGAACATTGGTTGAATAGTTCCAAGAAATCTTCTAAAATATTCATGTTCAATCATTGCTAATGGATATTCATGCACAACAATTGCAGTTGCCAGATCTTTTCGTGCAGTCTCTTCATCAAAGGTATACGTCCCAATTGAAACTCTCCCTTCATTGTCTATCTTAGATTTCAAAATTGCTTGTTTTATATCTCTACTTTTTCTCAAAGGACATGATCCAAAATGATCATGTAAATGCTTAGTACCATTTTTTGTATCCCCTCCTAGTTTCTTTCCACAATAATTGCATATTGCCTTCCAATTATTATCAATCTTTTGCCTCTTAAAGTGATTCCACACAACTGATTTCAAACGGCTTTTGGAATTAAGATTTGTTTCTTCACTTTCATTTACGAGATTAGCTTGACTTGATTCAATAGGAGCCTGAGAGTCTAATTGCACCCTAGATTGTTCACTACTATGTTGTTGATTCATTGGTTGTTCAATGGATTGTTCACCCTCATCCATAATATCACAACTACTGCATAAAACAAACAAGTTTTTTGGTAATCAATTTAATTTGACAATTGTTCTCTACATCATATGCATTTCAATATATATTTCAATAATATGTTGTTAAAATTTTTATTTTATTTTATTCATTAAATAGAATTATCAATAAAATTTAGGTAAAATTTGCAAGAGAAAAATGAATTATTTCCTGAAGAAAAAAAGGCCTAATCAATGGACGCTAGCCAGCTGTGTAGAAAACAATGGCCAAGTGTAAATCAATAAAATAAATAAATAAATAACATGTGAAGTCTGTAATTATTGATTTGTCATGAAATATTGAAGATGAAGAAGACGAAAGTGAAGGGAAAGAAAAGCTGAAATCTGTTTATCTTCTTTCATAAATAACAGACCCCGTGTTTGTACTATATGATTAATGTACTATATGGTTAATGTACTGAATATTATATTATATTAATATATGGCTTTTAGTATTCCAATATTTTAAAATTTGTGTAATCAATTAATTTTTTATTTTTTTAATAACATATATTACATATATGTGCTAAAAATTAAATTTGAAATCTCATATAAAAAATTTAAATTTCTTACCAGACACATATATATAATTTTTTTTAAATTTATGTACTAAAGTGTTATATATTATTTTTTATTTGTTATTTTTGTTATTTTTACGAAAATAAAAAAATATTAATTAGATCTAAATTTAGTATTAAATTACATAATTTTAATTAAATTATCAAATATAATTAGTTTTAAACAATTTAACTTTTATTGGAAAAATTAAATTGAAAAAAAAATGAAATTACATCAAAATTTTAAAAATAATAAATAAGCAAAATTTAAATTTTATTTTAAAAGAATCACGTATGGAAGAATGGAGGGAATAATTTATTGTGGTGTTAATCATGAGAATTAATGGACGATTTTATAGGCAGAAAAAGCTCGTGCACGTGTGGCCAAATGGTCAACCCCAAAGGCCCCAAACACAAATGATGAATCAGATTCAGAGGCCAAAAGTTGAAGAATTTGGTTTGATGGATTATTGCCATGTTCAGAATCTTTATAATTACATTTATGTACTAAAGTGAAAGAATATGTAAAAATTCTTATTCAGTTCATGTTCACATGTTTATTTATAAACGAATTTAAAAAATAACTATTACAGATTGTGGAGCCTTTATTTTTGTTTTGCTATAGAAAACACATCAATATATATTTCTATATATGTTTACCTCAGTATTCATTATTTCTGTTTTGCTACCACACTCACCAACTAAACCCAAAATTATAATTAAATGAAAAAGTAAAACTAAATAATCTAAAATATTTATAGAAATAAAAAGAAAAGTTAAATGGAGGTACCAATCAGGAAAGCTTCCACTGTTGAAAGATGTTCGACTAGTTCCAAAAATGACTAAGGACTCCTTTTGTAACCGAACAACCTCACTGTCCAACCAAAAATAATTCTTAGAAATATATATTTCCAAAATGAGGGTATTTATTAGATGCACTGGAGGATATTAAAACAAAAGAACAAAAAACAATTGGTATAGAACAAGTGAATCAAGTGAATTGGTATAGAACAAAAAACAATTAATTGAAAAATATTCAAAATGTAATCTCATAGCCCCACCACTATTATTGCTGCATACATTTTAGTCTTACACTCATTTTTGTTATTCCCCTGCTATTACAATATTCCCTTATAAGTAAAGGTCTTCAACCTTTTATTTTTTATTATGGCTACATAACCTGCAATATAGATATTTTTTTTATATAGATGGTTATTGCAGTCTTTATATATATATATATATATATATATATATATTGGAGTGGTTTAGCTAAAAACTTGGGATTTGTTATAACAAATCTTTTCGTTCTAGTGTCAAGCAAAAAGTAATAATTAAGTTTGAATATATAAAAGGAAAACAAAAACAGGCCCATAACTATAACAGATTAGGCTACGAAGTGGTCCAGAAAGCCCTAATCGGCAAAATGACACAAGTAATCCACTGCAGCTGCAGCATCAACCTAATTTTCATGTAAAATCTACGCCTAAAATCAAACTTCCATCTAATTTTCAAAGCTACTCCCAAACTGCCATTTCTACAGCTTGGTTTCTCTTCATCGAATTTTTTTTCAGATTTTTTTCTCCACTGGTAGATCATCCACAAATGCCAACCCAAATCACATTTCTTTGTCAAAAGAACAAAAATTTAATTGTTTGGTTAATTTTTTAAAACAAAAGCTAACAGCAATGTAAAATACATTCACACAAGAAAATCCAAAACTAGGAAATAAAATCTGCAGACACTTACAATATTACAATAGCTTTTCAGTAGTTTCAGCTGAAGGTGGTTTGAAGATGCTGCCGGATTGGAAGTAGAATGTTCCGAAAGAGCTGGTTTTGGTGGTGGAGGAGGTGGATGGTGGTGGTGGTCGGTGAAGAGTACGTATTAATTGAAAATCAAAACTAGGAAATCAAATTCAACTACACCGTTGAGAGGGAGAAGAGGAGACGGCGGCAGGAGAGAAAGAAATGAAAGAATGAGCCTAGGGTTTTTAATTGGGATATTTATAGTGGATGGCAAAAATGTAAATATTTAGAATATAAGGATATTTTAGTAATTAATAAACCGGGGATCGGGGATCCCCGCGGGGCGGAGACCCCCTTCCCCGCCCCCGCCCCGAATTTCACCCCGGGGATTTTTTTATCCCCATCCCCGCCCCCACGGGGAAAAAGATCGGGGATTCCCCGCCCCGTTCGGATCGGGTCCCCACGGGGATCGGATTTTCTCCGCCCCGTGATCATCCCTAGTTGGCTTGCACACGTGGAAGATTCTGAAAATGGAATTCTGTTAGACCTAAAACTGCAAGAGGTGTCAGCAATCTCAAATACTGAAATCGTAAGTCGCTCCTGCGGTTTCAGCAAAAGAAAAGTGGGACGTAAATAGAACATAATAATAATAATAATAATGTTTGATGAATTAAAATGTGATTAGAAATTGCAATAACTGGTGGGCAAATTTTAAAATGAAGGGATCACATGGGGAATAAAGCATTTGGGACGAATATCATAGCTGGATAGATAAGAAATAGGACATTAGGTACAGTGTCCTATATCAGAAAAAACAAAAGCTATAACGATAATTTAATGCAAAAGAACATTTCCTTTATTTTTTATGAAAGTCGTTTCGTTTGGATGCATTGCTTTGATTTTTATTCATATAAATTATTTCAAAATAGTATTTGATTTAATTAGTATATTCTTTTTTCCTCTAAAATTATTAGCCGAATCACAGACAAGACAGGTAATTGTTAACTCCGAATTTCATAAATTAATTTATTTTAAGGAAAACAAGAGCTTGAAACTAACTAAAACTTTCCAGATTCGACTAACCATGTAGAGTATAAGAAAAGTGATCAACTACGATTGGAAGCAAAAAAAAAAAAAAAAGAAAAAAGAAAATGTCAACTCAAATTATAACAAGGATAATTCTTGCTTGTACGTAAAAGAAGGTCCGGTCCCGGTGATTTTGAAAAAACTAAACCCTGATAACTTTCTTTCTGTAATTTTCCTTTGATGGTTTTATTATTTAAAAACATGAAAGAAGAAGACTTGGAAGAAACATCAAGCAATCAATTTATATAATTCTATATAAAGCACATATAAACTGTCCATATATATATATATATATATATATATATATATATATATATATATATATATATATATATATATATATATATATATATATATATATATATATATATATATATATATATATAATTAGAAACCCACGTTATTCTTATGTCATGAATCAGCTTGTAGGCCCATTTCAAGATTAGAATAAAACCTATGAATGATCGGTAGCTAAAGGAAGTTGCCTCTTAAAAATTGAAAAATGTTTTCCACAATAAAAAAATAATAATAATAGCACAATAGTAACAAAGCTGCCTCTATAAATAAGTCTCAAATATTGTTGAATCTCTCATAATTAAGTAAACTAATTAGACGTTCCCATTCTTGATAAAAATGGGTTTCTTGAAGAAGAATCTTGTGCTAGGGTTTCTCTATCTTCTCTTTCTTGATATTCTAATGCTTTGCGTTGCTGAAGTCCATCATTATGATTTTGTTGTAAGCTGTTGACACTTTTACTTTCAATTTCATGTAGTGTTGTGTTGTGTCTGTTAATTAAGCTAATAATATGTGTATTAATCGTGGATGCAGTTGATGGAGGCCAACTTTACAAAGCTATGCAGCACAAAGAGTATCCTGACTGTAAATGGCAGTTTTCCAGGACCTGCAATTACAGTTCGAAGAGGAGATTTGGTTTATTTTAATGTCCATAATCAAGGAAAATATGGTGTTACTATTCATTGGTAAGTCAATCTTGGACTACAAAATAATTTTACCTGGATTCACTAGAAAGAATTTTCTGATAAAAAAAGATAAAAAAATGTCATATATTCATTACGTGTCATTTTATGATTGGTTTAGTTAATGGCAAAATTGTTTAAAAATTACAAATTCAAAGAATTAAATCCTAAAGGTGAGACGGATGGACCAAGTCCATTTTTCTTAGCAGAGATGATAGGTTTAAATTTCAAATATAGAAGAAATATTTAAAAGAATATTATGGGTTAATTTGCTATGCGAAATTCACATTAGTTGGATAAATGAATTTTAGGATGGTCAATAAAAAATAATATTATGGGGTTGATGAATTGTACAAGAAGAAACATAAAAGAATCAAGCTTTCTAATAATAATATGAATCATTATTCCAATTGAATTTTTCTACTAGGATGTGATGTGACCACTAAACATAAAAATAACGACCTCATAAGCGAAAGTCTAGAAGTAATTAATGCTCCAAGTCAATCAATTTGTTTTTTCTTTCTGAACTCTCGAGGAAAAAATTAAAAAAAAAATTGATTGAAAGACTTATTCTTGATTTCGACTTGAAATTAGGCATGGCGTGAAGCAACCAAGAAATCCATGGTCTGACGGTCCTGAATATATAACACAATGTCCAATTCCAGCGGGAACAAATTTCACTCAGGAGATTATATTATCAGATGAAGAAGGAACTTTATGGTGGCATGCACATAGTGATTGGTCACGTGCCACCGTTCATGGTGCCTTTGTGATTTTACCTCCTGAAGGGAAGACATACCCATATCCCAAACCTGATGTTGAAGAGATTATTGTCCTTGGTATTATTATTATTATTATTATTATTATAGAGTTAATTTCACCCATACTCACTGAATTTAAGTTTAATAATATAATTGTAACTAAATAATTTTTTTTTACAAAATTATCATTAAATTTAATAGTATTTTAAGCAAAAATTGTGAAAACCATCGTCTAAGTACTGACGTGACAGGCCACCTCAGCTACTTGAATAAATATAGCACGTCACTTCATCAGCTGATGTTAGCAATTTGTGCACACGCGACATGCTACGTCAGTTTATTTATACACACGTGGCTTGTCACGTTAGTATTTCGGTTATAATTCACGTGGCTTGTCACGTTAGTATTTCGGTTATAATTTTTTATCAAAAACCTATCATGATGACTTTTACGTAAAAATCGTTAAATTCAATGATAATTTTGTCATGTAAAATTATTTAGTTATTTTTAGTAATTTAACCATAAATTGAGTGAAAATAATTTTTGATATTTTGTTTATGTAAATTGGCAGGATCATGGTACAAAGGAGATGTGATGGCAATATATCAGGAAGCTGTGGCATCTGGTGGCGACCCAAATACGTCAAATGCTCACACCATCAATGGTTTCACTGGAAATTCAACCGATTGCCCCACCGGTAATTTAATTTATTCATTTGTTAAGAAACTAAACAAAAAGTAAAAAGAATCTACAATGTCTTGTAGCTTAAGATGACGACATGATTCTTAAATTCAACAAGAAAATGACATTTTTCCAACTGTCTATTGCAGTAAAAAAAAAAAAAGAAAGAAAATCGCACCTATCGTTTGCTTTCGTTATCTGTCAAGAATTCTATACGACCGACAAAGTTATGTTGATTTCGAATCCGCGTTTAGTCCAAAAAAGCAAAATTTATTACAGTTCATGCACTTGACATATTTTTAATTTGTAATAAAACTGATTTGACCGATTCTTGATTATAATAATATCTCATATTCGTATACAGTATGCGTATGTATTTGGTACGTATATGTAAATATCAGTAGACGCACCGGATTGATACTTATTATTATGTGCAGGAGAAATGTATGAACTGAACTTCACGTCTGGAAAGACGTATCTGCTGAGGATAGTAAATGCAGTAATGAACGAAGAGCAGTTCTTCGGAATAGCCCAACACAACATGACACTCGTCGGAATGGATGCAGGATACATAGACCCACTCACCACTGATTATTTAATGATAGCACCCGGCCAGACAATGGACATTTTGGTCACAGCAAATCAAACCGCTAGTTACTATTACATGGTTGCAACTCCATATTTTGATAGTTTTGCTGAGTTTGATAATTCTAGTGTCTCTGCAATCATAAAATATGAAGGCAATTACACTCCACCATCTTCAATTCCTTCTCCGACCTTACCGAGTTGCGTAACGCAAGTTCTGCCCTAAATTTCACTGCCTCTTTAAAAAGCTTGGGAACCCCAGATAAACCTATCAATGTCCCCAAAAACATTACAAGAAACATTATGATTGCTGTTTCTTTGAATGTTTTGCCTTGCCCGGCTGGCCGGAATTGCTCCGGTCCGCCGGTTAATAACAACCAAACCATTATATCAGCTAGCTTGAACAACATTAGCTTTTCATCGCTAGTACTGATATACTCCAAGCATATTATAATCAAAGTATTAATGGAGTTTTTACAAAAGATTTTCCTAATAGTCCACAGATATTTAATTTTACTGGAGATGTGACAAATATATCACAGTACACAGTTCAAGGGACAAAGGCGTTGATGATAAATTACAGTGAAGAAGTTGAGTTGGTGTTTCAAGGGACGGCCATTCAGACGTCGGAAAATCATCCGATGCATCTTCATGGGTATAGCTTCTACGTGGTGGGTGTGGGTTCTGGGAATTGGGATAATGTTTCTGATCCACAGAAATACAATTTGGATAATCCACCACTTGTTAACACCATTGGTCTCCCTAAAAATGGATGGGTTGCTATCAGGTTCTTGGCTGATAACCCTGGTAAGTAATTTTATATTATTCTATAGAATGTTTCAAATATTACTCTTTTCATGACTATACTTGTATAACTACAAATTACATAAAATTCAAATGGTTAGATAGTTTAGAAAAAATTAAATCTGAAATTTTTTATAATTTTAATTAAGTGTTAATCACTGGACCAACTCCGATAGTTTTAACAACTATCTTTTTTTTGTTTAAAGAGTTTTAACACCTATCTTAATTGCTTTAATATAAAATTGTGAATTTTACATTAATCAATAATTAATATCTTTTTAACTAACTAATGGTCCAATTGTATTTATTTATTTCCCAAATTCAGGAGTATGGTTCATGCACTGTCATTTGGAACGGCATACAACGTGGGGAATGGACACGGTATTGATAGTGAAGGATGGGAACACCACCGAAAGCAGCATTAAACCTCCACCGGCCTACATGCCTCCATGCTCTGGATCCTAATTTAATCTCCCTAATATTTAATTTGCCTTCAAAATCAATATATATGTTTTATTAAGAATAAATTTATTAATTACTAATAAATTTTTGGCTTAGTAGCTTTCGTTTGAATAGCATATGTTCGAATTTCAGTGGAGTATCTGTAAAAGAATTATTCATTTACGTGGAATTAATATACATGTTCAAGATAGGGACACAAAACGTGTTATTATATTATGATATCTATGTCTTTATCATAAATAATGTAGCATTATTATTATGTTATGTCTTTCTCATAGCTAGGCTTTTTTTTGGCCTGCTTTTTGATAAATTTCGTGCAATATTTGTTCGCTTAATTTTCAAGTCTGTCCGCAAAGTTATCGTAATTTTTCTATTCCATTTTAAAAAATTGTTTTTCTATTTTACTTTTAAATCATTTTTTTTCGAAATTTGGAAAAAATATGTCAGTTCTTATTTATTATATATTTTATTAAATATTTTTTTTGCCAGTTTTATATTTTTATCTAAAATTAAATTAAGTACTTAAATTTTTTTTTTGTGAATTATTATAATTTTTTTATGAAGTTAACTTATTCTAATTATTTATTTAATTTTCATTAAAAAGAAAAAAATTAACAGTACATATTATTCTTATTCCATCCATTTATAGGATTAATTGCACGTAGATCATTCAACTTATGTTATAATTATGAAAAAAGTGGCAAAAAATTTTGCAACAAAAAAAAACTTAAATTATTTAATCTTTGCAATGAAAAATAATTTTGGTTAAGAACATTTTAAACTCTATCTAAAGTTCAACATGGCATGCCGTATAAATTCTAAGATGTCCAAAATATGACAAGTGAACAAACATTCATGTGAATTCTTCTTCAATAAATTATCTATGTACCATGAAAAAACAATTCCTTACCATGTTAGCTGCATTAAATGAATCACTGCTGATGTGTACTAACACATGTTGCTTAGATGGTATTTCATGAAAAAACAATTTCTTACTCTGTTTGTTGGATTAATTTCCGTCACTGTCATTAGACTATTCCACTTTTACTGAAAAAGCCATAAAATAAAATTTTTTTGACATAAAAATACCTAAATTCTAAAAATATTTTTAAAAAATCACTTTGGTCAGATTGAAAAGAAATTTTATCGAAAATTTTTATTGGCATGCCACATCACTCATCTCATCCAAGCATATGGCACATGGACCATCAAGTTAGTTTGCCACTCATGTTAATTGCCATATCACGTAAATAAGGATATGCCACATGTAAAATATTTTAAAAATATAAAAAATTATAAATTATATATATATATATATTAATACTGATATAGCAGAGAAATATTTTTCATAGAGTTTCCTTCAAACTTTGATTAAAGTGACTTTTAAAAATATTTATTTGAATTGATATATTTTTTGGTTAAAAAATTTCATTTTATAACTTTTCAATTTAAAATAAAAAATCCTGTGAAATTAACCCATATTTGCTCCTCCTAGATGAAATGATTTACTGCTTTTATTTATCTTAGCTTAGTATTTTTGGCTTCGTAGCTTTCGTTTGAATAGCACGTGTTCGAATTTCATTGGAGTATCTGTAAAAGAATTATTCATTTACGTGGAATTAATATGCATTCTCAAGGGAGGGACACAAAACGTGTTATTATATTATGATTATCTATGTCTTTATCATAAATAATGCAACATTATTATTATTTTATATCTTTCTCGTAGGTAGGCTGTTTCTTTTTTGCCTGCTTTTTGAAAAATTCCGTGTCCTATTCGTTCGCTTAATTTTCAATTCTATCTAAAAAGTAAAAGTCATCATACATTTTCTATCCCCGTATTTTACTTTTATCCCATCCTTTATTTTTTTTAGGGATGAACATAATTAATCAAAATTTAAATTATTTAAAAAATCAATTCGAAATTGAATCGATTTTTAGATTAATCGAACTGAAATTTTAAATTTATAATTTTTATTTTAAAAATCGGTGATTAATCGATCCGAAATCGAAATTAAATATATATATTTTTATGAAATATATTTTAAATTTTACACTTATATTTTTTAATTTTTATGTAATTTATAAACATTATAATATATAATTTTTGTAAAATATATATTTTTAGTAAATAAATATTAAAATTATGTCCATAATTAGTATTATATTGTTAGTTTTATATTGAATATTTTTAATTTTTATGATTAATTATGGAAATTTTATTTTTATTTTGATTATTTTAATGAATATCATATTTAATTAGAATTTTTTCATTTTTAAAACATTTTCAACTATTAAAAATAATATTGTAAATTGTATAATTTATTAAATTTATATATTAAATTTTTTTAATGGTTAACTGATAAATCAATCCGAAAAATCGAGTTAAAAATCGAAACTGATATAGCGGTTAACCGATAGTAATAGATTGGTTTAAGAAAATTTTTATTGGACCGATTAACCGATCCATGCTCATCCCTACTTTTTTTCTTACTTTACTTTTATCTTTTTTTTTTAATTTGAAATAAAAATTTATATGTCTTCTTTTATTTATTATATACTTTATTAATTTTTTTCTTATTACTCTTTTATTTTGTAATTAAAATTAAATAAAGTATTTGAAAAAATATTTTTATCAATGATTATAATTTTTTATTGAATTAAGTTATTCTAATCATTTCTTTAATTTTCGTTAAAAAAAATTATACCACTTAAGGTAGCAAGAATGAAGTACATATTATTCTTATTCCATTCATTTATAGGATTAATTGCATGTACATCATTGAACTTATGTTTTAATGGGTTTTTTTAATCTGGAGTTATCTGTAAAATTATTAGATTTTTAGTATTACATTAAAAATAATTAGATTTTTGGTGTGTCAGAAAATGACAAAGTTATTGCTATTTTCTGTTAGAGCCATATTCATACGAAGAGTGATGCAATTTGTCAGAAAAACTGCAATCTATTTTTTCATTTTCAGATATCAAAACGGTACCGTTTTGCGGGTTGATTTTTTAGTGAGAAATGGGATTCGGTCTGACAAAAAATGGTAACCTATTTAAAATTAACAAAGTATACGTTTCAATTTCATTAATAGTATTTAAATTGAATCTAGTATAGTAATTTAAAAAAAAATAAAAATTTAATTTCTGACTTTTTAAAATATAAAAATATAACGTAAAATACACAGAGATATCGGGATATGTTTTTTTTTTTTAAATAACAAGTCAAAAAGTATAAGAATGTGCTTTGTCCAATAAATATACATATGTTTTGTCATATTATAAATAATTAAAGAATTTGAGCATTGTGGACACCGAATAGAATTTTAGTGTGAATATAATTAAGGTAAGAAGTCAAAAATATATCTGAATGGGTTGAAGAAATCATCCCACCAAATAAGAATAATCATCTGTCAAATGCGAAAATGAAGGATACATAAAATGATTTTTCTTATGTAATTAGTCAAAGTCAAGTGGGTCTTAAAATGATGATAACCGCGATTTGTGGAGTTAAGTACTTGAAAACAACTCTTAATCTCATTAATCATCTATTTGAGAGAAAATATTACAACCTTAATTGGTGCCCATGATTATCGTTGCATAACTCTTTTCTAGATTTTTATTTTTTTGGCAACAATGGAAAAAAGATGGTGAAAAAAGACTAAATAGAATTATATTCAAATTATAAAAAAATTGGAAGGGGTAATCCAACAAACAAATCAAAATATCTAGAAGGAGTAGGGGTATGTATGTAAAGCCAACAATCGATAAGACTTTTAACTGTACAATTTATCTATTTTGGTTTCAAGTTATAATTTTTACATTATGGATTTTTAATTACGGTATCAATTTATAAACTACAGTTAATATTATTTAACGGTTAATCGATTACTATATATACATGTCTATTTTTAGTTCTACACCCTAAAAGTTTTTCTTATATACTATTCTCTCCTAAATTTATATGATATTTTAACCATGGCTCGGGCTAACCTAATCATAGACATTGAACACTACGCAAGAAAAAGTAATCAAGTAGGATCATATTTGTATATTTTTAAATTGATTTTACATGAAATTAATAAATTATATATTTTAATTTTGTCAATTTTATTTAAATTAAATTTAATATGAATAATTTAAAAAATATAAAAATTTAATTTTTCACTTTTTAAAATATAATATAAAATGACAAAGAGATATAAGGATGTATTTTTCTAAAAAAGTAATAATTCAAAAATATAAAAATGTGCTTTGTCCAATAAATATCCGTATGTTTTGTCATATTATAAATAATTAAAGACTTTGGAGTATTGTGGACCTCGAATAGAAATTGAGCGTGAATTTATTTCCTTTTATTTTTTTATTAATCATTTTTATTATTTTAATTAGAATTAAAAAATAATAAATATATTTAAATTTAATATTAAATTACGTGATTAAAACTAAATTATTAAATTTAATTAGTTCTAACTTTATTAAAAAAGAAAATAAATTAAATTATATTAAAAATTTAAAAGTAATAAATAAATAAAATTTAAATTTTATTTAAAAATAATAAATAAAAAACAAAAGAAATAATAATTAAGGTAAGACCCCACGGTCGTGACGTTTTCGTTCTATTGTTAATTAATTCCCTCGGTTTTAACTTGTAACTTAAGCCAGCAAGGATTTTTCTAAACCCAGCCTAATAGTCATTTTATCATTGTTTTTTTTTTTTCATAGAAAATTTAAGGAGTTATGGATTACTTGGACTGATTGAAATACTACTTTATTATGTGGATTGCTGGATATAAATCATTTACAGCTCAGGTTGATCTAATTATCATCATTAATTAATTCTCATATGATTAGATTATGTTTTGCTTTACAACCGTTGTGATTTCTACCTACTTAATTATGAAACCAATATTTCCACTGAACGAGACAGGTGTCCTTATCTTTCTTTTCTTTTCTTTTTACAAATAAATTAATTCCTAATTGGATTCAAATTTTAAAGAACAAAAAGTCCGATTAGGCTTTATGATTGATTGAATTGCTTTACAGTTCACTTGAATTGTTTTAATCGTTGAAACTCAAATTTAAGCAACTTTGTCCTGACATTGCAGCGCGTGTAAGAAGTTATTAATCAGTTTATAATTTATTTTTTAAACTCAATCATTAATATCAATTTTTTTTAAATTAAAATTTAAATTCAATTTATTGATAATCGATCACCATTAATTGATTAACTATTAAATTAAAATTAAATTTTATATATAAAAATTTAATTGATCTATTAAATTAAAATATAAATTTTCTAAATTATAAATATAAAATACAAGTAAATTAAATAAATATTAATTTATTAGTTTTTTTTTTCTAATATTAAGGCAGAATATTGATACATGTGAAAATTATCCATATATATATATATATATATATATACTGGTTAACCAGATACTTAAATCCAAATTCAAGTTCATTAACTATGATTTTAAAAGTTAAAGTCTATATATACATTCAATTGAATTGATTAATCGTTAAAATTAGTTTGAATTTAATTTTTAAATCGATTTAATGGTTTTTAAATTTTTTTATCCAATATATATATATATGCGTGTGTGTGTTTGTATAAAATAATTATAAGCAGTTTAGTTGATTCTTGTTGGAATCCTAGAATACATCTAGGCAATAATAATCATGTTAAATCATCAAGAAAAATAAAAGACTATAGCGGAAGCGTACCTGAATTCATAATTTTAATTAAATTATCAAAATTTATGATTTATGATCTTCCAAATTGATAGATAAGAAAAATACGTCTATTATAAATGGGAATAGAAAGACAACTTTCTTATATCTATAATTTGGGGACCATAACCCTTTTATATAAAAAAAAGGTTTCCTTTATTTTTAATTTAACCCATCATAAAATTAGAAATTATAAAATGATATCTATACATTTAACCCATACTTATAATATTATTATTATTATGGCCCACTTTACTTTCTATTAAATTAGATCACTTTAATATTTAGACCAAGTCTTTTAAATGATAGTTATGACATATAATTATTATAATTCTAATATATATATATATATTGCTTTATAATTATATGTCAACTTTATGAGCTCAAAACTTTACTATCACAAATAAAGACATTTTTGAACAATCTTGTCCATCAATCATGCTTACATAGAACCAAGGCGACTTTTGTTACTTATATGTTGTAACTAAATCCATCCCTGATCACATATATAAACACAACCAAATGACACAGATCCAGTATGGATGCATAGCATGAAAATTACATGTAATGTGATCTAAACATGCCTATTTTCAACTGGTCCATTCTATAAACTTAGTGAGATCAATCCATAGCTAAATCAAAGTGTGAATAACTCAACTTCATTTCTGCAGAAAATGTAGATAAACCAAAAACAAAAAATGTGTTTATAATAAGAAAGCAAGATTACAAAACTCCCACTAAAATTAAATATCCTTAAAAGATATGACACCCATATGAGCAGTATGCTCATTAAAGACCGTGGGTGGTAATCCTTTAGTAAGCGGATCCGCAACCATGGAGTTTGTACCAATATGCTCAATAGACACCTGTCCACTTTGAACTCTTTCTTTAACATCCAAGAATTTAATATCTATATGCTTTGACTTACTCGAACTCTTGTTGTTATTGGAATACAAGACTGCTGACTTATTGTCACAAAAGATCTTAAGTGGTCTTTCAATTCCATTAACAATTTGCAGTCCAGTAATAAAATTGCGCAACCATATTGCTTGATTTGATGCCTCATAGCATGATATGAACTCTGCTGCCATGGTAGAAGAGGCTATAAGAGATTACTTAGCACTCTTCCAAGAGATAGCCCCTCCAGCAAGTAAAAAAATATAGCCTGATATAGATTTTATGCTATCTTGGCACCCAGCAAAATCAAAATCTGAACACCCAATGATCTCTAACTTATCCGATCTCCTATAAGTGAGTATGAAATGTTTTGTTCTTTGAAGGTATCACATGACTCATTTGGCTGCTTTCCAATGATCCATTCCTGCATTGCTTAAGTATCTTCCTAACACTCCAACTATGTATGCAATATCCGGACGCGTACAAACTTGAGCATATATTAGACTTCCTATTATTGATACATTTCTATAATGTATTCCCTTATATTTCCTTTACTTGTATGCCTTATAGAGATGAGTTTTGCTAAGATTGTACTTGTTTCAGCCTTTTCATTCTTAGCAAATCTCTTTTCAAGGTTCTCAAGAAAACCCTTAGCTGTATCCACCTGATCGGACATTGTGCCCCTAAAAGCTTCAGAAATAGCACGCTTAATGACCATAAGACTTATGCGATCAGACCTTTCCCACTTTTCCATCTTCCTCTTTTTTTCAGAGGTACTCTCATCAGTGAGATCAGTAGTTCTAGGTTCCCTTAGTGCAAGGTCTAGATCCATAACTCCGAGAGTGATCAATACACTCTCTTGCCATGCCTTAAAATTCATGTCAGTCAACATAGGAATTGAGTTGATACTAGTAGTAATATTAGCACCAGGAGCAAAAACTAAATTCAGAACAAAACATATAAAACATACTCACATAAGTACCAAAACAATACCAAAATTGAATAACAAATTTAAATACAGTTAAACCCCATCTCAAGACATCTGACACTCCATTAATGTTTTATCTTTGGACAGAACATTAACTTGTAAGTGATATCTTGATGTAGCAATTAAACACAAATAATAAAATAACATGTCAAATAATAATTCTTCCTTTGGGCCGATTTATTATTCACATGTAAGAACAAATAATTATAACGTGCTAATTGCCACAAATGTATATATAATTATATTAAACATTAACTTTCCTTTGGGCCAATTAATATTTATGTAATTACATACACACAACCAATTATATATTTTGAAATAAATTAATTGATTTTCATAGAGGTCACTTTGGCAACATATTGATTCAATTAACCATCTCAATATATATATATATATATATATATAAAATTTAAATTGAAATTTCATAAAATACCATCTTAATACCAAATTATTTATTTACTGATAAAAAACTTTATACACACACACGCTGCAAGTGAAAACATGGCCAACAAATGGCTGCAAGTGAAAACAAGGCCAACCTCATCAATATATATATATATATATATATATATATATATATATATATATATATATATATATATATATATATATATATATATATATATATATATATATATATATATATATATATATATATATATATATATATATATATAACCAAATGTGAAATGGTAATATGGTTCCCAAACGGCACAATGGTTCAATTAATGGTACTAAAAATAAACTAAATGCCTTCTTGGCCATATACCAAACGACACCAAACAAAACAACATAAATGTTGGCAAACGGCACAAGATAAAACCAAATAAATGGCAATTGTTTTTATTTTTTTGCCCTCATTTTAACTGCCTAAAAACAACAATATTCCATGATCCATGAACACAAGAATTCATAGTAACTACAAAACACAAAACTGTCGTGTCCCACAAAAATCAATTTTGCCGCAAATCACCAAATGGAATTAAACAAAGTCATATAACGATAAAGAACATAAATTCAACCACAAGCATAAAGCCATAACTTCAAACAAACTGAATTTACGATAACTTTAATCAATTCCTAATGATTCAACATGAAATTGGCTCTGATACCAATTGTTGGAATCCTAGAATACATTTAGGCAATCATAATCATGTTAAATCATCAAGAAAAATAAAATACTATAGCAGAAGCGTACTTGAATTCATGGTTTTAATTAAATTACCAAAATTTATGGTTTATGATCTTCCAAATTGATAGATAAGAAAAATACGTCTACTATAGATGGGAATAGAAAGACAATTTCTTTATATCTATAATTTGGGGACCATAATCCTTTTATATAAAAAAAGGTTTCCTTTATTCTAATTTAGCCTATCATAAAATTAGAAATTATAAAAGGGTATCTATACATTTAACCCATACTTATAATATTATTATTATTATTATGACCCACTTTAATTTCTATTAAATTAGATCACTTTAATATTTAGGCCAAGTCTTTTAAATGATAGTTATGACATATAATTATTATAATCCTAATATATATATATATATATATAGTGTATTTGTCCATAAATCCTAACAATTTTTTGGTATGTTTTAAATATAAAAACGACATATATAATTATATACGTGATTTATTCAAGAAAAGCATGCCCAGTTTAAGTTTCTAACCAAACATTTTATTAACAGTTAGTAAAAACCTAATTAATCATGTTTGCAAACGGTCAGCAATACAAGACTTGAATGGCGGTTTGAACAATTATGCTGTATGTTACAAAATTGAATTGGAAGTTTCTATGCGGTTGAATTTTTTATTTATATAAATATATAACTGATAATACATCACAAAATAGCCCAAATAGCAGGCTTATGAAAGCCCATTAGAATTTAAGGTTAACTTCTGCTATTCACGCACTAGACTAGTGAAGTCGATGGTCATTTCGCCTCTGATTGGTAACACTTTTAATTTTCTAGAGCTCTATTTTTCTACTTTCTCCTCATACACACTCCAATTTTTGCTTAAGCATTTGAATATGTTCCCATAATAATCACCCTGAGCACTCACTTTTCTTTTGATTTCAGGAGCATGGTCCCTTGAAGGCCTTAACCTCATGTAGTCTCATTCGATCGAATATGGGCTCAATTTTGGTTCCTTCTCATTTGTATCAATATCATTGTTATCATTTGATGCTTTCATTGACAACTTACAATGGAAGGCTCACCAAGACATTTCAAAAATTCTCAATCACTTAGATATAGAGACAAATTCCAAGTAAAAGCCTTCCTACCTTCAGTGAAGAGGTAGATCCATTTCCCATGGGAATGAATCACCTCTTGCGTCATCTACTCTAAGGGCTTTTAGAGGAACTATCTCAAATAGAGAATTTTCTATTTCCACATTCATGACTTTCATTAGCATCTCATAGTCTTTTTCCCTTATGGTTAGGTATAAGCCTCGATTGAAGTATTTGTTAAGGTTGTTTGCCTTAATAGAGTAAAGATTTCTAAAGAAAGCTATGGCTTTCTTTTTGAGGATTTCCTTATCAAAGTACCATCTTTCCTTTCATTGATCTTTAAACCTCTAATTTTATTGAATTTTCATTTGTTCAGAGCACGAGTACGAATATATTAAGTGTTCTTGTCTCCCTTTTTGACCCAATCACACCTAGCTTTTTGATACTGAAAACTATTCTCTTGCTCTAAGACTTGGTCTAGCTCTTTTTGTAATTTTTCTTATAATGGATCCAACTTTTTGGTGTGCTTATTTTTATGGTGACTTGTATCATAAGGCCCCAATGTACACCCTAAAAGCAGTTGAGAATCTCTAGGGTGCATTAAAAACCGAGATAAGTAATTGAAGTATAGAAAAGGATGTAAAGGGAATTAATATAAAAGATAGGGGCATTATGATAATTCAATTAGAAGGCATGCACATGCATAATTTAAAGGGGTATAGATGTAGGGATTAAATTGAAATGATGAGAGAATTGAAGAGGTAATTAGAGAATTAAAAAGTAGGAGAGATCAAGATTAGAATTTCACTTGTCCAACAAGTGGACCAATGAAAGGGTGTCACAAAGATATTCTAGAATGTGTCAAAAAGCAAGTATAAAAGGAAGAGATGAGGAGGAAGTGGCCGGTCCTCTTTGGCGAAGGAATTTGTAGATTTTTCCTTCCTTCTCTACTCTATTCTTATACACTTAGTTACATGTTAAGAGTTCAAGGAAAATAAGTCAAGATCTCTAAGTAAACTAGGTGAATTTTATGGAATTTCTACTTCTTTTATCATTTATTTCTTAAATATATAAAAGAGGATGAATTTTTAAGGTCCATTTGATATGTATAAAGAAAGTGATGTGATCAGAGTGGAAGAGAGCAACCAAGGAAAGGAGAAAGCAAGGCAAGGTGCTTAGTTGATGAATTAGCCAAAATAAGGTGTGCAAACTCACACAATTGTTTTTAGGGTTATTTGGTGTATTGATATGATATGTGCATGGTGATGGATGTATAATTTATGTTTCAATGTTGATTTGATGACAATTTGCATGTGTGGGTTGATTTGTACCCGAATCATGTTCGGTAAATCTGCTGTCATAGGATTCATATGACCTAAGTCTAGTAATTTAATCATATCTTGGCCTTTAGAGGTCTAAATGGGATGATTCTAGTTTTAGAGTAAACTAAACTCATATACCTCGAATTTATGTGAAGAGATCACAATCTAATTCTTACTCTAAGTACCTTGAATTTTAGCTTGAAGTGAGCCTAAGTCTACTGCCCTATCTTTTGGAGTAGCCTATAGTATTTTGGAAATATCTCTTGATATATACCTCTAAATGGCTTGATTTTTGATGTTATAGAAACTAGAGACATAGGGAAATAAATGTATGGAAGATTATTTGGCTTGAATATGACTTTTTTTTATCATTTATTTCTTACGTATATAAGAGAGGCTGAATTTTAGAGATTTATTTGATGTGTATAAAGAAAGTGATGTGATTAGAGTGGAAGAGAGCAACCAAGGAAAGAAGAAAGCAAGGCAAGGTGCTTAGTTGAGGGATTAGCCAAAATAAGGTATGCGAACTCACACAATTGTTTTTAGGGTTATTTGGTCTATTGATATGATATGTGCATGGTGATGGATGTATAATTTATGTTTTAGTGTTGATTTGATGTCAATTTTCATGTGTGGGTTGATTTGTACCCCGAAAAATCATGTTCGGTAAATCTTCTATCATAGGATTCGTATGACCCAGGTCTAGTAATTTAATCATATCTTGGCCTCTAGAGATCTAAATGGGATGATTCTAGTTTTAAAGTAAACTAGACTCATATACCTTGAATTTATGTGAAGAGATCACAATTTAAATCTTACTTTAAGTACCTTAAATTTTAGTTTGAAGTGAGCCTAAGTCTGTTGCCCTGTCTTTTGGAGTAGCCTCTAGTATTTTGGCAATATCTCTAGATATATAAGTCCAAATGGCTTGATTTTTGATGCTATGGAAACTAGAGAAATAGGAAAATAAAAGTATGAAAGAATATTTGGCCTGAATCTGATGTCTTTTATCATTTATTTCTTACATATATAAGAGAGGCTAAATTTTGGAGGTCTATTTGATGTTTATAAAGAAAGTGATGTAATTAGAGTGGAAGAGAGCAGCCAAGGAAATGAGAAAGCAAGACAAGGTGCTTAGTTGAGGAATTAGCCAAAATAAGGTATGAGAACTCACACAATTGTTTTTTGGGTTATTTGGTGTATTGATATGATATGTGCATGGTGATGGATGTATAATTTATGTTTTAGTGTTGATTTGATGACAATTTGTATGTATGGGTTGATTTGTACCCCAAAAAATCATGTTCGGTAAATCTTTTGTCATAGGATTCATATGATCTAGATCTAGTAATTTAATCATATCTTGGCTTCTACAGATCTAAATGGGATGATTCTAGTTTTAATATAAACTAGACTCATATACCTCAAATTCATGTAAAGAGATCACAATCTAATATTTGGTCTAAGTACCTCAAATTTTAGTTTGAAGTGAGGCTAAGTCTACTGCCCTATCTTTTGGAGTAGTCTCTGGTATTTTGGCAATATCTTTTGATATATAAGTCCAAATGGCTGATTTTTATTACTATAAAAACTAGAGACATAGGAAAATAAAAGTATAGAAGACTATTTGGCCTGAATCTGACTGGAGCTATATTAAAAATGCAAAATAAAGTGAACTAGGGAACCCTATCCTGTCACGAGTCGGCATCACTTGTGACAAGTCAGCACACTTAACCTTTGTCACGTGTCGACACCACCTGTGCCGAGTTAGCATAGACCTATTTCTTCAAATGCATTCTAAACATGAATTAGGATTAAAAGAATTTATAAACATAACTACACTAACGTGCATTCTAACAATATGCTTGAACCTAAGTGAATATATGTACGAGCTTAAAATGTATTATTGTTGTTTATAGCCTTAAAGCATATATAAGTGATTTACATCTTAAATAATTGAGTATAGTTGCAAGTAAGTATTCCTTTATGAATATTAAGTACTTACACATATATGATTTCAATGATTTATTGTTGAATTTATATGCATAACAATATTATGACTTACTTTGAGAGTGTAAAAAGAATATATAAGTGCAAGTATGCATGAGTACATGTATATCTTTCTTGAGGAATTAGGTACATGTGTATAAACTTTTTGATAATGATATTGTATGAACTCAATGAACAAAGTAACTTGAAAAATAAAGTGTTATATGGTTGATTATTTGATAAGTGTAACTGGATTTATTGAGACAATATATCTATTTATTGATTCTAATGTTATATGAATCTAAACAGTGAAATAATATGGAAAGAAAGTAATGCTTGTGTATAGTACTTGGTAGTGGATAGATAGACATGCCTAAAAGGGTAATTGCAGCTGCTAGTTGTTGCAGACCATTACTCTCTCTCTAAAAAGACATCTTAGTAAGGTGTGCAGCGCCTAGACATATAAGCCCAGGACCCTCCCTTTACCTTTTCGATGTGGGATGTTTATCCCCACGACATTCTCCTTTACCTAATCCTGTGATGTCCTCGTCACAGATGGGCCCCCCTACCTACCCTAAATCATTGGAGCACTTGGCGGGACATTGGAGTTGGGTTTGGGTCGGCTCTGATACCACTTGTCACGAGCCATTATGCTCTTCCCAAAAAGATGTCTCAATAGGGTGTGTAACACCCAAACATATAAGCCCGGGACCTTCCCTTTACCTTTTCGATGTGGGATATTTATCCCCATGATATAGTGTTTGGCTCTGTTTAGGTCTATAGTTTATCCCTATTTGGGTATACAGGAATTTGGTACCTATGGGTATCTATAACACCTGTTATCCAGACCTATAAAGTTTAGGTAGTTATTTATATTGCAATGTGAATCGAAAGTGACAAGTTATATGACAGATTATATGATTACCACATGAAAGTTAACGAACATCTGTGTTTGAATATATGTACTTACATATGAATTTCCGTTATTTATTGAAAAGTGATACTTTATGGTTCATATAAATGGTTTGTTCTATTAATTCTCAGCATGACATGTATGAGCAAAGCTTGATACATTTCATGGTAATTTTATTTGCATGTTTTGTAACAAATGCTGTGAGTAGTTGTTTTTATTGAACTATTTCTTAATAGGTTTTTTAGCTTAGCATGGGGGTTTATCCATGCAGGTGCTCTATTAGGATCACTTAGGGACAAGCTTGCTGGTGGATGGTCAACACAAAGACTAGGATAGTTTCTTAATGAAACTACATCACACAATTTGGGATAAGATTTACAAAAACCATCAAGCAAAGGCATGGATTAATGATATGCTATATGGGAACTGAAAAGGGGAGCTGGAAGTGGAGCATACCCTTTTTAGCTAAAGATCTGATAGCAGAAATAAAAGAGAAGAGCCCTTCTTTTGCTCCTCTTTTTACCTGCCCAACGTCGCCAAAAAACCTAATCAAAGAAAAAAAACATGACGATTAGTCATATCAATAGATCTGTTTAATCTTTGGACATAAAAAGGAAGTTAACTTAACCTTCATATACGAGAAGCGAGCCAAGTTGCTATCGACAACTACACTGCCGACAATTATCAAAAAACGACGATAGCAGTATAATAGGGATTTGGCAGATTTAGAAATTGGGGTTTTCAATTTAGATTTCATTAGTTGAGAGTTTGGGATAGAATGGTGTTTTTAAAATTGATATATTAATTATAATATTTTCTAAATAGTGACTAACTTTGTGACTACATAATTTCTGTTCTCTAATTTTAATCCAAGAATTAGAAAAATTTTAGCAACAACATAAATTAGTAGCTAAATCCATTGTGAAATTTTTGCCTCCAAATTTAGTGAGAACTTTTATATGTCGCTATTCGGTCACTACAGTTTCACTTCAATTAACGACTAAAACTCAATCACTATATTTATGGAAATTATTTTCCTAAATAAAGTTTTTAGCGACAAACAATGTGCTGTGATTTTCGTCGCAAAAATGACAATAATAATTGCTGCCAATATTTAGCACTTTTTTTTTGGTTCCATCGCTAAACGTGTCACCAAATTGAAAAAATACATTTTTAGGATTGATATGGAAAATAGTTGCTGATTCATCTTAACAACGGAAAATATATTCGCTAATTTTAGTTCAGCTTTTTTAGTGACACTTTTATAATGATCTTGGGCCACTTTGGTAAAATGTTCAATTTTATCCCCCATTAGTTGTGCACATTCTAGCTATCCTTTACCATTTGAGCAAAGTTTGACTGAGACAACCAAGTCCACATGAATCGGTCCCCCGTTTTCTTGCAACTCTCCCCTAGCATTAATAAGGAGTCTGTGGTCAGACTTGCGTCTAGCCAGGTAATAGGCCACTATTCTGGATAAACCATTTCTAAGTTGAAATTGCAAATGGCCTTGCCCAATATCTCATGGATATTTCCTTTACTCCAGGTATATTGATGAGCCCCATCCCTTAAATCCCATGTCTCTTAAATTTGCATTATAGCTAGTGGTATTTTGACATATATACGTAATAATACAGCTATAGTAAATAACTGGCGACATTGTACACTAATTCTCAGAATGGTTTAAGTCCCCTTGGAGAAATTTATAAATATCAAATCCGACTTTTTAGATTGATGCTTAAATTTTACTACATATAAATATTATAATAGATGATTATTTACTATCCCTAGTGTAAAAATTTAATGATACAAGTAAAAAATTTATAATTTAATAAAAAATCCACTTGAAGATGATATACAAATATATTTCTAAAAGGATGAAAGAGCATAAGGAATATTTACAATACAATCACATGAACAAATCATTAAATAACTTATAATTAATTTTAACTCAAAAATTTATATAAAGTAAAGGAATTATATATATATTTTTTATGTCGTTAATGTTTGTTTTGAAATTCTAATTTGCCTCATAAATTGTTTTTGGAGAAAAATCTCATATTTTATTTCAAACAGTACTACAAGGAAAAAAAAAAAGAGATTTGGCAAATTTATAAATATATTTTGGTAATAGCTAAATAGAAAAAATAGCCACGGATTTGGAACAAGAAATCAGTCGCAAAATATTGCTAAAAAAATGAAAACTGTTAAATATATCCCATCGCTTATTTTGGTAAGAGAGTTGACGCCAATATTTAGTGATAAAAGTTTATCGCTAAATGTATTATTATTCATTTATGATATAGCCACAGAAATTTCCATTGCTATTTCCATCGTTTTCAATTTTTTATTTAAAATTTGTTTTTTACTTTAATTATAATTAAATACTCATGAAAACTCTAAACATATAAATTTACCTAACTGCTACAATTTTAAAGAAATAAAAGATAAAAAGGTAGATATATTTTATTTTTTCCATAGGAATTGAAAATTTTCATAATTAGCAACCAATATTATTAAATATAATTTATCAGCATCATAAGATGAATCGGTGGTCTCAAACGTCCGACATTAATTTGCAGAATCATTATTTTCCTAAAAAAACTGTAGCGAATAATTTATTGAAAAAATTTTCTGTCATTAAATGCCAAAATGACCAAATCTGTCATAACTACATCTTAACTATGGAGTATAGATAAGAAATTCGTCGCTAAAAGTTTCTGACCAACATTTTAGCTGCCTATTAAAATTCATCAGTATTGCTAACACCTTTAGCGACAGAGAGAAAAAGATTTTTTTTTTGGTGTAGAATATTTTTATAGCGGTTGAAGTGGCGCAAATATGTCCTTAAAATTATTGAAAAAAATATTAAAATGTCCCAATTTGACACCATTTTTGGCACTTATATGGTATTTTAGCTCCAAAAATTTTCTATTACTTTATTCATTCAAAACTAACAAAATGTTATAAGTTGGCAGAAAGACTAAAAGTCTATTTCTTCTATTTATATATTGAGAACCTAATTGAAATTTAAGTGATAGATTGGAGGGGTTTTTTGCGTGTGTTTTCTTTTTATTATTATTTTTGTTCAACTTTTTCCTTGTCTTTTTCTTTGACTGCCAATTTAGCAGCTAAGCATTGGCATTAACTATTAGTTTAAACTATGAATTAAGGAGCTTAAAGACTAAAACTCCTATAAATTGCTCGTAAATCATCATGTCATACCAAAGGGCGCCCTGAGAACACACAACAATTATTTCCAAAAAAAAAAATCCTTCTCTTTCTTCTGAGTCTGAAAGAAAAATATTAGAAAATGGTTTTCTTCAATAATAATTTTGCCCTACGTTTGTTTGGGATCTTGTTTCTTGACAGTCTGCTGCTTTGCATGGCTAGCTCGAGAGTTCATTACTATGATTTTGTTGTAAGTATATGCTAATTAATTGCATGGCCCCCTCATTATTATAATTAATCTAAGAATTAATTATGCTTTTATTACGAGGATACAGCTGAAGGAAACCAACTTTACAAGGTTATGCAGCTCAAAGAGAATGCTAACTGTGAATGGGAGTTTTCCAGGGCCAGTTATTCGTGTTCGTGGAGGAGATTTGGTTTGGGTTAATGTCCACAATCATGGAAAATATGGTGTCACTATTCATTGGCAATAATTTTTAAAACTCATAACTTGTTGTACTGTGTGATCTCAAATTTGAATTCTAGAACTTGTCAATTGAAAAAAATTTCTTGAGTTAATTATCTCTATAGGCATGGAGTGAAACAACCCAGAAATCCATGGTCAGATGGACCTGAAAACATAACATAATGCCCAATTCAGCCAGGATCAAGTTTCAACTATAAGATTATATTATCAGATGAAGAAGGAACCCTATGGTTGCATGCATGTAAATAATAATAACTCAAAGAATAGCTGAAGGTTTTTTCTCTTGTATTTCATCAGAAGGTAGAGCCTTTAAATTACAGAGGATTAGTGGTAGAGATATATAAGAACTCTATCATTGTCAGATATACATAGAAGAATACAAGTCCTATCAGATGTGTATGAGATGGATAATTACAAATGAAATAAATAAAAATATTTATCCATTAACACCCCCCGCAAGCTGAGCCGACGGTCTGCACAGGCGAAGCTTGTCACAGTGAGTCTTGAAAGAAGCGTGGGCCAGTGGTTTAGTCATGATATTAGCAATCTGATCCGAACTGTTGATGAAACGAATGTGAACCAAGCCTAGTCAAATTTGATCTCTAACAAAATGATAATCAATCTCTACATGTTTGGTGCGCGTATAGAAGACCAGATTAAAGCATAAATAAATGTCACTCACATTATCACACCAAAGAGTAGCAGGAATGGATGAGTGACAACCAAGTTCATGTAGTAAGGAGACCAGCCACATGACTTCAGCAGTAGTATTGGCAAGAGATTTGTACTCACTTTTAGTGGAAGATCTTGCAATCGTAGATTGTTTTTTGGATGACCAGGAAACTAAGTTCTTACCCAAGAAAACTAGATAACCACCAGTAGAGCGCCTGTCATCCGAAAACCCTGCCCAATTGCTGTCAGAATAATAGTGAAGGAAAAAATCAAAGTGCTTGGAAATGAACAAACCAAGAGAGCGGGTGGCATTCAGATAGTTAAGAAGTCTTTTGCAGGCTTGCCAATGAACATCAGTTGCACAATACATGAATTGAGCAAGCTTGTTAACACTGAAGGAGATGTCAGGTCGGGTGAGGGTAATATATTAAAGAGCGCCAACGAATTTTCTGTATTCCTCAGTTGCTGAGAGAGGCGTGCCCATTAATTTACTGAGATTAGGGGAGACAGCCATTAGTGTAAAGCAACCTTTTGATTTGTCCATGAAGATGGCATGAAGGATTTCATCAATATATTTATTTTGAGATAAAAGAATACCATCATCGACCTTAGATATGTCAATACCCAGAAAATAATGAACAGCTCCTAAGTCCCGAACTGGAAAAACCTTGTGAATACGGTCCAGAAACCAGGAAAGAAGAGTGGAGCTGGAGCATGTAACAAACATGTCATCCACATAAATTAAAATAAAGAGTTTATCAATACTTTGTGTGAGAATGAACAGGGAATGGTTTGCTTGAGATGAACAAAAACCAAGACTGAGTAGGTAGGCAGACAACCGCTGGAACCAGGCTCGCGGAGCCTGCTTTAACCCATACAGAGAACACCTGAGCTTACAAACATGGTTAGGCTGAGAAGAATTAGTAAAACCAACGGGCTACTCCATATATAAATCAGTATCCAAAAAACAATGTAAGAAAGCATTTGAAATATCCAATTGGCGAGTTTGCCAATTATGCACAGTAGCAATAGAGAGTATAGTCCAGACAGTGGTAAATTTAACTACGAGAGAGAATGTTTCCAAGTAGTTAATACCAGATTGTTGAGAGTATCCTTTCGCTACCAAACGAGCCTTGTATCGCCCAATTGACCCATCAGATTTTTTTTTTTAATTCTGAAGATCCATTTATTTCCAATGACATTGGTATTTTGTGGTCTAGGAACCAAAGTCCAAGTCTTGTTTTGTATTAATGTATCAAGCTCAAGTTGCATTATAGCTCTCCATTTGGGACATTTGTTTGCTTGGGCAAAGGTTTTGGGTTCTTTGGGCAGAGAGGTGGTGACATTATTTGCTTGGCGATGGGACATGGTGGAAGGTCTTAGGGTCATATGATGGGTATGGGAAGGGGAAGGAGGTGGCTGACTTGGATACTTAGTGAGATCAACTACTAACTTGAGTTCAAGGGGTTGAGAAGGACAAGATATAGTGGGTGATTTGGGAGAGGGATGAGACCGAGATGAAATGGGTGAAGCAGGGACAGGCAGACTTTCAGAACCAAACATAGGAGACATAAATAAAGGATGTAAAGTGGTAGAAGGAAAGGAAGAAGTACCTGATGCAATTTGATCCGAGGAAGGAAGGGCAGTCCACCTTACATTCAGCCATGGAGTGTGTTATGCTACTACTGGTGTGGATGGAGGTAGGTGACAAAAAGGAAACGTAGTGGAATGAAATTTTACATGTTTGGCTAAGTAAACCCGACCCCAATAGGATCTAGACGTCGATAAGCAGCATGTAAGGGACTCTGACCAAGATAAACACATTGAGTCGAACGGAAGGAAAATTTATGACGATTATAAGGACGAAGCAAGGGAAAAACAACACAATAAAAAGGGTGAAAAGCCAAGTAATGGGAATCTTTGTGAAATAATTTTTGAAAGGGAGATTGTTTTTTAAGAACATTTGATGGTAGGACATTGATCACCATGGCACTTTGTTCAAGTGCATAATTCCAATATGTAAGAGGCATGCTGGCATGAGCAAGCAAAGTAAGAGTTGTATCAACAAGGTGGCGAATTTTATGCTCAGCTATGCTATTTTGTTCATGTGTGTACGGATATGCAATGCGGTGATGAATACCAGTTCTTTTAAAATGAGAGTGAAGTTTTTGATACTCACCACCCTAATCAGAATGAAAAGCATGAATTTTGGCATTAAATTGGCAATCAATGAGAGATTCAAAAGATAAAAATGTAGAGTAGACATCACTTTTATTTTTCAAAAAATAAATCCATGTAAAACGAGTAAAGTCATCAATAAAAATAACAAAATACTTATGACCCAAACTAGAATAAAGAGCAAGGCCCCAAACATCAGAATAAATAATCTCAAAAGGACTAGAGCTTGTGTGCTCTTTAAAATCTAAGGGAACTCGACATAATTTACCTAAACGACAGCTAGAACAAGGACTAAGAGCTGAATTTGACACTGAAACATGACCATCTCTGACTAAGGAAGCAAGCTTGGATGAATTGGGATGACCAAGCCGTTGGATTAAGACTGGGCACGGTGGAGGCAGTAGAAGCACTTGGAGAGGCTGAACGTAAGGTGTAGAGTCCATCTTCACTAGGACCTTGCATCAAGATCTTCTTGGATTGTTGGTCCTTGATCAAAAAATAGTTAGGCCAAAATTCAAAGAAATAAGAATTGTCAGAAGTAAACTTTTGAACAGATAAGAGATTTTTGGTGATTTGAGGGACACACAAAACATTATTTAAGGAAAAATTACCACTAGAGTGAGAGAGAGAGCTTTTACCAGTATGAGTGATATTCAATCCTTGTCCATTACCAACAAAAAATTGCTCAGGACCCGTATATTCATTGGCAGTGTTTAAATGTTGAGCATGAGGTGTAATGTGGAAATTTGTAGCAGTATCCGGGTACCAAGGAATGGGGTTGGAAGTGGTGGAAGAGTTGGTAGCGGAAGAGGGAGGACACGAGGCTGGAACATGTGAAAAGTGAGCAAAAGATGGGTTGGGTTTTGTATATTGGTTGGAGGGCTGGTCACGGACATACTGCTTGCGACAAGTAAGAGCTATGTGATTTCGGTAACCACATATTTGGCAAGGATTAGAACGACCCTTAGAGTTGGAGTTATTACCAGTAAAACGGGATTGGGATTGAGAGTGTGCAGGTCTAGGCCGAAAAAAAGGAGATGAGGGAGTAGGAAGAAGAGGAGAAGAAGGTTTAAGGGTAAGATTAGCTACTGGTTCAGGAGAGCTTTTAAGAAGAATTTCATGTGCAATTAAATGACCATGAAGTTCATTAAAACTGACCAGTTCAGGACGAAGATTAAGAGCTGTAATGATAGGACGAAATTCATACCCAATATTGCGGTAGATGATAACATTGAATTCTGCAGTAGTGATAGGACGACCAGCTGCACTTAATTCATCACACAAGGATTTTGCTTTATGAAAAAATTGAGAGACGGAAAGATCATTCTTTTTGAGTTCCTGCAATTCAATATGAAGTTGCAATTGTCTGTTTTGAGAAATGGAACCGAAAGCAGAAGCCAAAGCAGTCCATACAGCATAAGAAGAGTTAAGGCCAATGACAAGAGGAAAAACTTCTTCGGAAAGAGAGGAAAGAATCCAGGACAAAAGCATTTGATCTCTTTTAAACCAAGATGCAAATTCCGGATTTGGTATAGATGCAGGGGGTTCGGTAGCTGAGATAATGAATTTTGAGGGAGCAGGAGATGAGCCATCAATAAATCCATGAAGATTTTGATAATTAAGTAAAGGCATGAATTGTGTTTTCCAGGAAAGATAGTTTTTGAAGGTTAATTTAATGGAAAAAGGGTGGGTAGCAGTAATAGCAGAGGAAGCAGAATCAGAGGAAGAAGAAGGGATGAGGGCCATGATTAATTTTGTAACTTTAGAATGGCTCTGATACCATGTAAATAATAATAACTCAAAGAATAGCTGAAGGTTGTTTCTCTTGTATTTCATCAGAAGGCAGAGCCTTTAAATTACAGAGGATTGACGCAGTTGTAGAGATATACAAGAACTCTATCACTGTCAGATATACATAGAAGAATACAAGTCCTATCAGATGTGTATGAGATGGATAATTACAAATGAAATAAATAAAAATATTTATCCATTAACAATGCACACAGTGACTGGTCAAGAGCTACTGTTCATGGTGCCTTTGGAATTCTACCAAAGCCTGGGACCAAATACCCATTTCCTAAACCTTATAAAGAACAAATTATTGTGCTAGGTATCTTCACTTTATATATATATATATATATATATATATATATATATATATATATATATATATATATATATATATATATATATATATATATATATATATATATTAACTTATTCTAGTAGCCCTAAAAATTTTATATTGAAAGTTGGAACTTTTTTGTTTTAATAGGAAAGAAAATTATTGATGAAGCACTGGAAACTGGTGGAAATCCAACTCCCTCAAGTGCTCATACCATCAATGGTTACACAGGAGTTGTTAATGCTAGTGTTTGCTCCACTGGTACAAAAAGTTTCTCCATAACTCTCTTTTAACAATGTTTTGCTTCAGAAATATATATCTTTTTCAATAAGAAAGTCCGGAATTCGAATATGAACATGAAAACGTTTAACTATTGCTTTACCATATATTATTATTATTATTTGATTGAAAAAGGCCAAGAGTATGGCAGCTATTATTTATAGCAACGTGCTAGTACTTTCCAACCACTACAAAGAAAAGTATAAAAACTAATCTAGACTTACTTTTTTTTTTTCAATAAAAAAAAGTACATTTCATTCGATTACTTTTTTTTTTTCTTATTATCATCCACTTGATTTCAGTTAAATATAAGAGTTTTTCTTTTTTTATCTGCAAAATAAAATTGTGAATATGTGTGGCGGAATTTTTACTTAAATTGGATCCACAAAATTGTTTATAAATAATTTAATAACAAGCTGCCATTTATGATAAAAGTACTTATAAAATAAATCTTAAATAATAAATTTATTTTTATTATTTTTTTAAATTTGAGGTGAATTAATGATGTAATTAACTTGAATTTGAATATTTCAGGAAAGTATTTTCAGATCAATTTTAAATATGGAAAGACATATCTTCTTCGAATAATAAACGCAGTGATGAACGAGGAACAATTCTTTGGAATAGCAAAACACAAAATAATAGTTGTTGGATCAGATGGAGCATACACTAAACCATTCTCTACAGATTATTTAATGATAACTCCGGGCCAGACGATGGATGTTTTAGTAACAGCAAATCAATCTCCAAGCTTATATTACATGGTTTCTACTCCATTTTTTGATAGCTTTGCAGATTTTGATAATTCAACTGTGAAGGCAATTATTAAATACCAACCTAATTACACACTTCCTTCTTCGATCCCTATGCCTAATCTTCCTGCTTATAACAATGAATCTGCTGCCCAAAATTTCACCATTCTCTTGAAGAGCTTAGCTTCTAAACATCATCCTATCAATGTCCCCAAAAAAATTACTAAAAGAATCTTCATTTCTATTGCTTTGAATCTTTTGCCTTGCCCTACTGGAAAAAATTGTTCAGGCCCTCAAAATGAGGTTATGTCTGCCAGCCTTAACAATATAAGTTTTGTCACCCCTAAAATTGATGTACTTCAAGCATATTACAGGTAATTTATTTTATTTTGTCAAAATACATAATGGTTCTTGATATTGACATATTTGAATAGTAATTCGATGTGCGCACGTACTGTGATATGTGTAAATCTGAACCATTGTTTTAAAATGTTATTTCACCAAATCTTAACTTGACATATTTTTCGTATAGATAATTTACTTTATTTTTAAAATATTTAAATATGTCAATTTTCTTGATATATTGTTGAATCATGATGCATTAAGATAAAGTGCCTAAAAAGTAGTAAAATTGACAAATATTTACATAGAAAATTTTAGGTGCATGTAAAAGTTAAATTTATATTTTTAATTTTGAGTGCTATTACTAAAAATGTGTGTGTGTATATATATATATATATTAAAATTAGAAATGTGTGTGCAGGAGGATCCAAGGCAGTTACGGCAGATTGCCAAAGGCACCGGAAATATTCAACTTTACAGGGGATGTGACAAACATTTCACAGTACACAAATCAAGGTACAAAGGTGATCCCCATAAACTATGGCGAAAATGTAGAACTTGTGTTTCAGGGGACGGCCATTCAATCACCAGAAAATCATCCAATGCATCTTCATGGTTTTAGCTTCTATTTGGTGGGAACTGGTTCAGGAAATTTCAATAGCTCTTCTCACCCCAAAAACTATAATCTGCATGATCCACCTCTAGTTAATACCATTGGTGTCCCTAGAAATGGTTGGTCTGCCATTAGGTTCACTGCTGACAATCCTGGTAAGAAATCTCTACCTTCAAAAGCCATACAAATTGAAATCTCTACCTTCAAAAGCCATACAAATTAAGTGATTCATAATATTCTATGCATGGAATAGTTATCTATACATATTTTCATTTTATTATAAGACAATATTAATTTAACTTAATTATGTTTTCAGGAGTGTGGTTTATGCACTGTCATTTGGAAAGACATGCAAGCTGGGGAATGGATACCGTGGTAATAGTGATGAATGGAAATGGCAGGGAGAAGAGAATGCTCCCACCACCACCTTATATGCCTCCATGTTCTACATCCTAATTAAATTATGAACTATTGATTAGCCTATGAAGTCGATAAAGTACACTACATGTGCAATTAATGCTTTTCAGTAATTTGTTGGGATAATAAAAACATGAGCTATGTCAAATCAATGTTCTTTTGTTATTATTATTAACTATACCTTTAGCATATTGCGCCTTTGATAATGTTGCTTTCACCCAAATCTTTTTAATTTTAGTAATATTTTACTTTCTTTACATGTGAAACCTAAACAATCAAATTTAATTGCTCTTCCCGTCTCACCAATTGTTAATTAATGAGCTTAATTTGATTTATTAATGGAAACAACACTTGTGATTTGTTTTTGCACGTTGTATTATTATTATTATTATTATTATTATTATTATTATTATTATTATTATTATTATTATTATTATTATTATTATTATTATTATTATCATCATCTTTTTGCCACCAAGACAGCAAGTGGAAATATTTAAAATCCAGAAAAGTGGAGATTAGTTTATAAATGATGCCTCAGTGCCAATTCTAGCATTGAAATGTTATTGTGAGGATCGGACCAGTAATTAGAGTGAATATGAAGTGATTAATTGGTTCATTAATAATTTTATTAATTAGTTTTTTAACTTTTAGGATGAATATAAACCGGTTAATCGGTTTATTAATTTTAATTAACTGCTATATAAATTTTGATTTTTAATTAATTTTTTATTGGTTTATTAATTAACCATTAAAAAATTTAAACATATAAATTTAATAAATTATACAATTTATAATGTGATTTTTTAATGGCTAAAAATGTTTCAAAAAAAATACAAATTAAATATATTATTGATTACAAGAATTATAAGGAAAACAAAATTATCATAATTAATTATAAGAATTGAATATATTTTAATGTGAAACTAACAATAGATTTTTAATTATGCAAATATAATGAATAAATAATTATAATTATTTATTAAATATATATATATTATAATAATATTTTAGAAAATCATATGTTATAATATTTATAAATTACAAAAAAATTGAAAAAATTAAGTGTCAAAATTAAAATGTAATATATAAAATGTATATAGATCGATTAAACATTAATCGATAATTAACTGTTAATTTTAAAAATAAAAATTGTAACTCTAAATTTTTATTTGTTTAATCTAAAATTGATTCAGTTTTAAATCGATTTTTCGATTAATCAAAATTTCAATTTTTTTTCACCAATAACTATTTATATAATAATAAAGTGTCAAGTAACATGATGATTTATCATTCTTATATATTTTATTAATGTTGAAAAAAATGTGGGAGAATACAAAAATGTCTATATAAGTTCGTTGAAGAGAATTCTACATCATATAATTAAAAGAAACAATAATAGTTTATAATAGAGTCAAATTTAACAATTGTAGATTTAGAATTATTTAAAAAGAATTTAAACCGTTTTAAAATTAATTCGACCATAATTACAAATTCTTTTAATTATATTTAACTATGGAATGTATAATTTTCTGCAAAAAAATTAAGAAGTAATTAGATTATCTTTTAGATTGTTTAAGAGTCAACTATATTTATTTAACTCCCTAACTAATACTTCTAGTTGCTATTTTTAAAGTTCAATATACTAGGGGTTTTTTTTTTTATTTTAGGTGTAATTTTGATAAATATTTAGAGAATTGGTGTAAGAGTAAAAGTATTTAGAAAAATAGGGGGCCAGAAAAATGGCAACCTAGGGTGCCATTTTCTGACAAGTGGGGCCCACCAAATTTTGATTGAAAATTATTGCATAGAAAACGGTAAGGTATAGTGTCGTTTTCTATACAAGACAAAATGACGTCGTTTCGTAACTGGGAGACGCGGTAGATTTGAAAAATGAGATAGGGCCCACATGTCAGAAAACGGCAACCTCATAAAACAGCACCCTTGGTTGCCATTTTTTAACACCCTATTTTTTAATTAAATTAACTCCCATATAATAATATAATAATATAATTAAATTTACTCCTACATAATAATATAATTAAATTATAAAAATAAACATAAAATTTCATACCTCCCAATCCCATTGTATCTATTTTTTTCACACATATTATGACATATAGTTATTATAGTTAAGATATACAAAAATTTTCTACAACTTTCCTATTATATTTACATTAAATATAAAATGAGTTATTAAATATTATTAAATTATTAAAATTGTGGTTATTAAGAATGAGAAATTTTAATTTTAATTGATAAAACAAAAATTGAATATGTTTATAATAGACAACTTGTACACATAATGTAAAAAGGGGAAAAAAGTAGATAATATTTTGGGACGGTTGAGAATTGAAAGGTGGGCAAAAATTTTTTGAAAAGAAACTGGTACGTTTTCTAAAAATGCATAAATTTTATTGTTTTTTTTAAAATACATACATACAATTATTAATTAAAAATTAAAAAAATATATTGTAAAAAGTACCCTTCATATATATATATATATATATATATATATATATATATATATATATATATATATGTAAATCTAGATTCAAAAATTTAAACCTTAAAAATCTAAACTTTAAACCCAAAATCTCTATTCCTTAAATGCAAACTCCTAAAAATCTAAAACCTACCTGCTAAATCGTAAAGAATAAACTCTAATAAATGCTAAATCTAAGACCTTAAACCCTTAATTCTAAAAATATAATAAAAAATAATTTAAAAATAATAAATATTAGTGATATACAGAGCATTAAATAGTATGAGAAATTAGTGGCACTAACTAGCATGCACCTTGATTGGCCTCATAAAAGCCGCGACCACCTTGATTGGCCCGATCGGTTGGACAAATGAATACCATCAATAATGAAATCTCGAAGGTCATCTAGCTATACAACAGCTACTTCGATCTCTTATCGAACTGTTCGGAGGGGAATATATGATAACACCTGAAAAAATAAGGCTAACAGCCCAATATCACCGAGAGAGGCCCAAGGGAAGATTCAATCAGAAACTCCCTCAGTTAGGAAGAAATTCCTATAATCGAGGCTGTTTGATCGGATTAGACGACTTACTGATAGGGTCTGAAACATGCCACTGTCCAATCACCGCTGTCTACAGAAATAGGTCATGCTTATCACATAGTAGGGACACTGTTGTTCACACTACTCCAAGCCCTCCCATACTATAAATAATAAGTTCCACTTTTAGAAGGGCATTCCTTCTCACTCTCTCTCTTTCAATTGGTTTATCTATTCTCCTTTATCTTGATAACTAATTTGAGTGTCGGAGAGCTGAAGTCCAGGTCCATCGGGCTAAGCATCATCGTATGTTTCCCATCTGCAGGATCCGATCGAGATTGATCTCTCATTTCTCCAGCCTGCCTCGTCTAAAGTAGAGGCACCTTCTCTACGAAATTTTGTGATTTATCAATAAGAAAAAAACTAATGTTGCAAATTGAAAAAAAAAAAAGGATTTATGCTAATCAATATTAGTAAAAAGCGATAAGGTTATGATCCTATTTGGTGTAAACGTAAAATGCAAGACAAGCTAACCGGTAATACTGAATGAATCAAAAAATAATTAATGATTGGCTAAACTTGTCGAATATTACAATTAATGTTTGAACTCGTAAAATTAGTATATGTAATTATATATTTTTTATTGGAAAAGTATAAAGTTCAATTTCTTTGGGTTATTAGGCTTTAATTTTAAGCAATATTGGATTAATTATAATTAAGGTTATTAGATTTATACTCTAATAATGATTTAATTATAAAAAAAAATTTGTTCTATAAAAATACTTTAACAGTTTAAATAATGTAACTAAAGTTACTTTCATCGAAAATAATAAATTTAATATCAAACTAGTGACATGAGATGAATTACGGGATCAACATCTCCGATTTTCCCCTCAAGCGGGCCCCACTTGCCATAGGGCTTGCCTACGGTATCCAATCCGATCCAAACTCTATAAATAAAATTCAAAACACCCCATTTTTATAAATAATCTTTCAAACTATATTATTTGAGTAAAAGTCTCCAAAATGTCTTTTCGTGATATTTCATTTCATTTTCTGGCATCTAAGATATCTTCCATCGACCAATATATATATATATATATATATATATATAAATATCCAAGCATATCTTATCTTGATTAGGTATATGTGATCCTAAATTCAGAATTTTTTGTGGTATCCAAATTTTAAATTCAAATATTTCATAAAGTCTTTTTTTACTTAAAAAAAAGAAAAAAATAATATAAATACTTTTTTTTTTCATTTGAGGGTTAGGATTTTGTGTTCACCAAATCATCCCAACTTATTTGTGTGCAAATTTTTTTTAAAAATGTTTTACATGGGTGAGGACGGGCAAAAACTTGTGAACTCTATTGTTTTCGAGTATTAATTTGATGTGCTCATGTATATATATGGTGAGTGCAAATTTAAACCCTCAAATTGTACATGTTATATCGATCAGATGATTCAGATGCACGGGTGCCAAATCAGATCCAGCTGTCTTCATTATATATATATATATATAGACACGCACATTTGCATAGGTTTATGAATGAGAAAAACATGTATTATACGATTTAGAGTTGAAATTTGAATCATACCAAGGAAGGATTAAACCTGTGAGCAGCATCATTGACAATAACAACTTTTAACTTACAGTACCAATGAGAAAAGATTCCCTTTTTGATTTTATTAAAGACATAAACAATGACAAGCTTCAATTTGAATTATAATAATCAGATTCTTATAATAAAAATGTCGTTTCTCTTTTAATTTTTTATATAGACTCATTATCACTAATCATTCTTCTTACTTTTTATTTTTATACAGTTTGGTCGTGATTAACGTGAAATAAATAAATAAATAAATTATTAGGAATCTTGGACAAAATAAAGCAAACCATTATGAGGATTAAGAGGCATAAGCGCCATGTTATTCTTGTTTTGACATTTGTCATTTATATTTGTCTAAAACAGATATGGTATATCTTAATTTCTTAACCAAGTAGTTTATATATATATATATATATATATATATATATATATATATATATATATATATATATATATATATATATATATATATATCACATGCTCTTCTTGATTTTTATTTTGTTCTGTGTTTTTTTTAAATAAAAAATTTCCTTCAACAAAGAGTTGATAATTTTTTTAACAGTTTAGCAGGTTTTCCAGCTTTTTTATATTAGATATTCTAATTGGTGTAAATTAATTTTTATCTTTTTCTTTCATTTCATCAGACCGCGTGCTTTCGTGCACAGCAAATTGCACCTGTCGTAACGCACGACAATTAATGTAACAAGTAGGGTTGTTCATCGGGTGGGTTTGGATCAATCCGATCGAATCTGAACTTTTTTATATATCCCAATTTTATCATACCATACGAATAGTTCGGGTCCCTATCCGAATAATCCGAATTTTTATTATAAATTATTTAAAAGGATCCAATCCGAATTTATCCGATTATAAAAATGCTGCGTTTTTTGAGAAAAAAATTTATTTTTCGGGTTATTAAGGATTTAGCCTGACCTGGCCTGAATTCGAACAAAACCAAAATTTCTAACCGTACCCGACCCTAATAATTCTATCCGAATTTCTTGTTCGATGCGGATTGTTCGGGTAGGATCAGGTTTTGAACACCCCTAGTAAAAAGTCTTTTTTTGAAAGTTTAATGTAACTCTAATAAAAAAAAAAAATTAGCTACATAAATTCGGCCACTAAAGTATCAATTTCCGTCGCTAAAACCTTCAGCATAAATTTACAGCAAAATATCAAACTAGTAATAACATTAGTATAAGTTCAAAGCTTAGGGGCATAAGGAAAAAACAAAGTTGGCATTTAGTTAGCTCACTTCTGTCAATAAAACTACCCAATATGTGGCTTATTCAATATTCAAGGTTGGTTTGATTAAATAAACAAAATCACTGAATCATAAATATGGTAGTGAACAAATTCTTCACAGGCAAATCACTAAAGTTTTTATATATACTTAAATGAACTTTCAGCAGTTCCTAAGTTTAACTTGACATTGAAAATCAAAGAATCTTCAAAACAAAGCATATAAATCTACAGGACGAAACAGGCATCTATAAGAATTACTGCTTTATGTACTTACTACTTGAACTTTTACTTCTCTTCCCGATTAGGCAAACTTTAATGGTTAATCACCTGTTAAGAAGTGCATCTATTTATGAATTTATTTTTCCCCATGCATAATGGTTAGCACTTTTTCAGTGCTCTCGTTTACTGCTGGTATTCAACATATTTTCGCAACAACTACACATTTGGAGTTAATTTGATAGGTGGCACTTAATTAAAAGTGAAAAAACAAATTTAAATTTGATTACTTTTAGCAACATTTGCTAATACTTGATTTGTTTCACGGATATAAGAAAAAGTTGGAGTTAAATTTTCTTTTAAGTAATAAAAGTTTAAAACATAATTAGTTGAATCTACATTTTTAATTTTTTTTATCCAAATTTTTAAATTTGACCCGAATTCATTTGAAAATAGTGCGACACGAAACTGATCCAAAAAAGACATATGATCCAATAAAATAATAAAAAAAAAGCAATACATAAAGCGTTTATGTATTAAACATCAGTTATTGAAACTTATATGAAATTCTGATTGAAATTTTGATTTAAATGGCAAGACACTTGTTTTTCTTTAGATTTTGTTTGGATGGGGTTAATTATGGTATGTATAATGCGGTGTGATATAATATGGCATTGTATTGTAATTATTGTTGACATATTTAGGAAGATCGTATGATATAATATGCTCCAATAAATTTTTGATAAGAGAAAAAAGTTAAAAAAAATCGATAAAAATATATAAAATTATAGTTATATTAAAATATAAGAAGAGTTATTAAAATTCAACAAGAATGGTAATAAAATAATAATCCAAATAAATATGATAAATCACCAATTTAATGGTTTTAAAATTTAGATAAAACACACTACGAGATAATAATCAAATAAGTACCATATCCATGAGCTGAAAATCTTATTAAACAACTGCTTGACTAATATTATATTATATTATCCTTTTATATTTAATCATGATCCAAATGAGGGATTAGTTAAGATTCTGAATTTAAGTCTTGAGATCGGACAGAATCAATGTATGGAGAATTTTACTCCATAATTCGTTGGAGAACGTGAACCTTGGAATACCCATAATTATATAAAAAAAAATATTTCTCTTAAAAAATTAATCATATGAAGAACATATTTCAATGCATGAGATTGCACGTTTGCATCGATTATATGTTTGCAAGAAGTCCATATCAAAATTTTAAGAAAAATAATAATAGTTTTTGCATTGTTGTGATTTAAGTTATTAATTAATAGCGATGATGAACTGGTAATTATTAGGTGTAATTTTATTAATTATTATATAAATTTAAAGCTAAACTCTTGTCAAATTCAAGAGCTAAGATTTAGATTTTGAGATTTTTTTTAAAGACCTTTATTAAGGTGAAACTCGAGTGAGACTCAAGCAGAAAAGTCACGATAGATAAAACAAAACAAACGGTTGAAGTATCAAGTGAGGGGTCAATTTCATTCATGATGATTGAATTTATGTCTAATCGTCCAAAAGTAACTGACTTATTTTTTACGACTTAAATGTCATTGAACTTATCATATTTTTGAAGAAAAGTTATATTTACTGGTTTTCAACGATAATCTTTGCTGGAATACTGACGTAACACATCACATCATATGTCTGGACACACGTGGCACGATACATCAGCAGTCACATAACCGAAAGAGGCCATATGTATCAAAGTATATAACGTGGCATACTGACGTATCGTGTGCTATGACCTCTTCCGGTTACGTGGCTACTAACGTGTCATGCCACGTATATCCAACATATGAAGTGGCGTGCCATATCAATATTTCGGTAAGAATTATCGCCAAAGACCAGCCAAGATTACTTTTATACAAAAATATAATAAGTTCAGTAACATTTAAGTTGCGAAAAATAAGTTAGTTATTTTTGGATAATTAGCAGTAAATTCAGCGATCATGGATAAAATTGACCCTCAATTGAGTAAAGTCTAATTGCATTCCTGACATAATATTAGCGTAAATTTCAAATCAATGGAAAGTTAAATAATTGATAAATTAGATATATAATTATTACTCTATTAATTTCAAAATTTCAAAATAAATTTATATATATATTTTTTGTTTATTATACACTTTATTAAATATTTTTTATCAATTTTTATTTTTAACTATAATTAATTAAAATTTTTAAAAATATAAGAAGACATTTTTGTCAATAGTTATATTTTTTTATAAAATTAAGATATTTTAATTATTTTTTTAATTTTCATAAAAAAGGTTAATTTTTTAAATTGGAGGATGAGAGTTGTAAAAAAAAAAAGGTTAATTTTTTAAATGGGAGGAAGAGAGTTGTAAATTATCGCGGAATAAATTAAACCTTTCTATCAAACCAAACTGTTTCTTCATGCAAATTGTATAATTTCATTGTATCAATCATTATAGTGTTAAACATGTGTAATTTTTATAAGCAAGTTGACATCAACAGGTAGTTATCATATTAAACAATATTATCGTAGTTGTGTGTATAATGATGCCACTAACATGCAGAAATTAAAAAATAAATAAAAAAAGAAAGAAAACTGTCATTTTCTGAATATCTAGTATTTTACTCATTTTTTAAATGAAAAAAAAGAAGTTTCCAGCATTTTTAACCCGTGAAATTGACCAAGAATGGCCAACTTGCATTCTAAACAACCATGGTATCTATAATTGCACTATAGTTAGCAAGTTGGATTTATTTTAATGACATCTGACATTCTAACTAGACATTATTGGCTCTTTAACGTGTTAAAGAATTAGAAATATGATTTTGGAAAGAATTCTAACACTTAAAAGAAAGCTTACATCTTTTAAATTTCACTTTCCATCTTTACACTTCATCTTTACATATCATCCTCAATTGATTATAGTTTTTGTTGTAATCTTTAGTGAGAAAATTCTATTGTGAAAGATTAGGAGTTGGGTTGGCTAGAACCTAAGAAAGAATTTTAGTAAGTGTTTAAATCTTTTACTTTGGAAAAAAGATTATGGGTAGATATATATATGATTGTATATTGGTTTTAATTCTTGCCCTTAAAAGAGTTAAGAGTGGAGAGAAAAGTTCAAGAGTAATTCTTGAGTGGAGGTAGGCAAAGAGGCCGAACCACTATAAATTATGTGTGTGATCTGCTTTTCTACTCTATTTTCTATCTTCTACATTTCTTATATATATTCTGGAACTTGTGTTTTTAAAATTCTGTAAAACGAATTTTTGAAACATTCATAACAAATCTAATACACAATTTTAGAATAATTATAAAGGTTTTATATTGGAAAAAGAACTTACAAAAATTTGTTATTCTTATTGTCTTGCATATTTAGATTTTCTATTAGAAAATCTGTCAAAAATCTATACTTACATACGATTTTATTTCATTAGAAATTTGACCAGAAAATTTTAAGACACTCAATTCACCCCCTTCTGGAGTATCTTTCCGGACCTACAATACAAAATATATTTCAATATAATAAATAACCTAAAAAAAAGGAAGACAAATACAATCATAGTTTATGATATCTAATAAAATTATACACCATGCATATGTCAGATCATATCTATCTATTTTATCAATCCTGAAAATTGTATTGAGAAGACATTTACCAAACAGATTATCATTGAAAAAGAGACTTCACCAACGAACTCGCCACGCAAAAAGAAGAACTAAGCAAGGACCGAAGCTTCCTCAAGTACACTTGCAATGAAGACATCATTGGCAAATAACACGTCTATATTTTAAACAAAACATATATATATATATATATATATATATATATATATATATATATATATATATATATATATATATATATATATATATCTATCTATCTTTTTTAAATAGCTAATAAAACAGATCATAACAAAATTCTTTTGTTTTTAATGGATAGTTTGAAATTTGAATATTGGTCAGAGTAGAAAAGATATAATGCCATCAAAATAGAGAATATAATCAACCTGATATGCTCAATGGAACAACAATTAGACAAAATAGAACACAAATATAATCAGAACACCATAGATTAGGGCATGGTGAAAAGAATCACTCAAATAAAAGATTGTCTGTATATTGATTTAATTCTGACAGCTCCAAGAAGAAAATGAAAAATGAAAAATAGAATCACACAAATAGAAAATTATCGGAGTTAATTTAATCTCTTTTGTCTCTGAAAATAAAAGGAAAGAGCTAGTTAGGATGCTATCGCCAATTTACAGCAAGAACAAGAAAGGGGTTTGTGGAATTTCATCTTAGTGAGAATCAATAAAACAAATTTTACATTTTGATCCCAGTGATAATCAAAGAAACAAACATGGATTAACGTTCCCATCTTTAAAATAACGTTTCAGTGTCGCAATGGTTTACATTTAAAAGAGATATGTTAAAAAATTCCCTCCCTTATCTCATACTCCCTTCTTTTAGTTGGTATCATTTAAATTTTTATTTTATTTTTGGGAACTGGACCATCATTTATAAATTAATATCCTCTTTTTTGGATTTTGAATATTTCTGCTTGCCTTCTTGGTGTTGGCGGCTGTAATAATAATAATAATAATAATACAAAGTGTAGGACAAATTACATGTGTTGTTTCCAATAATAAATCAAAGTAAAGTAATTAATTAACAACTAGTATTTCTCAAAAAAGAAAAAATAATAACACTTGGTACAGTGCAAGGAGCAATTAAATTTAATGTGTTTAGGTTTCACATATAAAGCGAGTAATGTATTAAAATTAAAAAGATTGGATGAAACCAAAATTATCAAAGTTGCAATATGCTACGTCTAGTTGTAATTAATGATAACAAAAGAATATTGATTTGACATAGGTTCATGTCTTTATTATCCCAACAAATGAAAAGCATGAATATTATCCGAACCAACAAGGATAGTTATAGTTGCAATTTGTTACTATTCATGAATAATAAAGGCATGGGAGCTTTGGCTTCTGTTTGTAGCTTTGAATTGAATAGCAGGGAGGCTTAGATAACAAATGGCCGAGTAAAGGAAGGGAAACAAGAAGAAATTATTTATATAGAGACATATCTACATCGAGTGAAGTAGATAGAGAGGTTGTAGGATGGAGAGGGAGATCCATGTTTGCTGTGGTGGTGGTGGAAGAGCATGGGGCTGAATTGGCAGTGAGGGTAAGGTCATTGTCGAGGCGAGGAGAGTAGGGTGGGCCAGAGAAGAATCTCTCCTCTAGGGTTTGCATAAGGTTGGTACTGGTCATTGGTTTTATCTAAAATAATTTATTATTATTAAATTAAAAAATAAATTTTAAACATTTATTTTTAATAATAAAATAATACCGACGGAACATATCTGTAGCAATAACTTATGAATTGGCCGCTTCATATTTCCGTCCCTATTTCCTCACTAAAGGCGGCGCCAAAAAATACTGCCTTTGTTTACAAACAAAATGTAAAAACCATCGCAAAATTGGTCGCTAAATATCTAAACATAAGCTACTGCTTTAATTACTGACAGAAATTTCTGTCGCTATATAACTTAAATGAGAAATTTTCTTACCGCATAAATCCGTCGCAGAAACCGTAACTACAAACAGTCACCAACATTTTCCACCATTTATACCGACAAATTTTAACTTCCGTCGGTAAAAATGTCTCTATCATCCATTTTTTACCGACGAATTTTGAATTATGTCACTAATCCATCGGTAAAATTGTAATTTTAGCAACGGATTTAATTCTTTCAGTAAAATCTTCTTTTTTTTTTTTTTTGTAGTGTGAGAGGTATAGGTATATCTTTTATGTGCACATGAAGTAAAATATGCCCTGGTATTTGTCGGCATATGGGTGAATGTGAAAGTTAATAAAAATGGCAACATTAACACCGTGTTTTTGATATATCTATGCATGAATTTTGCATGCACAAATCCTTACTCAACTATTTATTTTACATGCCATTTAAGATTTTGTTTTATTCTCGTTTGATTTGTCAATTTACTTTTCAATTTTAATTAATTTATAGTCATTTTTTCAACATTATATTTTACAAATTACGTAACACATTTTCTTAATTAAAATCTACCATTAATATTAAATATATTCATTTAAATAGATAAATAATTTAATTTAATTTAGTTTTTTATGTTAATTAGTTTGGAATGACTATAAATGGCGTAAAAATTGGGTTTGATTTGAACAGGGTGTCATATGCTGGTGTGTGTGTGTGTGTTTTGAGATGGATTGTTACCAACCACCTATTAGGATAATTCTAAAACATGAGTTAATTAAATTGTTCATTGTTTGTAGATGATAAAAAAAGGAAAAACACATGATTATCCTAGGCACAGCTTTTAAGTAGAATTTTCATATTTTTATTCATAATCATGAAGCAGACATCTTTCTTTGTTTATTTTTAGCGAAGTAGCCATCTCATTATTATGGGATATATAATAGATTAATGTGGGCACATGTTTGTACGAAGCCAGTGATGGAACTTGGACCTCATATTACAGCACACTCAATAGCATGTAGTTCCGCAAATCTACCTAGCATTTGCAAATTTTCCTTACCGTTTACCACATTCTATGAATGTAAATTCACTAAAGAAAGAAAAAGAAATTATATCAAATCAAAATTTATCCAAGTGCATTGGATTACAGTTGTTTTCACAAATCTATAATCCAATTTTCAACTGTTGAAATTCTGCCGCTTGCGTGCATGAATCTAGTTAGACGTTTTATGACTCCAAGCTTCCAGTCAAATCACCAACGTGTATTTTTCTTTTATGAATAAAAAAATAAAAAGAAATATGGCACAGTAAGCAGGTAAAAGTTTTTGGACCATTTAACATCAATTAATTTGCTATCATATTTAATTAATTTAGATTACGTACTAAGTCGTTTTCTAAACATCCCAATTAAATTTATATTTGGACCTAATCCTTTCAGAATTAAAAAGAGTTAACTAGAAAGCGACCATTGATGTTACTTTTTATTTTTAATCAACGACAATTGATGTTCCTTGTGCATGTTTTAGTTCGTTTAAGATTGATATGACACGTATTTGACTTTTAGCATACAAACGTAAATAAGCTAAGTTTAGTTAAAATTAATCATGAGATTATGTAAAAGTGTTAGTGATATCATACCTACTAAAGTTATGAAATACAAAGTCGGCTAAGGAAAAGAACAAAATTGCATTCATTAAGGAAGTTTAGTTAAAATTAATCATGAGATTATGTAAAAGTGTTAGTGATATCATACCTACTAATTAAAGTTATGAAATACAAAGTCGGTTAAGGAAAAAAAATTGAATTCATGAATAGATTTTATAAATCAAATCAATGTTAGATGCAATAGTGGATAAAAAAAAACGAAATTTACTTAAACAATGTAATTATTAATTATGTGTGACAATTCACCGCCGGTCTGATTCACAAAAATACCATTAATTGAATTTAAATATAAAATTTTTCCGTATTATGATCTCAGCTAATAATTTACCCATATAAATTCAGCACTCTCTGAGTTTTTTTTTATATATAATTTTTGAGATAAATTTAAATTTTATTTACCTGTTATTTTTATAATTTTAATATAATTTAATTTATTTTTTCAATTTATTTTGTTCAATAAAATTAAAATCAATTAAATTTGATAATTTAATTTTAATTACTTAATTTAATATTAAATTTAAGTTTATTTATTATTCCTTCCGTTTTTTTTGTTTATCACATTTGTTGTTTTCACTAGAATTAAAAAATAATAAATAAATTTAAATTTAGTATTAAATTACGTGATTAAAACTAAATTATCAAATTTAATTGGTTCTAACTTTATTAGAAAAAAATTTAAAAAATCAAATTAAATTAATTAAAAGTTTAAAAGTGACAGATAAATATAATTTGAATTTTAATTAAAAGTGATATATAAAACAGAACGAAAGAAATATATTTTTAATTCTAGTGAAAACAAAAAAAATGATAAATAAAAAAAATGGAGGGGAGAACTTTAATAGTAATAAGACAATAATTGATAGTTTAATTGGTAAAAAAAGAAAAAATATAACAAGTGGTAGCATATAATGGGATATATACTTGGCTATGATGCGTGTCTTGCTTGTTTTGCATTTCCTTGCTTTAGAATAATAAGATTTGATTCGAGAAGCAATGTGATTATTAATTAATCACATAGTTTTGTTCCTTAATCAATTACTATATCCATGCTTGATAATGATAGAGGAAAAAGCCAAACAACAAAACGGAATGATGGTTGAATGTTGATAAGTACCAACAAATTAAAGTTACAAAAACAACGTATTCCTTAATTAAGAAAATTGTGATTAAATCATGTGCGGGATTAAGAAATTAATTAAGTAAATTGCATCTACCTAACTAAAGGATAGAAATCAAGCAAAATGGACATCCATAATTCTGGATCTACCTAACCCAATCAAAGGAATTTAAGCATATGTAAAGCTAGTTAGATGCCAGTTGCCAAAAATTGACCCTCATCTATTAAATATTTTTTATTCTGCTTTAAAAAAATCATATTTTTATAATTTTTTAATAAAGAGATTGGAGCATGGAAGTGGAGAAACTTGCGTACAAGCCTTCCTATTAAATCTAAATCAGTATACTACTAAAATATCCATTTTAGATATGAAAAATAAAAATAAATAGTAAATAATAAAAAATATTTTTAATTATGTATTAAGGTTTTCCTTGATATTTAGATTCAATTAAATCATTGACTCGGTCCGATTCCAAATCAGTTGGCTATTTGAATGTTTAAAGTTGTTAGGGCCTGAAGCTTCTTGGCATGTTCTGCCATCCCAGCTTAATCTTTGAATTAAATAATTACATTTATTGTTATATTGTCTAAAACTTTCATTCTGTTTTATTTTACTTTTAAGTATTATATTTATATATTCCGAAATAAATCAATTTCTTCTTATCTTTGGACATCAAGTCTCCTCCTTAATGCTAATGTAACATCTAAAAATAATTTCTTATTAGATATCTTTGGCTATAGTATGATACGGTAGATAGGGGTGAGAAAAAAAAAACTGAAATTTATATAATTTATTAAAAGTAAAATAATTTATTAAATTCATATATTAATTTTTTTTATGGTTAACTGATAAATAGATTCGAAAAATCAAATTAAAAACCAAAATCGATATAGCGGTTAACTGAAATTAATGAACTGATTTAATAAAATTATTAATGAACCAGTTAATCAGTCCATGCTTATCTCTAATGGTAAATGCTTAAGTGAAAAATTGAGTCATGGCTGAATACTATGGACATTCATCTAGTATACATTATAAGGATAATAGTATTAGTTTTTCAACCCAATTGATTTTTAAAAAATGCTAGAAACGCTAGCTAAAGTGTAACAATAATTATTTTGTAATGGAGACTGAGGAACCGAGTATATTAAAAATTACCGTGGATATATATCAATACAATGCTATGTGTGAATTTCATATGCAATATCTATAATTAATGCAAATAACTTTTATTTGTAAATATGGAAATATATTATTATTCAATTAGCATTAAATTTATCATATGCATGAGAGACATCCCAGCTCAAGACTCAACCATAGTCTTGTTCTGCATCTGATATGATCAAACCAATTAAATTAAAGAACTCATTCAATGATGAATTTGGTCCCATCAAGTAACTTTTCAATGCTCTAATTAATATATACTTATATATTTAATAGGCAAGTTTTTTGAAATTACAATTTGACCCTTTAGAGTTTTTTCTTACAATTTGGGCCCGAAAATTTTCATCTCTCGACTCCTCCATATATAAATTTTTTCTTCAGCCTATTCATTCTTCCTTGTCCATATCCTTGTATACAGCGATTAGGGAAATTTATGGATTAATTTAACTTACAGATTCCAATTTGCTATATTTGAATTTAGAAAAAGAAACGGCAGACAAACAATAAACTGCTCCCACATGGCACGACGAAAACATGGCAATTATAGCATCTAATGAGATCCCATAATTGAGGCATTACCTCAAAAACTAAAATTATTATAAAGTTGAAAAGTTAGGCTCAAAGGCAAATAATGAGAAAAACGTAACACGTTTTGGAAAATAAAGTAATAATAATAAAATTTAATCTTCTACGTAGTCTGGCAATAATGATTAAGCCAGTCTGGTGATAATGGACAAATCATGAACATACTAATTATTATAATATATATCAGTCAGACAGAATCGAAAAGTATCGCCTTGATTTATTTTTTGGTCGTTGAAATTAATTACCCAAGGAATTTCAAGGTTGGAAGTTTCCTATTGAATTCGTAAAAACACTTAGTGGAACTAATTAAGTTACTAATTAGGATAGAGCTGAGTCTTAATTACTATGTGAAAGATAGAGCCCACTTCAGCTGCCTAATTAGTGACTAATTACGCTGCTGTAGATTGGATAAATTCAAAACAAAGAATATGTAGACAAAGATCAAATTCATTAGCTGTTGAAGTTTAATAATCCTACGGTTTTCTTTATTCTCGTTTGACTAATTCATTTGTTTAAAGAATAGATTATTTATTTTCTCGTGACATGTTAGGTGGGCCTTTTTGAATGTTTGTGTAATTAGAAATATTAAAATAAATACATGGCCATGTAATTAAAGAGCAAAGGTTTTTCTCCTATAAATAGCTGCACAAATGCAGCCTTAATTGTCAGGGACGACTTGAGAACACAATCACACAAAACATAATAATTTTATCTTCAGACAAGCGTTAGAAAATGGGGTTAAGAAAAGGGGGTTTGATATTAGGGTTTTTAGGGTTTTTCATTCTGAATGGGCTGGTCCTCTGCACTGCTACTCGCAATGTTCATTATTATACTTTCGTTGTAAGTTTTTCTTTTTCTTTTCCTTTTTTGAATTAGATATCTATTTTGAGATTTTTGTTTATAACTCTTGTTAATGCAGTTTTATATTCGAGTTTCGGGAGACCATTTATAGATATGTAAATAATTTTAGTTATGTTGCGCAGGCTATCGAGAGTTAAATCACAATAATAAAATATTATATTTTTACAATATTTAAGAAAAAAAAAAGAAAAAAAAAAGCTAAAAATACAGAGACCTGTTTGTACATTTGACGTCATTGTCCAATTGGGGCTTAATTAAGTTAATTACGATAGGTAATTAGGCATAAACTTTTTTATTTTACATATGTAATAGGTTTTATTTTGTAATGATGATTGTTTTTATGGTTGTAGCTGGAAGAGGCAAATTTTACAAGGTTATGTGAAAGTAAGCGTATGCTGACTGTAAATGGGAGTTTTCCTGGACCGACAATACAAGCTCGTAAGGGAGACAAAGTTTATGTGAACGTACATAATCAAGGAAACTATGGTGTTACAATTCATTGGTAATCTCTTTCTCTGATAACTACTTTTTAAATGTAACACCATGTTGGAAAAAAAATAATTAAATTATGCTACCTAAAGGAGGTTAAATATGTACAATTATAATATCATGGAAATTTCTTGTCTATATTAGATCTATAAAAAAATTATGGACCAACATTGTTAGACTTTTGACGTGTTATTTTGTGTCCATGGTAAAATATAATCTAGATAAGAAATATTTGTATATCAATACCAATAAATAAAAAATTATTGATGACAATTGTAGATTTAATTTTTATAATAAATATTATTTATAAGAAGACAAAAAAACGAAGGAGTCAAAATACAAAATACTATCAGTATTTCCAAAAGTGGTTTGTCTATTTTGAAAATTATAGCTACGTTTTTCTTTAGTCAACTTCCAACTATAAAGATTATATGATTTCATCCATGCATCTAAACTAGTATTTTTTTTACTATTTAAAAATCATTTCAATATAGTGGATTGAAGCAATATTCTGAATATTTTTCTAGGAGATATAATATTTAATTATAATTATAAATATTATTAGAAAAAAATTAAATTTAAAAATTTTTCACACTTTTAATTGAGTACTGATAAATCAGATCAAACTATATTAAGAATTTTTAAGTTTGTACTTCTTAACTACTAAACTACTAATGAGCGATGATTAACACTTAATTTGTTCTTAAAAAAAAGACCATACTAAGAACATGTATTATTATCATTGATAAAACAACAGGCATGGAGTGAAGCAGCCAAGAAATCCATGGTCGGATGGTCCAGAAAACATTACACAATGCCCAATTCAACCAGGAAATAGCTTCACTTACGAAATAATACTTTCAAATGAAGAAGGAACTCTGTGGTGGCATGCTCACAGTGACTGGTCAAGAGCCACCGTCCACGGTGCCTTTGTCATTTTGCCAGCTCTTGGCACAACCTATCCATTTCCTAAGCCCCATGCGCAACAAACACTTATAATTGGTATTTAATCTCCCTAATCTTGTGATATAACAAAACACACGTATATTTTTGGTACGTTAAGCAATAATAACTTGATTAACATTGCCAGGATCATGGTTTAAGGTAGATGTGAAGGCATTAATTGACCAGGCACTTGCAAATGGGGCTACTCCAAGTCCATCTAATTCTCACACCATTAACGGTCAACCTGGAGATCTCTTACCATGCTCTAATGGTAAAGCTATAAATAGATAAACAAAAATTGAGATCTCTAGCATTTTTAATTGAGTGCTGGTTATCAGATTTAAACCTGGTGGTTACTAAATAAATATCTTTATCCATTAATTATTTAATCTCTATTGCAGCAAGTACATTTCGTATGACAGTGGATCATGGCAAGACATATCTTCTCCGAATAGTCAATGCAGTGATGAACGAAGAACAATTCTTTGGAATAGCAAACCACAGTCTGACAGTTGTAGGGCAAGATGGTGCATACATAAAACCTATAAAAACAAACTACATAATGATAACTCCGGGCCAAACAATGGACATTTTGGTGACAGCAAATCAAGCTCCTGGCTACTATTACATGGCTGCCTCTCCTTTCTTTGATAGTGTTGTTGGATTTGATAACACAACAGCTACATCAATTCTCCAATATAAGGGCAAGTACAGTCGCCCATCTTCTATCCCATTCCCAACCCTACCAAGTATTCCTGATGAGACTGCTGCTAATAATTTTACTAGTCGGTTAAGGAGGTTAGCCACCAAAAATCATCCTATCAATGTCCCTAAAAAGATCAATCAACATATTTTTATAACAATTGCTCTCAACCAAATCCCTTGCCCTGCTAATCAAACATGTTTAGGACCAAATGGTAACATAATTTCTGCTAGCTTGAACAATGTCAGTTTTGCTACCCCTAGCATTGATATCCTCGAAGCCTATTACAGGTATTTTCCTTCTTTCTATTAAACTCTTTAGCAACCGATTTTTCTGCGACTTCGTAGTGCATGATTTTTTTCATAGATCAAACCGACATTATAATAAACTGTAGATAGATAATTATGGATGTTATGTTTATGCAGGAGCTTGAATGGGGTATTTACGAAAGATTTTCCAAGTTTTCCTCCACATTTTTTTAACTTCTCAGGAGTTACGAATATTTCAGTGTTTACAGCAAGAGGAACAAAGGTGAGGATGCTGAATTATATGGATGCAGTGGAGATAGTTTTCCAAGGAACAAACATTGGTGCTGCAGAGAATCATCCCATGCATCTTCATGGCTATAGTTTCTATGTAGTTGGATCTGGTTCAGGAAATTTCAACAATGTCACAGATCCTAAGTCTTTCAATTTGATTGATCCACCAGAAGTTAACACTGTTGGTGCTCCTAAGAATGGATGGGTTGCCATCAGGTTTTTTGCTGATAATCCAGGTAATTACTTCTATTAATTTTCCAATTTTCTAACCATTTTATTGATTTGTGAAAAATGATGAATCTAAAGACGTAAATGTTGTGAATTTCAGGGGTATGGTTCATCCATTGTCACTTGGAGAGGCATGCAAGTTGGGGAATGGATACTGTTCTAATTGTGAAGAATGGAAAAACTAAGGCAGAAAGTCTGCGCCCTCCCCCTTCAAATATGCCACCTTGTTCTTCTTAAGCCCGTCTCCGATGCATTGTTAAGTTTATATATGTGCCCATTCTTAATAAAATGAATCAATGTGGCGATTATTCAATTGAATTTGCTGTCTTGCAATTGGAATAAACCTTAGCTATAGTACTTTGATTTGTTACTGTAACATGTCACTCCTCTTCCAATTGTACCAATAATACTCTCATAGGATATTTGATTTTGTAGAAGTGATTGAATAACAACCCCTTTTGTATTGTTCTTCTCTTTTTCTCTACAACCTCTATTAATGTTCTCATTTTTTTTTTTGTTCCTAAGAAATTTAAGAAATTCTGATGATGTTTTAATAAAGTGAAATATTTGACGTAAGTGCATATATATATATATATATATATATATATATATATATATATATATATATATATATATAAAACACTAAAATAGTGAATTTCAATTAAAATTCTCAATATGAATAGCCTTTTCTATAAATAAAAAAAAAAAACTTTATATTTCCAAGAAATGTTCTAATTTGCTAAGCCTATTTTTAATGTTTCATATATTTAAGCTTATTTATTGTTCAAGAATTTATTTATATTTTAATTTAAATATTTAACTATTTTATTTTATTATTAATCAATAACAAAAAGATAATAATAATCACGTGCAAGCGCATTAGGGTACTTCTTAGAAACACCTCATATATAGTTAACAACCTCTTGCAATTGGAGTTGAGAACTGGTGGCCGTAACAACAATATAATATTTTTCTTCGCAAAAAGGACCTTTCTTTACTAAAACAGCTTTGCTATTTTCTTTACTAAAATTTGGGAATCCTTTATCTCTTATTTCCAGATCAATACAATTAAATTAAAATTAATTATTCACCTTTTTTTAATTATTTTTAATAATTCTCTACCTCTCATGAGAGCAACGGTTAATCTATCCACGCACCTTCAGAATTTCAATTGCTTCATCAAATAAAAGGATAATAGTGTCACCAGAATCACCCAAGCCATTTGATAACCAGACTGGGCTTTTGATCCCGACCCATAGCCCGGATCCCTAGCTACTCGGATCACCCAGGATCCGCATTGCGACTCTTAATGATGCCGTTTCCAATAAAATCTTGTTAGAGCATGAATTTTAGCTCAACTTCCTATTCTGGCAGGACTTCTTTCCAGTAGAACTCTCATGGCCATTAGGATTCCTAACTAGAGTAGGAGACTTATCCCTATAAATAGCTAAGATCACCATATATTTAGCTCTTTTAGCCATTTTTTTTACTAAGATCATCCTTTTACTGTTTATTGACTTGACCGCCGGAGAGTCTCCTTATCAGACCTCGTTGGAGTTTCATTATTTTCAGGAACCTTTGGAGTAGCAGTCAGGTCAAACAACCTGATAGCAGTCCAGTAATTTCCGAATTGTCATCATTTGGTGCAGTGAGTGTGGATTTCATCCCCATAAAATCATAAATTCCTATGATGAAGACACCCAAGCACGGAACTACCTAAGTAACACACCACCAGCCCCCTTCCCACATACCAGTTTTTCAGTCCCTGAAGCCCATCCCTCAAGGTGCTTCCACGAATCTTCCCATCACCACCTTACCCGCTGCAACACTCGTGACCCCCATGCTTGGCCTTACTTCCCAGCTTGCTCAAGCCCTCCTGGCAACTCTATCACATCTAGCGGCTCAAGCGACGCCCCAATCGACATCACAAACCACCAGAACAAAAACTACCCTTAACTTTGAAAACCCAAACTCCACACCTTAACAAAATGACACAGGATCTAAGATAACTTTAACAAAGGATGAGCTTGACAAGCTTATTGAAGAAAGGACGCAGCAGAAGCAGAGCTGCAACGTGGCACAATAACCGGGCAGTTTTTGCTCCCCTTTCTCTAAAGCCATACTTTCCATTCCCTTTCCAAACATAAAATTACCCAACCTACCAAGATACAATGAAAGCACAGATTCCCGAGCACATGTAGATCAATTCCATCACTTTATGTTAATCCACACCATGAAAGATGCCAACCTCTGTAAAGTTTTTTTGCAGACCTTAACAAAGTCCACCCAAATCTAGTTCAGAAACCTGCTAGAATACTCAATATATAATTTCCAATAGTTCATTGAGATATTCGAAGCGAAGTTTATGGTGTCCTTCCGACCAACCAAAGTCTCAGCTGACCTATATCAGGTTGTCCAGGAGAGGGGAGAGCCCTTGCGGAGCTATGTAGACATGTTTAATATAGTAACCATGAATATTTAGAATTTAAATTTGGAAGTTACCATTAACACCTTCAGTCAAAACACCAGGTGTTAGGACTTTAGTGATTCCTTAAGTAAGAAACCTCCATTCGATTTTATCGAGCTGATGAATAGAGCCCACAAGTACATCCAAATGAATCAAGCTAGGAGGCTAAAGTATGGTGAGTAGACAAAAGAAGACAAAGAAAGTTCCTAGGGAACAGGTTGAAAAAGAGGAATTTTGAGAAGGAATGAGTCCCGAGCTATAAGAGGGACGAACATAACATATGTTGTCTTAAAACCGTACTCAAACAGCCAAAGTAAGAAGCAGTTCATTAAGCTAAATTCCTCTCTAGTGCAAGTCCTATCATGGATGAAGAAGAATGGCAAGGTTAAATGGCCAAAGCCTATGAGAGAAGATCTGAATAGGGACCAAAGCCTATATTGTCACAAAGATAGGGGATATGAAACTAACAACTATAGATAGCTTAAATGGGAAATCGAATACCAGATCAAGAAGGGTGAGCTAAAATAATTTATTAAGGGGAGCCAAAGTGAGGACAGACAATCACTACCTCGGCAATCAATAAGAGGGGAAAGAAGTAGCAATAAGAGAGCCCAGACAAGGGTAATCCATGTAATTATTGGCAAGAAGCATTATGACATGTTCGGAGATTCTAAAAAATGCAAAGCAAATGAGGTTTTCCCGTTCAGTACCAATTTGTCCGTCCCAAAAGACATCATTTAGTTCTCATCCAAAGATGGAAAACATATCCGGCAACCCTATAATGATGCATTTATAGTAGAGGCAGTGATTGAAGATTTCCTAGTACAATGCATTTTGGTAGATATAGGTAGTATAGTCAATCTAATTAATTTGCAAGCCTATAAAGCCCTTAGCATGCCAAGCCTGCTGGAAGAGGTTACAGTTCCCTTGGTTGGTATTTCTGAACAATCGGTTAAGGTGAAAGGCTCAGTTAACCTAAACATGTAGCTCGGAGATAACTTAATTTTCAGGTCATTTATAACATGTTTTATGGTAGTCAATATGCCATTGTCTTATAATGCAATTTTCAACCGACCTCTGTTGGCCATAATAGACATTTACATCTCTATGTAGAAATTGGTTATGAAAATTTCAGTACCGAAAGGAACAACAATACTTTAAGGAAACCAGACAGTAGCTCGGGAAACATATATCACTATGTTGAAAGAGATGAATCAAGCACTTCCAGTAGATGCACTAGATCTCCTAATGGATGTAGCCCAAAGGGCAAAGCCCATAGATGCTTTGCAAGAGGTAGAGCTTCTACCGGAAAGGTAATAAAGGTAGCCTTGGGAAAAACTAGCTTAGAATGAAACCATTACTAGCAGTTCTGGCGTCTTATATAGATGTATTCGTTTGGCAACCCTCAGATATAACTGACATCTCACCCGAAGTCATGTCTCACTCTTTGAGCATTCAATCAGGTTATAAACTAGTAAAAAAAAGAAGCGCAACCATGTACCCGAGCAACAGTTATCGATAAATCAAAAAACAAACACGTTACTGAAAAATGGGTTCATCAGAGAAGTTTTCTATTCGGATTGGTTATCCAATGTGGTGATAGTAAAGAAATCTAATGGAAAGTGGAGAATGTGTGTGAATTTTACAAATCTAAATAAGGCCTGCCCAAATGACAGCTACCAACTGCCGAACATCGATATGCTAGTAGACTCAACAACTAGATTTAAAGAATATGCCTTTCTGGATGCTTCAACGAGCTACCATCAAATCTCCATGAATTCGAAAGATAAAGAGAAGACAATATTCATTACTCATAGGGCAACTTACTGCTACAAAGTGATGCTGTTCGGTCTCAAGAATGCAAGGGTTACCTATCAGAGATTGATGAACAAGTTATTTACAGGACAAATAGATCATGATCGTCAAGAGTAGAACCTCGTCAGACCTGTCGAAAGAACTCGAAGAAACATTCTCTACCCTTAGAAAGTTTAGCCTCAAGTTGAATCTAGAGAAGTGCACCTTTGGAGTTTTTTCGAGCAAGTTTCTTAGCTTTATGATTTCAAAGAAGGGAATAGAAGCCAATCCCACAAAGATCGAAGCCATTGTGAAGATGGAGCCACTAAAGTCAATCAAGGAGGTACAGATACTAAATGAAAGAATTACAACTCTTAGAAGGTTTATCTCTTGTTCGACAAAATGATGTCTCCCATTCTACAAAGCATTAAAAAATCTAAACTTCGAGTGGAGCCCAGAATGTCAATCCATTTTAAGCTCTAAAACAATTATTGAGTTCTCCTCCATTACTCAGTCGCCCACAATCGGTCGAAAATCTATTCATATACTTGTCGATTTCTAAAGGTGCTATAGGTTTGGTTTTAATCAGGGAAGAAAGTACTCAATAGTTCCCTATCTATTACACTAGCAATCTAATGGCATCAACATTGGGTTGGCCATAAACAGTAATTTTCGACGATGAATAATGTTTTCGGGCTGAAATCCGTACCCGAAAGTGAAAAATATTTTATTTGACCATAAAAAAGTATTGGTCATGGTGAGTCCGGGGTTGAAATTTGAAGTGAAATCGAGGTTAAATGGAACTCCAAAAGTCAAAAATACGAAAAAACTAGCGAGTCAATTTTACTTGCAATAAGGGTTGACTTGACTTTAACTGAATTTTTAAAAATAGTAAAAGAACTCCAAAAATTGCCAGATTTTGCAGATCTTAATGAAATTTCATCTAAAATATTTGAGTATAAAAATAAATTTTTCGGTGATACTGGTAGTTATCGAATCGGATTGATTAAATTGAACCGGATCAATAACGGACTCCGATTGGGCTGAAATTTTGTGTACAACTTATTTTTGATGTGATAAAAGTGATGAAATTAGAATTAAAGTGAATTAGAGTAGGAAAATAGGAGAAATTAATTAGGACTTTTAAGGGGTAATTTGTTCATTTGGATCAAGGCTTGGCCCATGTGATGGGGTATATAAGTGTTAAACATCTGTAAAATTTCAGATTTTTTAGCTGCTTCTTCTTCCTCCTCTAGGCCGAAACCCACTTGGTCTCTTTCCTCCCAATTTTCTTTTATCTCACTTGAATTCTACACCAAATCCAAGCCTAAGAAAGCTAATTCCATCCCTTTAGATTAATATTCAACCCTCCATCCTTTGATTTGCGTAAAGAAAGCAAGAAAAACTAAGGATTAAAGTGTTAGGTGTCATAAAGAAGTAAGAGAAATTCTTAGATTTAATTTGATTCTTAGGTGTTTCTCATTAGTTTTTGGTGCTTAGAATTCATTTATGATGTTAAATTGAGCATTTGAGATCAAAAAATTAGAGTTTTGATGGGTATGAATTTCGGTCATGGTAGGTAATCAAGGGAAAACTCAAGCTCTCAAGGCTAAATGGAAAGGAAATGAAGTCTAGGCAAGCTAGACCAAGAAAAAGAGGTTAGTGGCTAATAAATCTTAATATTTTCCTTTATTTTAAATTAATTTCCTTTATGTAACTTAGGAAAACTTTGATAGAAATGTGTATAATTGAAATTAATGTTAGGATAATGTAATTAGACCTTGAATAAGCCTATTGGTATGCTTAATTTAATTTTTAAGCAATGGAATGGTGGACTTTCCATGTTGGCCGAACCCTAACCTTAAGGGAATTAATATTTAATTCATGTATTTTAATGAAATTAAGCCATGAAATGATTATAAAAATGAAATAACACACCCACGAATTTTTATAGAATTTATAAAAATTAAATAAATATTTTAAAGACAAATTTTGTTTATGTATGTAATGGAAATGTTGAATTAAGAAGAGATAATGCATAATTTGAAGAGATAATGGTTAATTATGGTGAATTATAATGAAATAATTCATAAGTTGTGTAAAAAGATTAAAAAAGTTTGACTGACAACGAAAGTAAGTGAAAATAAATAATAAATTGAAATAATGAATTGAAATTTAATGAGATTGTGCCCTTAGAAATAGTCAGGCAATCAAAATCTAGTTCAGGATATAATTGGCTGGCCATAGGGACATTTGTACCGCAGTGCAAGTCATGATAACTTGCTTTGCTATGGCAGGATCATTGATCTCCATAGCCTCTTGTTGCGTCCCTAGCAAGTATACTAGATCGACAAGTAGTAAAGATGAATATTTTTAAGACTCTCAAGTATCGTACCCAAGGGATTGTGTGTGTGCAAGTTGAGACAATCGATCGTATGCTAAAGAATTCCTAAAGGTTTTGGTGATTGCTATAGCTATTTAAAATGAAGACTTAAAATACCAAAATATACATTGGAAAGAAATTAAAATGGAATTAGTATTAATTCAAGTAAGAGCTAAATTATGCAAAATTAACAAGTGTAAGAATCTAATTAAGAAAAACGTTGTTCGGGTTTACTCATCCACCCTATACCCAAATGTGAATTAAATTTTACCTAAGAGCATACATGAATGAATCCAGGATAACCGTCTTAACCCAAACATCCCATTCCAGAGCCAGCTATTCTAGTTGCTAAATGTCCCATTTCGAAGCCAGCCCAACAACTAGCCTAAGCACGGATCTAACATCCTAGGTTCCGTTTACAGTCCCATTCTGAAGCCAGGCAACCCAAAATCCATTTATCTCACTCCACACTCTAGCCTTTAAATCACAAATACTGCACATCTAGAGTTCCATTTTAGAGCCATCCAAAATAGACAACATTCATGATAGAAAAAATGAGCAAAATCATTCACAACATCTAACTTAATAGATTGAAAAATCATGAGATACAAATAAGCAACAGTAAAATAGACTATTCATTCATGTATAAATCAAAATATGGTCAATATTCACATTGTGAGTAGGGGATTCAAAGATCCCCCAAACAACTAAAAAAAACTACTCACAATCTATAATGTAAAAGATAAGTAAAGTAAAGGAAGAAACTATAAAACCCATTTGAAGTTGAAGATTGAAGCTGATGCTACTCCTTCTCTCATTTTCCAAACTGCTATTTGATTGAAAACTGTAACTTAAAGTAAGCTAAACTAAAAACTAAAGCTATTCTTGTATTCTTGAAGTAAAACTAAACTAAAAGAGTGAATTTTACAAGTAAAACTATAAAACTATGTATGAAAAGCTCTTCAAATGTAAAATTACGTGTTTTCTCTCTAAAAATAACCTCTACACAAAACCCTAAAAAGATCCCCCCTAAAAAATAAAACTTTGCAACTTTTATACTGGTATCTAGGAGGCCACGGCTGGGACACTTTTGTTTTAGCCGAGTCATAAAAAGACAGGGCAGTACTTTGCTTTGGCTACGGTTAGGACACATTTGTCTCAGTCGTGGCAACCTTCTGGATCAAAAAACCTTCACGAGCTGCATTGGCCACGACTGGGACCAAATAGTCTCAGCTGAGACCTATGGTGAAACGGTGAGTTTTGAGATTTTGCAAGGGACACGGCTGGGACAAATTGTCTCAGTCGTGCCTTAGCCAATTTTTTTGCACAAAATTCAAATTAACACCATTAATCTCTAAGAAAACTCCAAATTTATCAAAATAACTAAATTAAACATGACAAGAACATTTTAACGCTAAAAACACAAAAAAAAATGTAAGATGAGACACTAAAACACATAAAATTTACCTGAAAACAAACATTAAAATCAAAGTTATCAACTACCCCACACTTAGCCTTTTGCTCGCCCTTGAGCAAATGAATCATCCACAATCTTGAAAACTCAAACTCCAATTCAAAACACGAAAATTCAGAGAGGCCGGAGCAACACTCAGCAGAAGACACTCAGATGAAGAAGTCACTCAAAAAGACTCAAACTGATCTATATCAAATAATTTATGGTGTGTGTGTGCTAGGCCAACACAGATTTATATCTTTTCAAAACCAAAACTGCCAGCAAACTCCAACAATCAAGCAATAGAAAAATATGCCAGTTTCGTACTTGAAACTCGAAACAGCCATAAGCCTCTCCTTTAGCACCCGAACCATAAGGGTCATCTTCACTAAATAACTCAGGAAAAAATAGGATCATCAGGTCTTACATTAAGGTTGTATTAGGGCGAAGATATTGGCTTCAAGAAAATTGAATAAGTCAGCAAGATAAAATTAGCCACACTACCCAAAACAAATACCACCTAACCTTCTTAGGAAAAATAACTCTTCAAAATTTATGCCCTTTTACTATCAACTAGGAAGATGAATTTTAGGACGTGAGTTCTCAAAATCTCAGGAAGTAAGAGATAAAATCTCCTAGCTCAACTAATTAATTATCTCCTCAAATGCTAGGTACCCCACACTTATTTTCTGCAGTATTAAATGACATTCTTGCAGCCTATCCCCATATTTTTGGTTTTTTTAAGTACTTCATTTATTCAATTACTAAGGGGAGTACCAAAAGCAATAATTCTTATCATCCATGTCCCAAAATTTTTCAAAAATTTAAGCTCACAAACTCTTAAAATTTTCAACTTCCCTTTACTTTTTGACTGACAAGCAAACTTTGAATCAAACTCAATATGCAAATTTTATTCCCCAACCTAGAGTGGCCAATTCTAAAGTGGGACAGACAAAGGCATTTAGGTTATATGGTTAAGCATTAGTGCGCTAAACAAAATCAGGTAGTACGCTTTTAGCATACCAATTAAGGTCAAAGGGGCTATTAATGACATAATTTACCAATGGTAGGTTAAAAGTCATTTGAAAATTGGTTGCCAAAGAAAGGTTGCTCGAATCATGTCCTAATCTTGCTTGAGTTGAATGTTCATTTTGAAGGGTGATGAGGAAGTTTATAGTTATTCCAGAATTCCTTTCCTCAAATACTTTCACTCACTGGTTTTTTCATTAGTTTCACAAAACTTAGCCTACTGTGCTCATTAAGTTAGAAATTGGATGATATATAATTAATTGAGATCAATTCAAAAGAGAAACTTCATTGAACAATGCTACTACTCTCTGGCTACTCTAGGGATGATCACGGGAAAGGGAATCCCCGTCCCTGGTGGGGAACTGCCCCGAATGGGGCGAAAAATCTCTGAAAATTTTTTTCATGAGGATGGGGATGGAAAAAAAGTATTCTCCGACTTAGAATTCGGGGCGGAGACGAGGATTGGGGTCCCCGCACCCGAAATTTAATTACTAAATTTAATTATATTTATATAATTTAGTTTTAAATTATATTTAATTTTAGTTTTATCAATTGTTAAAATTTATATTAGTTTGATTTGTAATTGAATTTATATTTTTAATTATTAAATATTATATTTTAATTATAATTAATTATTAAATATTATATTTTAGTTATAATTAAATTTTTTTAAAAAATAAAAATATTTTTAATGCAGGAACGGGGGAAATTTTTCTTCCGTAATACTATTGGTTCCCGCCCCGTCCTTGCGTGGGGCAGTAGGTGGGGAGGCACTCCCCGCCCCCGTCCCGCGATCATCCCTAGACTACTCAGACCTCCTAAATAAGCAATTCAAAATTTGAGTTCAAATTGACTTATTTTAAGATTAACTGGCAAGTTCAGGCTAACTGCAAAAGTAATTAACACTCCTAAACACAATTATTCTAACCAAAATTTAAAAAGGAAAGAATAAAACAGTAAATAAACTTAAATTAAAAAGAAACAATGCAAAATGCATAAACTTACTAATAAAGAAGGAATTTAAAATACTGAAAAGAAAATCATACTAAAAGCTACTTTAACTAAAATTAAACTAAATTCATAAAACAACGCCACAAAACAACTAATAACATCCCACAGTAAAAAAAAAAACAACATCCACAGATAAACAATTAAAACAAAGAAAACTAAATTGATTGTTCTTCATCCTCAAACCCTCACCCCACACTTAAAATTTTATTGTCCCTAGCAAAAACCAAAAGAGAATCAAAATAGAATGATGGGTTGAGGAAAAATCCATGAAATCATAATCAGTGTGATGAATGGGGTGGTGGGGGTGGAAACTGGCTGTTAAAATGGGATTATAACGTCCCAAGAGCAATGACAATATCGTCCATGCGCTTTGTGATTGAATTAAAACCGGAATCCATCCGCTAAGTGATGTCATCAAGCCGGTTGTTAATAACAGTGTATTGCTCATTAGATAAGGTAATTGTACTAGCTCCAGCTCGTTCCAACTCTGTAGCTCTCTTGTGCACAACATCCCTATATAAAGCTCTATCTGAAACCACTAAATGCCCTTGCCCTGGAAAGCGAGGATCATCGATAAGGACCGCCATGTTTCTCAGCATTTTGTGATCAATGGCCAAGGGGTTTTCCACTGATGTGCCAAACTTTGGATGCTTGTGAAAACGAGCCAAAGTAATGATAAAACCTCCAAGTGCCAACTTGAAATCCCTCTTTGTGAAAGTGCGCAAGTCTAAAACTTTTTGAGCAATGAATGCAGCTCCATTCAATCGGATTTCGGTTTTCATAGCATAGAGAATGGTGGCTTCATTTGCATTAACATTTCCTGGCCCTCCGAGGTGACTAAAGAATGTCAAGGCCAAGTAGCAATGCATGATCCTCATAGGGTGATATCTCAAATGATGGGCCTTGGTGTTCTTAGGATTGAAGATGGTGGGGTCCTCGGGATCATAAATTCCCATCCATATGTCTTGCTTGTTGAGATCAAGAATGTCCCTAGCAGCTTGCTGATCAAACCCCAATACTTCAGAGAAAGCATTAAATGACATTTGATAGGAGAAGCCATCTAGCCAAAAATTCACAGTGCTTGGGTCAGTATGGCTGTCTATCCCCAGTCTAAATTTGATGGTGGCAAAGAAATCTCGGACCAAATGAGGATAAACCTTCTCCTTCCTCTTAATAAAAACTCTCCAACCTACACCATCGATCAACCTGTCTAGCTCATTTCGGAAGCCTAATTTCGCCATCAAATCTATGTCCAAGTGAAGGGTGGCTAAATACTCTTGTTTGTTGAAGAAAGTCCACCAATCTTGGAATTCTTTTGGAACTCATGATGATACCTTGGCCTTGGAGGATGCTTGAGGGGCAACAGAGGATGATTCAGCTTTAGTACGAGTGCGTTTGGGTGCCATTTTTCCTACAAGAACAATCAACACAAGATAAAAGCACTAAAAAGAAAATTCAAAACAACACAAAACAATGCACTAAAAAGAAGCAAAAACTATATAAGCAGATTGCAAAGAGAAAGTACAGCAGAAACTAAATAGACAAACAAACTAACAAATAAACAAACAAAATGAGAACCAAAGGAAAAATTGCACCAAGTACGTGACACTCAACCATGATGACCAAGTCATCATTTGAAAACCAGTAGCCCGCAGGTGGAAATGTTTCAGCCTATACACTTGGGTGAAATTGACACAAAATGCATGAACAGTGCATATGCATACAAAAATGAACAACTTAAAAACATGCATGAAACAACATGCACACAAAAGAAGAAAACAACATAGAACTACAATGCTTAACCACACAAATGAACATTGACAAAGTATAATTTTTATATAGTAAACAAAATCATGCATGAGATTAACTAAAATTACAAGCAAAAACAAAAGGGAATAAATAACAAACTATCAAAAGGGTCCTAAAATATCAATTCACCAAACACCTACATTAGACTTTTCTACTAATTATCAAGCATAAATACACATTGAAAACTTCTAAGGCATGGTTGTTAGGAAAAATGATGAAAATGGAACAAAATAACTAAGGAGAAAATAATGTCTCAATTCTCTTAGGCATTTCATCAAACAGTAGGTGGGTAAGGTTTAATTTTGCAATCAAAAACAAATAATACAACTTGTAAGCATAACATGCAAAGAGTATGTGCTAGAAACTACAACAAAACCCAAAATTAAGAATTAAGAATTAAGAATCAAGACAAATGAAAATGGGAACACAAAATGCAATAAAACAAATCCTAAATATGGAGAAAATATGGAAATTTAACACAAATCTACCATAAAACTTAATAACTAAGCAAGAAAATCATATAAAAATGTAAAACAAAAGAGGAATTAAACCAAAATAAAGAGAAAAAAAAGAACTTACTTGGTTCTTGATGCAAGGGAGTGAAGAATGCAAGAAGAAGAGAGCACATGCACATGCACATGCACATGCACATACACATACACATACACATACACAAACATACACATACATACTTTCATGAGCATTCTTTAACATTAACTATTTATTATCTCATTTTGATGTGCATCATATAATTATGCACGCAGACATTTTCGATCATTCAGTAGATACAATTGTCATTTTCATTTTTATGCTTATCTCTCAGACATTTACTATATTAACTGTCAATTATAATTAACTTCTTTAATTTTAATAACTGAACTATTTATACATTTCATTTACTACTCATTTTTGCATTTTATAAATTTTGATTCATAATATATTATTTCCTTACCATTTTACATTTTAGTACCATTTCTTTTCACTTTTTATAGATACGTTATTCACTTTCTGTATTTACTTGGAAACTTATATTTTATTCCTTACGCAAACATGTTATCATTCAGACATACCTTCATTCACTTAAACATTAAGGCATGAATAATTCCAATTCAGTCACTGCACTTTCGTTAAATTATAGTGGTAGTTTCTTTTATAATTTATTTATATTAATTTGCCTACTTGACATATAACTTATCATTTTGCTACAATTGCACCATTTTAGGGCAAATTGTATATAGATTTCTTAATTTTTTAATTGTTCCCAAACTGTCATTTTATATCTCCTATTTACAATTTTGCTATCAGTTCACTTGTTTTCATTTTAAATCGATTATTTGACATATAAATTATCAGCCATTCTCGTTTTAATATTTTCAAGTCAAGTTGCATTTTAGTCCTTCCGACCTATAAGGGACTTTTTTTAAGCTTTTCATTCATTATTTTATCATTCTTATATATATATATATATATATATATATATATATATATATATATATATATATATATATATATATATATATATATATATATATATATATATATATATATATATAGTTTTATTATTTTATTTCTTTTACCAATCTAATGCATTATTTGAGTAAATTATTATTTTAATCTTAACGGTTCATTTCCTTTTATATTAGTCATTTTTCACCTTCATTTTCATTCACATATCACATTTTACACTTTTATGTCATTATTATCATTATGCCCTTAATACACTCCCGATAGAAATTTTCAGACCGAACATATGGGATGTGGACCCCACGAGCCCACAACAGTATAATACAACAGAGCAGAACAGTAAGATTAGACACTATGGGTGATCATTACGATCCTACCATAGCAAAACAAGTCGCCATAACTTGCACTACGGTATAAGTGTCCCTATGGCTAGCTAATTATATCCTGAACTAGATTAAACCACTAGAGCACCACTAAGGGCAACATTCTTTCTCATTTCAAAATCATTTTTTTCTGTCATTTCACTTTACTCTTTCATTTCATTTCAGTACACTATCCAATCAGTTCTTTCTTTCATTTCAGAATACTGTTCATTCAATTCTTTCTTTTCATTCTAGTACAGTAATAATTCAAGGCTTTCCTTTCAATTCGATTCTTTAATATTTTTACACATTTAACTTTTTTCTAGCTTTTGCATCTCAATACATTAGTCACTTGACCTGCTTATTATTCTCATTCAATTCATGGGTGATTTATTTTTCATTTGAATCCCTTTCATGTCTTTAATGCTTTCACGTACTTTTATATTTTCATATTAATTAATACCATTACTTTGGTATAATTTTCAATTTAGTCCTCAATTTTTCTTTTAATTACAAAATTGTCATTAATTTACTTATTTTCATTTCACATTTATTTATTGGCCTACAAAATTTTCCTTTGATTCTCACTTTAACTTTTTATACAAAATTATATTTTAATCCTTCTACTATACAAAAATTAAATTTTAAACTATTTGTTCACTAAATTATCATTTTACCCTTTCCTATTATTTCTTTATCACTTTTGCTCATTAAATTTAATATTTGAAAAAATTACCGTTTCACTCCTAAACTTTTTATTTCTTTTTAATTAGATCATTTTTTAATTCTAAACTTCATTTTTTACTTTATTTTTGCACTTTTCATTCCCATTTGCCATTTTTTCTTTTTTCTTCACACTTAAACTTGTATATAAGGAAAATTTTCTATTTAGTCCCTGAACTTCGTTGCTTTACAATTTTTATTCCTTTAGTTCACGTTTATTCACAAAATTGCCATTAGTTTAATATCTTATATTTTTAATTTAATATACTTTTATGGAACTATAATTTAGTTCGTAGAACAATTACATTACCATTTTATCTCCTTTTTGTGTTTTGCAAAATTACAATTTATCTTTAAACTTTTAGTTTATTTCATTTAAGTCTTTTATCACTTTAATTATATTATTTTTCATGCTTTTTCATTACTTTTGTTTATTCTCATGTTATATACTTTTAACATGCATTTGTCATTCACCAATATTTGGCATATTTTCTATTTTGTTCTTAATATTCAGCATAAACTAAAATTTTGTATTTTATTTCTTTCTATTCCAATCATGCTAACTTCTATTTTTTTATTAATAACCTAAATTTGTTACCATTTCTTCACTATAATTACTATTCGCTAATGGTATAAATTTCACATTAATTTATTTATACCCTTATTATGCCATAACATACACAATATACTTGATATCTATATATCTAACTATTCGGTTTGGCTTATTATATACATTCTAAATTAATTCTTTATATTTTAATTACTTAAATCATTAAATTTCATGCTTTCCATTATAACTCCATAATTAACTAACATAACACTTACAAAATCATTAGAAACCCTTAGGTTAATCATTCGGCTATCTCAAACTCTTTTCCTCAAATGTATTTTCTTCAATTTTTAATCAATCCAAACATCATTTTTTTAGCATAACCAATGATATTTATAACCTTTATTTCATTTATACATACTTTACATTCATACACACATAGCATTCATAACTATGGATTTTACTAAATCAATGGAAAGAAAGGATTTTTTGTATCCACATACCTCAAAAGCTTATTTTTCACTCTTAGACCTTTCTTTCTTTGCCTTAAATCCTTAAGACATCATCTTCCTCCTTTGAATCCTAAGGTGGCCGAATTTAATCATCAAAGAACCCATCATCAAAATGCTTCCTTACTTCAATATAACATAACAAATATACTCTACACATCTCAAACTACCTATTTGAACCTTTAAATCAATATAAAAATATCAATTCTTCTTACCTCAAATTTATGTCTTAACCTTGAATCCCTAGTGTTTTTCCACTTTCCTCCCCTCAAATAAGGATTAGAGGTCACAATTAGCTAGTAGAGGGATTGAAATATGGTAGATCACCTTGGATTTGGAGAGGAAATTGATTAGAAAATGAAAAAATCAATGGAAAGCAAAAGAAAATTACCTTAGCCAAGAAGAAGAATAGGGAAAGAGGGAGAGGCTGGGTGTATCTTCTGGAGAATCAGATTTTTGTGCCTTTTATACACCTTTTAATGGACTGGACTTGGTCTATCCAAGTCGGCCCGATCAATTTTAAGCCTAATTTCATTATTTATACTCATTTAATACACTCTAAATTATCTCTCTCTTTTCCAAGCTCAAATCCACTCAAAATCAATTTCATAATTTTTAAAATATATAATATAGCCTCCATAAAAATTTGGCTCGATTGGAGTCCGTTTTTAGTCTGGTTCACTAAAATTGGTTCGATTAGCAAATTTTCAATGTCACCGAAAAATCAATTTTCACTACCAAATAATTATAAATACTAATTAGAGCCCAACTGAAAATTCCTACAATTTTTGAAGATCATTTGCTATTTTTAAAGTTTCAATCAAATCCACCGTCAATCGATTACTATTTAAATCGAAATCATTATTTTTCTTTTACTTCCTGAGTTCAAATCTTCCTAAAATACTTCTATAATTCTCAAAATATATCCATTAAACTCCATACATATTTTTGAGTCAATCAGAGACTGTTTTTCAGTTTGGTACACTTTTACCGGTTCGGTAACTCAATTTTTCAAAATCACGAAAAAATTAATTTTTCATTACTATATCATTCTACATCTCATTTAATGTAAATCAAAAAATTCTAGTGATTTTTAGAGGTCATTTGCTATTTTTAAAGTCACGATCAAACTTTAGTTAACCTGGACATGTTTGATCTGAAACCATAAATATTTCTTTATTTTCAGTTTTTGGAGACTCATTTGACCTCATTTTAATTCCAAATTTGAACTACGGGCTCCTGCTGACATGCTCTTTCCAATGATCAAATAAAATATTTTTAAATTTCGAAAGATACTATTCACCCCTGTATTACTATTTACCATCGAAAAATACTATTTTTCACTAACCCAGTATTTTGGCCATTACATTGCCCTTGGAGTTTTGAGTCCTTTTTCATCAATGGTTGTGCTCTGGAAGTACTGTAAGTACTTCTACAATCCTAAAAAGGCCACTGATGAAGAAAGAAGTGATAAAAAAACAGGAGCTGGAGCTGGAGGCCTAGCAAGAAGCGATGAAAAAGTTGGAACTGGAGGTCAAGCAAGAAACAATCTGAAGAAAAATTTTTTCATTCAACATTTGTAGCAACACTAATATAAAACATCGCTCAATTAACGACTCATATATAAAAACAAGTTTCTAATAATTTAATTATGCACTTTCTAATTATTTGTTATGGATATAATAATTATTTTTTTAAGAAAAATACATATTTATTCTCGAACCATTTATTTTACTTTAAGAAAAAATTCTAAGTATTTATTGTATTCTACTAGCTCCTTAAATATTAAGCTTAGATCATAATAGGTCTAAATAGGAAATCAAATAAAAATAATGATAATTGAGGACCGCATGTAAACTAAAGTTGTAATATTATATATTTTTTTTATTTTGTCAAAACCAGATATACTTTATGCCAAAATAAATATTTGTTACTTATCACTACAACAAATATGATCTTTGGCAATAGCAAGAAACTGTTGCAATATATATGTGCTAGAACTATATACGGCGACAGTTTTGACACCTATTGCATTTTTCTATATAAGCTGAAGTTTTATTAGAAATAAAAGCTAGGAGCCAAAACAAGCTGACCCAGCCAGAGAATAGAGTACATAACATGGCCTAGTGTAATTATAAAAATAAATCCTGTCTATCCAAATAAGACTACAGCACAAAACAACAACGAAAATTGATTCTAATCAAAAGATAATAGAAACCACTACCAAGGAACAAAACTTTTACATCAAACCAAAATAATGGACAACGGTTATAAATCTTAAAAGTGGCAAAATGCACCTTGAGTTTTGAGGCCAAGTGCCACAATTTACAAATGAAGGCTTGAAACAGAAACAATGTATCCCAAGCTACTGAAACAAGGAGTTAACAGGGCAGTACCAATTTTATAAACTAGTTTATCAAATTCATTACCTCTGACAACTGCTAACCAAACCCAGTAACAAAGTCCATAACCCATAATAAATCAAGAAAGCTTAATCGTATGATTAGTTTAGTGGAACGATGAGCTCTTTGTTTGGTTTGATTCTTTCTTTTGATGAACAAAAAGGACAAAGGGATTCACAAGGGGGAATAATGCCTCGGTCTACCAAAAAAACCTTCGTACTTATCATGTTTTTTATGCATAGCCATAGAAAAATTTTTATTTTTGGTGGAGCCAATTTTTTCCAAAGTAACCATGAGAATTGCTCTAAATAATCAGCAATAGAAGAGGACCTCCATAAAACCTCATAGGAAAATTTTACCGAAAAAGTTCCTTATGAGTTATGAACCCAAATCTTTCGATCTGGTCGACAAAATAAAAGAAAGAAGGAGTTAAGGAGCACCATTAATTCCTTTAGAAGAATTGATTCCTAAACCAATAAATTCTTCATCCAATTAAGCTGCCAATATCAAAATAACCTCTGGACCAGTATCCACAATATGAAATGAGAGCATCCTTGAGAAGTGAGATGCTAAAGAGATGAGGAAATCTCTCCTTTAAAGGTATATCCTCAATTCATCTGTCATACCAAAATAAGCACGAGCTTCCATTGCCAACGTCTATTGCTAAACTGTTAGTGAAAGTTGGGGAGCAACTGACCTTTTCAATATCTCTCCAAATAAACGAAGAATTATGTTTGAGGGTCACACTTAGGATCCATCTGTTATTGTACCTATATTTGCTAAAGATGAGTTTTTTCCAGAAGGAATCGCTGAAAGGATTCAGTCTCCAAATCCATTTAAAGAGCAAGCTTTGGTTTCTATGCACCAGTGAACCTACCCCAAGCCCCTCTAGTGCCTTTGGTTTCAATATAAAGCTCTAGTTAATTCAACAAAAAACTTTTTTATTTTCAGATCCACCCTAGAAGAAATTTCTCATGATGGGATTTAACTTTCAAGTAATTCCAGCAAGCATTTTAAAAGAGACAAGAAATATATTGGCATGCTCATCAAGGTGGCTTTAATGAGAGTTAGTCAACCTACAAGAGATAAGAATTTCCCTTTCTAACCACTAAGCTATCATTGAAAACACTAAATAATTGGCAACCAGGTGTCCCTCTTCTGCGGGTTAGTGCCCCGAGGAAGACCCAAATAAGAATATGGCAATTGCTGGACTTTGCATCTTATCGAATTTGCACAAGCTTGCATCTAATCTTGACTCACATTAATACCAATCAAGAAGCTTTTGTGGAAGTTAATCGCAAGCCAAGAAATTACCGCAAAAACTTTAAGCTCTTTTTTTCAGTTGCAAGATGTAGTTTGGGTTTGGGTTAAGAAATACAATGATATCATCTGCATACTGGATATGAGACAAGATAAGCTCACAACTACAATTGCGAATGGGATTGATGCTACTAAAAATGCCAATTTCAATAGTTTTTTTTAATGAGCACCAACAGCCCTTCAGCTGTAATAATAAAAAGGAGGGGGGGGGGGGGGGGGGAGGATCCCTTTGTCTTATCCCGTGCAACATTTGAATTTTCAAAATAGGAGATCCATGCACAAGGACTGATTTCTTGCCTGTAATGATGCATTATTTAATCCAGAATCTCCATTTGGCACCAAAAATAATATGCTTCATAACCGAATCCAGGTAGTTCCAATTTTCTGAATCACAAGGTTTGTGAAAATCGACTTTAAAAAGAACTCCACTTTGATTATTTTCCTTTAGTGAGTGAATAACCTCATTTGTAACTAAAATGCCATCCAGAATTTGTCTTCCTTTGATGAAAGCATATTATTCCGAAGAAATAACCTCACCAACCACTTTCCTTAGTCTGTTCACCAATGGTTTAGCTATTATCTTGTATAAACTTCTAATTAAGCTAATCGGACAGAAATCCTTAAGATGAGATGCTCCTTCAATTTTTAGGATGAGAGAGATAAAGGAAGAACTAACTCTTTTAGGAAGCACCCCGTTGGCAAAGAAAATTTCCACCATAGTTGTAATATCCATCCCTAAAATATCCCATGCTGTTTTAATAAAAGCAAAGTTGAAACTGTTGGAACCAGAAACTTTAGTGCTATCATAGCTCCAAACTACAGCTTTAATTTCCTCAAGGGTCACATGGCACACCAGTAAGAGGGTAGATGAGTTCGAGAGCTTACTGAAGGAGTTTTGAGGAAAAGAGGGTCTAATGGGCAATTTCTCCTTGTACAATTCATTATAAAAGTCAAAGGCTTCCTTTTTAATGAGGCCTAGATCTATAATAACTCCCTCTTTGGTTTCTAAGTTGATGATTTGGTTACGGCAATGCCGAACAAAGGCTGAAAGATGGAAGAAACATGTGTTCTAGTCTCCTTCCTTAAGCCACTTTACCCTGAATTTCTGCCTCCAAATAGATTCCCTAGCCTTTATTTTACCCCATAAAAGATTCACCAAATGGCTTCTTTTTTATAGCATGAAATTCCTAATGACTTCATTGATAGCCTTATTGTTTAAATCACATTCAAGACATTCAATCTCTTTTTCCAACCTCCATATAGTTTGGTCAACATTTCTGAAACATTCCTATTTTAAGTTTCAGTTGCACATTCCTATTCAATCTCTGAAACATTCCTATTGTTTGAGTATTTTAAGTTTTAGTTGCACATTCCTATTTTGAACAGAGCTGAGGTTGGACAACCAGGTGTAGACATTCCTAAAAAATTCTACATTTAATAGCCAGACATTAAGAAACTTAAACGGTCTTGGGCCCTAATTAATGTTACAGCACAAGAAAATGGGAGCATGGTAAAAAATACTTTCAGAGAGGGAGTGTTGAGCCATATTTTTAATCTTAAGAAGCCAATAGTTATTCACCAAAAATCTATCAATCCTGCTTCTACTAATTGAGTTACTCCAGGTGAATGATTTTCCAGTGAGTGGTAAGTCAATTAGACTGACTTTCTGCATGAAAGCTTCGAAAGCCCTATCCTTATACCCAATTTCCCCTTCCACCTTTCTTCAGAACTAAAGACAACATTGAAATCCACCCAAGAAGAGTAAGAGTCTTGCTATCTAACACCTTGTCTAACTAAACCCATAGATCCAACTGTTTATGCTCCCTTAGGCGTATAAACCTCTATAATTAAGCAGTTCAGATTATATTCCACTAAGCAGCCTTTGATTGCGATCCATCCCCTTCCATTTAATGTATTATGATGAGTAAAAAAACTAGTGCAGTATGAAATAAGGATACCCCCACTATTGCATTCTGCATCTTACGAGACCCAATTAAAATTCCTATTTCCCCACAATTTTCTCATGTGGTTATAAGAGTTTATACCTTGCATTTTAGTCTCTTGCAACAGCAGCATGCCAATGTGCTTTTTACCCATCAGTGACGCAACTAAACTATTCTTAAGGGCTGAGTTCAACCCTCTTAAATCCCAAGAAAGAAAATTCATAAGGAAAATAAAAGAGAAAACTAAAGTCGTACCTTTGTTCATCGGTAGCTTAATCTTTTTTCTTTTGAGTGGCCCAATTTACCATATCTTCCTCCTCTGATCTAATGAGAGACTCAAGAATAGTCTCTTTATTCTCTATTGTAATAATTCCCAACATGTCTATAAATTTTTAAAGCTTCACTAGTGGTAGAGTTCACTTCACCTGTCTCTATTTTACCCAGGCATTCATTTACATTTAAGATGTAGCCATCTGAGAAGGAGTCACCGGTGATTCTACAACTAAATTTAAAGAAGACAGAGTTAGCTTCAACCGCTGCAATCATCTTTTTATTTTTCCTACATTTCTTGGTCTTTTTTTCCCCAATTTAGGATACTGCAGGGAAGCTTTAATTGGATCAATTGAATAAAATGATCGGGTTTTCTTTACTTTAGCCTTCCTTTTGTCTATTTGCTTAACAGAGGAATTTTTGCCATTTGATCCAATTCTTATTACTAATTCATTGAGATTGGGCCTGGACCTCACAGAAATTAACTCAGGCTGCCTTGTGTATGGGACAATATCCCAGCCATTAAGAATTGGACTGAAAGCCAAGTTAGACTTGGAACAATTGGAGGAAGTAGGCTGGAGGGAGAACCCACTAACTACTCTGACAGTAGTGCTAGAGGGGAATTATTTGGGGAGCAAAAAGCTTCCATCTGTTGTGGGGATTGAGCTCAGTTGCCTTGTACCGTTTTAACTTTGTACACCACGAATAGTCTTGGAAGGTGTGCGCTGACCCTAAAGAGTTTGTCTCATGGCACGAAGTGGATGTAGATATCCCAGGCCATAGCAACCCTTCATTTACTCCAATCATCTGCAGTTGGAGATCTTGCTTTGCTGAGATTTCCTTGTTAAACTCTGATGATTTTTTTGAGAAGAAAGCTAGGCAAAAACTGGAATGTTGTTCTTGTACTCCAAATGGGAATGTGATTCCATCGATTCTAATTTCCATCATATCATTTATTGGCAACGGAGAGGACGTTGCAATTAGGAACCTGGCCACATCTAAACTGTGCTTATTTCTTGTATTATCATCAAGAGCAATAAAGTTTTCATATAAAGCTGCTATTGTGGAGAAGAATTTAGGATTCCAAGCATTCAGAGGGAATCCCTCACATCTTAGCTAGACAAATCTTTTTTTGCACATATCAAATGGTTCCCATGGCTTAACCAATTCAAACCACTCACTTAGCCATTTTGCATCTTGGTCCAACATTGCCTTTTTTTCTTTACTGGAGAGGAAGCTGAGTAGAACCAAGTTCCCTCCCATTGGTTTGTACTCGCACGAAAAATACCCTTGTTTGATCATTGCATCTTGAATAACAGTCACATTTTGGGCATGATGAAGCCAACCCACCAGACTTCTACTAAGCCATTCCCTATCTTCTTTCTCCACCTTATATTGAAAGTTAGCAGCTCCTGCATTCAAATTTCTGTATAAGTCTTTCCTTTTCCCATCTTTGTTCACCAACCTTTGTTTTGTTACCTTAACATACGTTCAGGAGTCCCTAAGAATGGCTGAATTCACTGTCTTGAACTTGAAGCTTTTTTCTATAATTCTTTTAGTTTTACTGACCCGAACTTGGCAATGTTAACTTGCACCCTTCGGTTTCCAAGCCAAGCTCCGTTCACCCTTTTGATTATAACGTCTATATTCTTCGACGTGTATAAACTAACAAACCCGAACTTAGTTCCTCAAGTACTAAGCTTTTTTTGGTATGAATACTTGTTCCACTGATCCAAACCAACATAATAGTTTCCTAATTAAGGCTAAAGGTTGGCCAGCCGAGTGGTAGGTTGTTGACATAGAGTCTGTAACAATTGGTTACCTTATTTGAGCACTCTACCTTTGGGAATGGAGCAGCTCTCGAACCACCATTAAACCTCATTGTGAGACTACCTATTGCATTTGTTCCCGTTGCCTTAAATAAAGGCAACGTTTTCAGTATATTATTGCAACAGTGAGAAAACCGTTGCATTTGAGTGGTCAAACGCAACAGTTTCCATTGAATTTTAGGAAACGATGTTATTTAGTTATGGCAAAAATACATTGTATAAAAAGGGCAACATATATACGAAGAAAAGGCAACAGTTTTGTGCGTGTGTATATATCCTTAACCAATACCGGCTTCTGTACAAAAATGATGAATTTGAAGCAATCACAAAACTAGGTGAAATTAATTCTATTTATTATCAATTTATGAGTATAGTTATATAATTGCTAAGCAAAGGCCGAGATACAAGATATCAAGCTAACTGAAGTACAACATATAACGTTACCCAAATTAAGCCAATTGTGGTACTGTCAAGAAAACACAGTCAAATTTGAATACAAAATAGAAACATTATAGCTTAAGAAGAATGCATTTTTGCTATATGGTCCGAACTAGATGGATTTCAATTGAGATATGACGGATCGCATAACAAATGGATCAAAAATTCATAGATTATAAATTAAATGATTCGATTGTGACCCAAATTGATCGAATTATAAGTGTGTCACGTTACAAATAGGTCAAGCCTTATAACATTATTTTTTTTATCTTTTTAAATTTGTTTATTAAAATAGAAAATTATGCATATATAATATATATAAATAATTATTTTATATTTAATTTGAATAAAAAAATTATAAATAATATAAATGGTTATAAGCAGATCGGGTTATATACATTAGTCACAAAATATATCAAATTGCGAATCAAATGGATTAGATTACAAATAGATCATTTCCGAATTAAATCAATTTGAATTATATTTTTATGAATGTCAAATTTGTGAATGGAATAAAATTTTGACACATGTACTTTCTGCCAACATATATTCTAATTGTTTTTCCTACGTAGCTAAAAGTAACCATTCGAAATATATAAATTAAAGAAACGGTGGAATAGAAATGACCGATAAATCATGCCAGCATGCTGATTCGAATTGACATGTTGCGAAGATCCTTATCTTTGCTAGACAATTAGGTATCTATTTTAATTAATAATTGACAATGAATTCATTTTATGTCAAATATTCCACCAGTTGTATGAACCCGTTGCTTGAATATGAAATGTTCCTTAATTTCTTGCCTACAAGAAACCTCCATCTTCCCAGTAATATTGACAACAAAGCAGGGAACTGTGAGAAATTTATCCTTTCATAACTCATAATGACTAGTAGTTCTTGCGAGCGCACACAGTTGAGGGTTGAATTTGAAGCCTCGTAGTCTTGATAGACAGATCAGTACCAAAGACATATGTAGTGTAACTTGCTAAGAAAAGGGTATGATCACATTGTTATCTTTTACTTAAATGAAACACATAGCATTTCTCTTTAACGTAATCGAGGTCAAATTAGTCAAAACACAAAAAAAAAAATGTCAAGCTACGATAATAAGTTTATACAATGGAAGTAACAATTCTTTCTGTCATAATTTGTTCCAATGCACTGAAAAATTTCAAATTCAGATCTTATGGCTCTTTTAAAAAAAAATCATTATGTCATAATTATCATTATAGCTCTAATGGGGTGTACAAGAAATAGGAGTAGAAGAATGAACTTGCAATTTTATTTTTCTTTATTTCATCCAATTTTTAGAATAAAGTATAGAGTAAAAAAGTCATAAGAAATTACAAAGCACAGGGAGGTTTCGTAATGAAGAAGTTGCTTATGGAAGAATTTTAAAGCTTAATAAAATAAACAATTTTACATTTATGGAAGTCAAATAAAAATCTCTCTAGATCCTAATTAACCTATCATAGGTGATCGGATTATTCGGTAATTTAGTACTAAATTAACCTCCGAAAAGATTATTTTTTAGCTAATCCAGCCTAGCTAACCGACTCTAGACATCATAATTAATACATCTGGAAAATTGATCTCGTGACAATACTGTTTTGGTTAGGATTTTCATTATAGTAAAAGTTGAGTATATGCTGAGCATGATTCCAGGATTTACTCAACAGACTCCAAATAAAAATTTTCAAAATCAAACCATACTATTATTCTTTTAGAGCTATAATTAGCTAAGCAATTGGCTTTAATTTAGTATGGTTATGGAGAGATAAGGTTCACATTTGTCTTTGAAATGGTATATATTTGTCCTTTAATTTTTTTTTTTTTTCAAAATGCTCCCGAATTAAGTGAAATGGTTTATATTTGCTCTTATTTGTATTGTTAAAAGATAATACAAACTATTTTTTTTAATTTTAAATAAGGGCAAATGTGACTAGTTTAGTAAGTACGAAGGCAAATATAAGCCTGTTTGGTTGTAATATGGATAAATGTAAACTAGTTTGACAATAAAATGGTCACTTTTAAACAAAAATATAATTTAAGGGCAAATTTATACTATTTTGTATAATAGATAGTAAATTTGGCCTTTTCCTTGATGGCTATTCCATAACGATGCTATAACCAGATGCAAAACTGAGTCTATTTGAACTGATCATGAACTAAATTAAAAGAATGGATACATATATTTATTTATTTTACCTCATATAAAATGGATAAATGAAATTATGCACTTGCAGATTTTTTATAGGTTATCTATCTTTCAACTTCAGGTAATTCACATACTAACTAAGCTTAAATAACTCGATTTTTATTTCTATTGCAATTTGGCTTAATCAAAGTTAATGAACAATTATAAATTAATATTGAATTATTTCCATCTTAAAATAATAATACACATTTGTAAAACTTTTATCTGTTATAATGTTGGAATTTGAAAGGCATAGACCCTAAATTTTTCTGGTTGCATGCATAAGGGGGAACAAGCAAAAAATACCAAACTTACAATACAATTAACATTGAAATTGCCTAAGTTTAGGAAAATAAATGAATACAATATGAACTCAATTGGGGCATGGTTAACATGGTTAGTTTTTAATTAGTCAATCTTGGATGTCCCATTAAACTACAAGAACAAATACAATTAACAAAGAACCAAAATCTGGTCAGCATTAAGGATAATCAAAACCAATCCCCCTTATCACTCACCATTTTGCTGAAAAATAAATAAATTAATTGAAGTTCTTTTGTCTTGTTTTAATGAATTGAAGCCGAAGTGAACCTATAAGAAAGTTCCATTGGGGATAGCTTAGCAGTATGATTGGTCTTACTGCATTAAGTGGTTTCAGATTCAAATCCCACCATTCTTTCTCTATATGAAAGCTGTGTTGCTTTAATACCATGTTAATTACTCCATGAGTAAATTGTGAAAGCACTCCACACTCGCTGTAAATATTCACCGTACAAAGTCAGGTCAGAAAATAAGTTATTATAAATAAATAAATAACTGAATAAGGTAACATTTAATTCGCTGTCGCCATGGCTGATAGCATTTGCAATGTGCAAGAATGTGATTGCTAATTGCTGCAAATTAAAAAGGGTTTAATCCCATAAGAAGCAACTTAAATAATTGATAGGGTTTTTGTCCAATGAAATATTTTAACGGTTTAAGAAAGAGGTTTTAAGTTTGACACCTATTGCATTTGTTCCCGTTGCCTTAAATAAATGCAACATTTTCAGTATATTATTGCAACAGTAAGAAAACCGTTGCATTTGAGTGGTCAAAGGCAACGGTTTCCATTGAATTTTAGGAAACGATGTTATTTAGTTATGGCAAAAATACTTTGTATAAAAAGGGCAACATATATACGAAGAAAAGGCAACAGTTGTGTGTGTGTGTATAAATATATATCCTCAACCAATACCAGCTTCAGTACAAAAATGATGAATTTGAAGTAGTCACAAAACTAGGTGAAATTAATTCTATTTAGAATCAATACCAACTTCAGGACTACCAAGCATCCATGAGGAGTCACAATCACATAGAAACGTATTCAACTCGATCGAGCACACGCTCTGCAGTGTGAAGGGAATTGTATTATTATCAATTTATGAGTATAGTTATATAATTGCTAAGCAAAGGCCAAGATACAAGATATCAAGCTAACTGAAGTACAACATATAATGTTGCCTAAATTAAGCCAATTGTGGTACTATCAAGAGAACACAGTCAAATTTGAATACAAAATAGAAACCTTATAGTTTAAAGAGAATGCATTTTTGCTATATGCAGCAATCGGGCCGAATTAGATGAATTTCAATTGGGATATGACCGATTGCATAACAAACAGATCAAAAATTTATAGATCATAAATAGATGGGATGTTGATTATAAGTGTGTCACGTTACAAATAGGTCAAGCCTTATAACATTTTTTTTTTATCTTTTTAAATTTGTTTATTAAAAATAGAAAATTATGTATATATAATATATAAAAATAATTATTTTATATTTAGTTTGAATAAAAAAAGTTATAAATAATAAATAATATAAATGGTTATAAGCAGATCGGGTTATATACATTAGTTACAAAATATATCAAATTGTGAATCAAATGAATTAGATTACAAATAGATCATTCACGAATAAAATCAATTTAAATTATATTTTTATGAATGTATTGAGTCAAATTCGTGAATGGAATAAAATTTTGCCACATGTACTTTCTGCCAACATATATTCTAATTGTTTTTCCTACGTAGCTAAAAGTAACCATTCGAAATATGTAAATTAAAGAAACGGTAGAATAGAAAATGAGCCATAAATCATGCCAGCATGCTGATTCGAATTGACATGTTGCGAAGATCCTTATCTTTGGTATCTATTTTAATCAATAATTGACTATGAAGTCATTTTATGGCAAATATTCCACCAGTTGTATGAACCCGTTGCTTGAATATGAAATGTCCCTTAATTTCTTGCCTACAAGAAACCTCCATTTTCCGAGTAATATTGACAATAAAACAAGAAACTGTAGAATTTTATCCTTTCAAAAACTCATAATGACAAGTAGTTCTTGCGTGCGCACACAACTGGGGGTTGAATTTGAAACCTCGTTGTCTTGATAAACAGATCAGTACCAATGACATATGTAGTGTAACTTGCTAAGAAAATTAGTCAATTTCATCAATGGTCATTAGACTTACGTTTAATCATCGAAAAATAACTGACTTATTTTTTGTGATTTAAATATCACTGAACTTATCACATTTTTACAAAAAAAGTTATCTTAATCAATTTTCGGTGATAATTCTTGCCGAAATACTAAAATGTCATGCTACACCATATGTCTGAACACACGTAACATGACACGTCAGCAACCACGTCACCGAAAGATGTTATATTACACGATACGTCAGCACGCCACGTTATATGTCTGGACACACGTGGCCTCTTCTACTGACATGCCGTGCCACCTGTATCCAGACATATGACGTGACGTACTACATCAGCATTTTGGTAAGAGTAATCATTGAAAATCGGTGAAAACGATTTTTTTGCAAAAAAAATAATAAGTTCAGTAATATTTAAATTATGAAAAATAAGTCAGTTACTTTTAAACGATTAAGGATAAGTTAAGTAATCATAGATGAAATTGACTAAAAAATGGTATAATCAAATTTTTATCTTTTACTTAAATGAAACATATAGCATGTCTCTTGAACGTAATCGAGGTAAAATTAGTCAGAACAAAAAAAAAATGTCAAGCTACAATAATAAGTTATACAATGGAAGTAACAATTCATTCTGTCATTTGTTAAAAAAACAATTCTGTCATAATTTGTTCCAATGTACTGAAAAATTTCAAATTCAAATCTTATGGCTCTTTAAAAAAAATCATTATGTCATAATTATCATTGTAGCTCTAATGTGGTGTACAAGAAATAGGAATAGAAGAATGAACTTGCGATTTTTTTTTCTTTATTTCATCCAATTTTTAGAATAAAGTATAGAGTAAAAAAGTCATAAGAAATTACAACGCACAGCGAGGTTTCGTATTGAAGAAGTTGCTTATGGAAGAATTTTAAAGCTTAATAAAATAAACAATTTTACATTTATGGAAGTCAAATAAAAATCTCTCCAGATCCTAATTAACCTATTATAGGTGATCGGATTATACGGTAATTTAGTACTAAATTAACCTCCAAAAAGATTATTTTTTTAATAATCCAGATTAGCTAACCGACTTCTGGACACCATAATTAATACATGTGGAAAATTGATCTCGTCACAGCACTTTTTTGGTTAGGATTTTCATTATATTAAAAGTTGAGTACTGAGCATGATTCCAGGATTTACTCAACAGAATCCAAATAAAATTTTTCAAAATCAAACCATTCTATTACTCTTTTAGAGCTATAATTAATTAGCTAAACAACTGACTTTAATTAAGTAGGGTTACGGAGAGATAAGGGTCGCATTTGTCTCTGAAATGGTATATATTTGCCCTTTAGTTTTTTTTAGTTTGAAATACTCCCGAACTAAGTGAAATGATTTACATTTGCTCTTATTTATATTGTCAAAGGAAAACATGAACTATTTTTTTAATTTTAAATAAGGGTAAAATTGACTAGTTTGATAAATATAATGGCAAATATAAACCTGTTTGGTCTTAATATAGGCAAATACAAGCTAATTTGATAATAATATAATTACTTTTAAATCAAAATATAATTTAAGAGCAAATCAATACTATTTTATCTAATAGATAGCAAATTTGGCCTTTTCCCTTATGGTTATTCCATAACAATGCTATAACCGGATGCAAAACTGAGTCTATTTGAGCCGATCATGAAGTAAATTACACTAAAAGAATGGATACATGTATTTATTTATTTTAAATCATATAAAATGGATAAATGAAATCATGCACTTGCAGATTTTTTATCGGTTATCTATCTTTCAACTTCAAGGAATTCACATACTAACTATACTTAAATAACTCGAATTTTACTTCGGTTGCATTTTTGATTAATCAAAGTTCATGAGCCGTTATAAATTGATATTGAATTATTTTCATATTAAAATAATAATACACATTTGTAAAACTTTTATCTGTTATAATGTTTGAATTTGAAAGGCATAGACCCTAAATTTTTCTAGTGGCATACATGTATATGAGGGGAAATAAGCAAAAAATACCAAACTTACAATACAATTAACATTGAAATCGCCTAAGTTTAGGGAAATAAATGAACACAATATGAACTCAATTGGGGCATGTTTAACATGGTTAATTTATTAATTAGTCAATCTTGGATGTCCCATTAAACTACAAGAACAAATACAATTAACAAAGAACAAAAATCTGGTCAGCGTTAAGGATAATCAAAACCAATCCCCCCTTTCACTCACCATTTTGCTGAAAAATAAATAAATTAACTAAAGTTCTTTTGTCTTGTTTTAATGAATTGAAGCCGAAGTGAACCTATATGAAAGTTCCATTGGAGATAGCTTAGCAGTATATTGATCTTAATGCATTAAGTGGTTTCAGATTCGAATTCCACCCTTCTTTCTCTATATAAAAAGCTGTATTGCTTTAATATCATGTTAATTACTCCATGAGTACATTGAAAAATCTACATATGGAACATTTTGAATATTTACATTGTAAATATTAATGTAAATATTCAGGGTACAAAGTCAGGTCAGACAATAAATTATTACAAATAAATAAATAACTGAATAAGGTAACATTTAATTAGCTGTCGCCATGGCAGATGGCATTTGCAATGTGCAAGAATGTGATTGGTAATTGCTACAGATTAAAAAGGGTTTAATTCCCTAAGAAGCAACTTAAACGCTACGGCTCCATCTCTTTTATATTAGCTCTTAGAAGCTAAGCCAATCACAATAAACAGGGGCAACTAAGAGAGATCACAAATTAAGTTCTTGTTTTTGTACTAATTAATTAATTAGAGATAAAATGGGTTTGATATTAGGGTTTCTAGTAATGAATTTGGTGCTCCTTGCTAATGGTGAAGTTACCTCCTATGATCTTGTGGTAAGTTCTTGCGTCGTTATATTATTTTATAAAATTTATTCCATTTCTTGTTTTTTTTTTTTTTTGGGGGGTTCTAAGTACGTAGTGTTAATTAAGTGCAGATAAGTGAGGCTAATTTTACAAAGCTTTGTAGCACAAAAAGTATGTTGACTGCAAATGGAAGTTTTCCAGGGCCAACATTATATGCTCAGAAAGGGGAAACGATCTATGTCAATGTTTACAATAATGCAAATTACAGCATCACCATCCATTGGTACTCTCCCATCATTTCTATTAAAGTTTCTCACTTATTTTATTAACTAACTTCATGATTCAAATAAAGATGCAATGCAAGTGAATAATTAACTTTTAGATTTTAAAATTAAAGTACTAATTGCTTTGTGAATTAACACTAATTCATTCAGATTAATGTTGACATATATAATTGACTTAATTATCTTACTTGTGTCATGGATATAATTTCTTTTTCCTTTTTTTTTGTTTTGATTGTTAGAGTTATTACATAATTTATCCCTGAGACACGAGGAATATTATGTTAATTTTAGATGATTTTTTTGACGAAATATCTCCAATTTAAAATTAAACTAAATGTTGGATGTGAAGTTGTAATATATTTTTTTTATTTAGGGTGCTAATTGAAAATTGCGTAAAAAATGGGTATAAATTTGTAATTAACCCTAAAAAATTCTCATTTTAAAATTCAATTTTTAAATTGAGTAAATTTGTTGAAAATCATACTATTTAATTAATCGATCAATTTACATGGAGAACTAAATTTGATAAAAGAATTTCTATCGCTCTTATCTAATTTGAACTTGAAGAAGACGCAATCATGGTCTACTTAATTCTGTATTTAGAAAGGAAGTTTGACACCAAACATTCAAATTGTGTAAAAGATAGGTATAAATTTGTAATTAACCCTAAATATTTCTCATTTTAAAATTTAATTTTTAAATTGAGTAAATTTGTGGAAAATCATACTATTTAATTAATTGATCAATTTACGCGGAGAACTAAATTTGATAAAAGAATTTCTATCGCTCTTATCTAATTTGAACTTGAAGAAGACGCAATCATGTTCAACTTAATTCTGTATTTAGAAAGGAAGTTTGACACCAAACATTCAAAAATTGACATGTTGGTCTGTAAAAAGAATAACTAAATAAATAATTGAAGTGTTTTGACTATTCAAATTATTTATGCTTAATTTACCTTATTAAATTACAGGCATGGAGTAAATCAGCCGAGGAATCCATGGTTCGATGGTCCTGAAATGGTGACGCAGTGTCCTATTCAGCCTGGAACAAATTTCACTTATGAAATTATTTTTTCCACAGAAGAAGGAACTCTTTGGTGGCATGCCCACAGTGATTGGTCCAGAGCCACAGTTCATGGTCCAATTATCATTTTCCCTGCTAATGGAACCACTTACCCTTTTCCTGATCCTGACGCACAACAAACAATTGTTCTTGGTAGGAAATTTTTTTTAACACTACACGAAAATCTCCTAGATAAATTTCCTAGTTTCGTTGTAATAAGTTGCAATTTTAATGTATTGGCAGCATCATGGTATAAAGAAGATGTGAGAGTGATATATGAAACGGCCATGGAAACTGGTTCTGATTTCAACGTTTCAGATGCTTATACCATTAATGGGGAACCAGGAGATTTATATCCATGCTCTAACGGTAAACATTAATTGCCAAACCCTTCTAATTAATTTGATAAACACTAATATAATTGAAGATTTTTTCTTCAGAGACTACTTATCGCCTATCGGTCGAGTATGGCAAGACCTATCTTCTTCGCATAATCAATGCAGTATTAAACGAAGAACAGTTTTTCGGCATTGCAGACCACAATCTTACAGTAGTAGGGCATGATGGTGGATACATTAAACCTATAACAACAAATTACATAATGATAACCCCCGGACAAACCATGGACGTTTTGGTAAATGCTAATCAAACTCCTAGCTACTATTACATGGCTTCAACTCCATTCTTTGATAGTGTCGTAGACTTTGATAACACAACCACAACTGCAATTCTTGAATATGATTCCAATTACACTGCTCCATCTTCTATTCCACTTCCCTACTTTCCTGCCTATGATGATGAAGATGCGGCTTTCAATTTTACAGCCCAAATTAGGAGCTTAGCAAGCCAAGATCACCCTGTTAATGTCCCTATAAACATAACCAAACACATGTTTGTAACAATTTCTATAAATGTTTTGCCTTGCCCTAATTCTTCTTGCGCCGGACCGGACGGAGATAGGATGGCTGCAAGCATGAATAATGTTAGTTTTGAGTTCCCAGAGATTGATATATTGGGTGCCTATTACAGGTGATTATCTTGAACTTGATAATTTTGGTCATTTTGTTTCGAAACCATTCAGCCTTTTAAACTATCAATTTTTATCGCACAACAGATCTTTAAATATTAATATGCTAGATTTTTCCTTGCAATTCGAAAAAGATGCATTTTTTTAAATCTATATGAAAAAATTACACTTATTTCTTTCTTATTAAAAATTAAAAATTCATGGCGCTGAAGGATTTTTTGAAAAGTTTAAAAAACAAAATGACCGAAAGGCTACTAATCCAATTAATTAACAAAATTAAGAAAAAATTCATACATGTATGGGATAATGATGCAGGCATATAAGTGGAGTTTATGAGGAAGATTTCCCAAGTGGACCACCATATATATTCAATTTCACAGGAGATGTGGAAAACATGACAGCCATGACCAATCCAGGGACAAAGGTTGAGATGCTAAATTATGGAGAAGCAATTGAAATTGTATTTCAAGGGACTAATATTGGAGCTGCTGAGAGCCATCCTATACATCTACATGGATTTAGTTTCTATGTTGTTGGGATGGGTTTTGGCAATTTCGACAATCAGACTGATCCATTGTCTTATAATTTGGTTGATCCTCCTGAAATTAACACTGTTGCTGTTCCTAAAAATGGTTGGGCTGCTATCAGATTCTTTGCATATAATCCTGGTAATTTACTTAATTATCCTCCTTCACTTTACAATTTCTCTCCCCAAATATATATTATGCTAAAATATATTATTTTCAAAAAAATAAATAGTTAAGATAGGGATTGTGTATATTTTTCAGGCGTATGGTTTATACATTGTCACTTGGAAAGGCATCTGAGCTGGGGTATGGACACTGTACTTATTGTGAGGAATGGGAATACAAGTGATACAAGCATGCTTCCTCCACCTTCTTACATGCCCACATGTAATTCAACTTCTTCTGCTTCCATTTTGGAACTAGACTGGACCTTAGCTAGCTCCAGTTGAACCCATCCAAGATTCTACAAATTCAACAAAATTACCTGCATTTTATTTACTTATATATATATATATATATATATATATATATATATATATATATATATATATATATATATATATATATATATTATTCATAAATAACTTTATGTTATATTATTTACCATTTGTTAAATAAGCACTTAACTTTTAGTAGATATCTACCACAAATAAATGTATTAGATAAATGTTTGTAAATAGAATAAATAAAAAAAATATATTTTTATCCGAGAAAAATTCTCGCCTACTTGCTACTTTTATATATAGTATGCATCAGGAATGATGTGAAAACATGTGTATTCCAATGTGTGAAAAAAAAAAAAAAAGATAAAATGACTTCAAAAAATAAAAATTGTGAATTATATTATATTTACAATTCTTATATATATATATATATATATATATATATATATATATATATATATATATATATATATATATATATATATATATATATATATATAAACTTTTTGAGTTCCGAGGAACACCAATAGTATGAATTAATATATAATAAATGCTAAACTAACTTCAAGAGATGTAAATATAAAGAAATGCTTATATAATTTTCACAATTTTTCGATTTGATTCCTTTTAATTTATAAATTAAAAAAAGTTTAACTATCTACTCACTTAAAAGCATTGATTACGTAAGGTTATAATCATGAATCTCCAAAAGCATAGAGTTTTTCTTTGTGAATGCTATCAACTTGAGCTTATTTATAACCTTCATGTTGCTATGGTTAATCTTTCTGTTGATGCTATGGCCTCAACCGCTAAAAGACTCCGAACGAAAGTTAGTTTCTAACTATTCTAACTAATAATAAATTACAGAAGCTAATCAATAGCTTTATCATTTTTAGTTATTCCTAAAAATTAAATAATAATAAAAAGGACTGAATTAGAAACAAAATATATATAATAATGTTCTAAATTGGTTAATCTGATTCCTTATCAAAAGTCTGTTGCGTGTGCAGCCAAAGGATTAGGATGCCGCAATTGAATTGCTTTCCTAGCGATATTCCGACTTCAAAATAAAGCAAACAAATAAAAGTAAAATTGCATCCATCTACTATTCAGAAAAAGAAGAAAGAAAGAAAAAATTGCATCCACCATTTCTCCATTTGGCGTATACTTACCCTTCAGAATTTGTTTTTCAATGTATTTAATTGAATGGCAGGTTTAGAAAATTTTATTTGGGGCTACAAAAGTATAGAATGATCATAAGGAATTTTTATAGAAATAATGTCTAAACGTATCTAAAAACTATTTGAAGATAGTGAAGTTGCTTTAAAATTAATTAAGTTTTTGAACCAAATTAATACGCAATTTTCAATTAATTAAATTGTTTCACCTAGTTTTGTTATATTATTATTATTATTATTATTATTTGATAACCGGACTGTATTTCGGATCCGGCCCAACAACGCGGATTCCTAGCTATTTGGGTTACCTTAGGATCTAAATTGTTGAATTTGGACGTCGTCATCTTGACAGGCCCTATTTGGGTAAATAACTTAGCTTGACTTCCTATTCTAGCATAACTCTTTTTTCAGTAGGACTCCTACGACTACTAGGACTCCTAGAAGGAATAGAAGACTAGTCCCTATAAATAGCCATTATTGTTAGGTATTTCGCTCTCTTAGCCACTTTACTAAAAAATACTCTCTTTACTGTTTACTGACTTGACCGTCGAAGTGTCTTCTTGCCCGACCTCCACCGGTATTTCATTATTTTTAGGTACCTTTGGAGAGTTATTAGATTGAACCCAATAACAGCCTGGTAATTTTCGAACTGTTATTATTTAGTGTGATGAGTATGGATTTATCCTCGAAGAACCATAAATTTCGAAGATGAAAATACCCAAACCAAAAACGACCGGAAGAACACAACACCACCCCCACACATACCATTTTTTTAGTCCTTAAAGCTCACTCCATAGGGTGCTACGAATCTTCCCATTACTAGCCTACTCGCCACAACCCCTATACCCGGTCTTACTCTCCAGCTTGCTCAGGCCCTCCTAGCAACTTTGTCGCATCTAGCAGCGCCCCAACCAACACCACAAATCACCAGGACAAACACCACCCCTAACTTCGAAAACCCAAACTCTACACCCTGATAAAACGATGCAGGATCAACGATTACTTTAACAAGGGATGAGCTCGATAAGCTCGTTGAAGAAAGGATGCAGCGGCAGCAGAGTCGCAATATGGCATAATATAGCCATACTTTTCACTCCTTTCCCAAGTATAAAATTACCCAACCTATCGAGGTATAATGGAAGCACGGATCCCTGGACATATGTAAATCAGTTCCACCACACCAAGAAGGATGCTGCCCTTTGTAAGGTTTTTTCACAGACCTTAATAGAGTCCACCTAAATCTGGTTCAGAAATATGTCAGAACACTCAATAAATAACTTTGAGCAGTTCACTGAAATGTTTGTAGCAAAGTTTATGGTGGTCATTCAACCAACCAAAATCTTAATCGACTTGCATTAGGTCATCCAGGATAGAGGAAAACCATTGTAGAGTTATGTGGACAGGTTTAATATAGTAGCCATGGATATTTAGAATTTGAATTTAGAAATTACCATCAACACCCTCAGCCGAAATACAAGGTGTTAGGACTTCTACGATTCCTTAAGCAAGAAATCCCTTTTCAATTTTACCAAAGTAATGAATCAATCTCACAAGTATATCCAAATGGATAAAGCCAGAAGGCTAAGGTACAGTGAACAAATAAAGAATGAAAATAAAAATTCTCGAGGAATAGGTCAGGAGAGAGAAAGTTCAAGAAGGAATGATTTTTGAGCTATGAAAGAAACAATAGGATATAAGTAGTTTCAAAGTCGTACTCAGATTGCAAAAATGAAAAGCAGTTCCCCAAACAAAATGCCTCCCCCCCCCATAAATTCTATCCTAGATAAAGAAGAATGATTAGGTAAATTGGCCGAAACCTATAAGAGAGGGTTCGAACAAGGACTAGAGTCTGTATTGTGCCTTCCATAGAGATAAGGAGCATGAAATCGACGATTGGAGGTAGCTTAAAAGAGAATTAGGTATCATATCAAGAAATACGAGTTGAAGCAGTTCGTTAAAGGAAACAAAAGTGAGGACAGGCGATCTCCATCAAGGCAGTCAAATAGGGGGGAAGAGAGTAACAGCAAGAAGGCCCAAGCAGGAGTGATTCATGTGATCGCTAGGGGGAAGCATTATGACATTTTTGGAGACTCCAAAAAGAGGAAAGCAAAGGAGATCTTCTCGCTCAGATCCAACTCGCTTACCCCAACAGACGTCATTTAATTCTCGTTTAAGAACGAGAAACATGTTCGGCAACCATATAATGATGCACTAATAGTGGAAACAATAATTAAAGATTTACTGGTGCAAAGAATTTCTGGTAGACATAGGCAATACAGTCAACCTTATCACCTTATAGGCCACAAAGCCCTGGGAATGCCAAGCCTAATGGAGGAAGTAACAGTCCCACTAATCGATATTTTTGAATAGCCCATCAAGGTAGAGCGCTCGATTAACTTGAACTTACAACTGAAAGATGACTCAATAGTCAAGTCATGTATAACATGTTTTATGGTAATAAATATGTCGTTGTCTTATAATATAATTTTTAGTCGACCTCTGCTGGTAGTGGTAGACACTTACATTTTTATGTAGAAGTTGATCATGAAAATACTAGCACTAAAGGGAATAGCCATACTTCGAAGAAACCAGACAGTAGCTAGGGAGACATACGTCACTATATTTAAAAAATCAAAATAGGCCCTTCTAATGGATACATTAGATGTCCTAACTGATGCTACTCGAAAAGTGAAATCAATAGACTAGTTGCATGAGGTAAAGTTGTTGCCATGAAAGATAGGAAAAATAGCCTTAGGAAGTCCAGCTCGAAAGTAAAATCGTTCTTAGCAGTCCTGGAATCCTACGCAGATGTGTTCGCTTGGCAACTATTGGATATAATCGATATCCCATTCACTGAGCATACAGCCAGGCTGCAAACCAATCAAGCAAAAAAAAAACACAATCATGCACCCGAGCTGCAGGTAGTAATAAATGAGGAGATAAACACTTTGCTGAAAAACGGATTCATTAGAGAAGTGCTCTATCTAGACTGGTTATTCAACATAGTGCTAGTGAAAAAATTTAATGAAAAATGGAAAATGTGCATAGATTTCACCGACCTGAATAGAGTGTGCCTGAAGGATAGCTACTTACTATCGAACATAGATATGCTAGTGGACTTAACAACTAAATTTAAAGAATATGCCTTTTTGGATGCCTTGACAGGCTAACACCAAATCCTAATGAATCCAAAAGATGAAGAGAAAACAACATTCATTACTCATAGGGCAACATACTGTTAGAAAATGATGTTGTTCGGCCTCAAGAATGTGAGAGCCACCTATCAAATGTTGATGAATAAGTTGTTCGCAAAGCAGATAGGTCGAAACATGGAAGTGTATGTTGATGATATGATATTCAAGAGTAAAACCTCGGTGGATCTACCAAAAAAGCTCAAAAAAATAATTTTCACCCTTAGAAAGTTTAGCCTCAAATTGAATCTGGAGAAGTGTTCATTCGGAGTACGGTCCGACAAGTTCCTTGGCTTTGTGATTTCAAAAAGGGGAAAAAAAGCCAACTCAATAAAGATCGAAGCTATCTTGAAAATGGAGCCACCAAAATTGATCAAGGAAGTACAGCTACTAAATGGAAAGATTATAGCACTTGGAAGGTTCATCTCCTGCTCAACCAAACAGCGCCTTCCATTCTATAAATCCTTGAAGAATATGAAAACTTCAAGTGGAGCTTGGAATGTCAATCTGCCTTTGAAGTTTTAAAGCAAATCTTGAGTTTTCCTCTATTGCTCAGTCGACCATAACCAAGTAAAAATATGTTCATATACTTGTTGGTCTTTGAAGGGGATGTAAGGTTGGTTTTGATTAAGAAAGAAAATACTCAGCAGTTCCCTATCTACTATACTAGTAAAGTTTTTTGAGGTGTTAAAGTAAGATATCTGATCTTTAAACAGTCGTCCCTTGCCTTAGTCAATTAAACAATAAAGCTATGCCCTACTTTCAAGCACATACGATAGTTATCTGGACTAACACTCACCTCAAGAAAGTAATGTAGAAGCCAAAGGCATCGGAAAGGATAACTAAATGGGCAGCTCACCTCGAAGAGTTTAATGTTTAGTATGAGCCTCGATCGATAATGAAAGCGTAAGTATTGGCCGATTTCATGGCCTAGCTGCATGCTCCTCCTTCTAAGCCAAAAAAGGTGACCTGGAAGTTGTACGTCGATGGAGCAGCATCATCTAAAAGAGTTAGTGTAGGAGTTATTCTATCTAGTTTGGGCAGAATCTCCATACAAGGAATGGCCAGGATATCTTTTCCAGCATCCAATAACGTGGCAGAATATGAAGCACTCTCTTTCGGGCTATAGCTCACCCTCGAGGTAAAACCCGACTCTTTACTTATCCATTCTAACTCTTATTTAGTTTTTCAACCAGTTGTTAGAAAAGCTTGAGGCTAAAGAGCAAGTAATGATGAAGTATAAAGACCCGGTATCTTCCCTGCTAGCTAAAGTGGAAAAAGGTGGAGGCTCATAGACAATCGAACAAATACCACAAGAAAAAATAAAGGAGCCGACTCATTGGCCAAGTAGGCATCCTCAAACAGCATTATACAATCAAAAGATATAATTTGGGCCGTCATTGCGTAGCCGCTTTATAAAACATATTCAGTTTAAATGAACAAGCAGATGGATGGATGGTGATTATTGATATACCAATTCCTCGAAATAGGTACTCTTCCAAAAAATCAGGTGAAACTTAGAAAGATAGTTTGACACTCTAGTTTTTATTCTATTCTAGATGGGAAACTGTATCAAAGGTCCTACTCATACCCTTGGTCATTGTGTTTAAGCTCGGATGAAGGAAACTATGTGCTCAGAGAAATTCATAAAGGCATTTATGGTGCACATGAAAGGCTCAAACAATAGCTCAAAAGGTTCTTTTGCAGGGATAATACTGGCCAAAAATGGAAGCAAATGAGAAGGAGTTAGTAAAAAAATGCGATAAATGTTAGCGGTTTAGGAAAATAATTCACCAGGGATCAATCCGGCAAACCCCAATACATAACCCATGGCCTTTCGCTCAAAAAGGGATATAAATACTTGGCCCCTTCCCACTGCCTACTTGGCAAAGGAAGTTCTTAGTAGTAGCAGTGGATCATTTCACCAAATGGGTTGAAGCTGAGCCCTCGGCGACCATTACCCCAGTGAACATAATCAAGTTTGCCCAAAATTTAATCATAACCAAGTTTGGTATCCCCTACACTTTCATTACTAATAATGAAAAAAAGTTTAATTGTCAATCTTTTAGGGATTTCTATAAAGAATTGCACATTTAACTTAAGTTTACATCAGTCTACCATCCCCAATCAAATGGTATGACCGAGGTAACCAATAGAATGATCCTGATAGGGTTGTATAAGAGGCTCGATGAAGCCAAAAACCTCTGGCTTAGTGAGCTAAACAACGTACTGTAGGCATACTGAATATCACCCTCAGTTAGCAATAAGAGCCACTTCTTTCTTTCTGACTTATGGTGTAGAAGCAGTTATCCCTAATGATATAAGAATGTCGAACCTAAGGACTAAGCAACACAATGAAGAAACAAATAAGGAGTCATTGTTGTATTGTTTGGATGCACTTAAAGAAAAAGAGAGCATGCCTAGATCTGAGCAGCGACCCATAAACAACAAATGGCATTGTACCGTGATCACAAGCTAAAGCCCCAAACTTTACACGTAGGCAAGCTGGTCCTTAAGAAGGCTATTAAAGCCCACACAACAGCAAAGATCAGCAAGTTGAGCCCTAACTGGATAGGTCCATTCAAACTGTATGAGGTTGTGAATTTCGAAGCTTACCGACTTAAAGATATGGCTCGGAAGATATTATTGCAATTGTGGAACATTTCCAACTTGAAGAAATATCATTAATAACCCTACTCGAATAGGTAGATTCACCACGAGTATAGGGTCCGTAGCTCACAAGCAGTTTTGTTAGGAGCACTTCATCTGTGAGTTCACAGGTAGTTTCGCCACGAGCCCCTTTTATCAATTCAAATCTACATCTTTACTACAAACACTAGTTTCAAGCTCATAGGAAGTTTTTCCATGAGCTCTTTCTCAACTTAAATCGAAATATTCGCCACGAGCACTAATTCTGAGCTCACAAGCAGTTTTGCCACAAGCTCTATCTCAGCTCAAATTAGCATCTTCACTACGAGCACTAATTTCAAGCTTCAACAGGTAGTTTTACCACAAGCTCTTTCCCAGCTCAAATCAGCCATATGGCTATGAGAACTTTTGTACCAACTTAGAACAGTTTAGCAATAACGCCAAAACTCTATATAACAGCTAAGCTCAACCGCTAAAGCCATGAACATATTCATAAATAATACATTTCAGCACTTTGAGTCATAAGTATTTCATTTCTAATTTCCCATTATGACAGCCTAACTTTTAATCGAACTACCAAATTTTTGCTAAGGGATTATTTTGAAATTCACTAAGTTATTATTATTAAACAACGCAGTGAAAAAAAAGTCGAGGTGATTAACAATGAAAAGAAAAAATGTTCATTTCAGGGGGATAACAATCATAGAAAAAGCAAATTTCATTAATGACAAGTCCAAATATAATCTCAAGAAATCACTTCTCATTAATGACAAAAGTCCAAATACAAGAAGAAGCCAAAAAGGAGAATTATAGATATTCTTCGTTGGACTCAACCTCTTCCAGCTAAGAGAAATCCTCCTGGGGGAACTTATCCTTCACTGCTTGGATGAGCTTGTTCCCATAAGAGATGGCCTTCTCCACAGCGAGGTCGTCCACCTTCTTTTTAAGTTGGGTTTTTATCCCTTACAGTTGGGCATAATTTCCTTCCAGCTTGGCCTTCTCTACTTGGCACTTCTTAAGTTCAGCAAACGAGGTTTAAAGTTTCTCTTTTACCTTTGCAAGAGAGGCCTCAGCCTCATCTAATTTATTAGTAGCCTCTTTGATCACATTATAGTTTGCAGCCTCTACTGCCTTCTTTACCTTGGCCTTGACAGCTGAAACCTATTTTTTCAAATTGTCAACCATTTGCTGGGCCTCCTTGAGTCTACCATCAAGCTTGGTGGATAACCTCTTCTCCTCCCTCAAAAGGCCTAGCAACCTGCTTATCTTACCGATCACCGCATTAAATAGGACCGCCCTCTACATAAACAAATGTGTTAGTATGTGAAAGAGGAAACCAATATACATATCGAAAATAGTACCTTCACTTGATGTCTTCTTATGACAGCGTAAAGGTGATCTACTTTCAAGTTCATAAAGGATGAGACCTCATCTGTTATGTAAGTGACCAGTGAGCAGAAGCTGTTGAACTCCACATCAGAAGAGCTGTAAGCAAAGGGGTTATATAACCACATACCCTGAACTTCCTTCATTATCTTTGCCACTTTCTCTCTCCAATCGGGAGGGGTGGTCAATTTCCCTATATGAGTGCAGTCAGACAAGGGCCCAGGTAGCATTATCAAAGGTCGGCCCGCTAGTGGCAAATTATAAATTAGAGACACTGGGGATGTATCAAAGATGGTTATTATGGTGGAAGGACTGTTGCTTAGGAGGAAAAGCGTTGGCATTTTAGAGGGGTTCAACCACAGGTACAGAACTGGCAGCCGGAGCTGGTGCTAAACTGGTTGCCTATTCAGATATCACAACTAGAGCACAGGCGGGTGCCATATTCATCTGCCCTGCACTCTTCCCAATTATAGCCTTCTTAGCCTTGAACTTCTTGCTGAAGGATGACTTTTTCACTCTTTTCATAACTACGACATAATAACAAAATGAGAAAAAAATGAGATTTTACTTTAAAAACAAATAGAAAAATGTACCTCGTATCTCACTAGGGGGCTCGAGAGATGATTTAGGATCTAAAAAGTCATAAATGTTGATTTTCTAATGGGTGAGCTCTCTCCACCACTCTAAATTCTTTTCCTTTTCTTGGGACAGCAACTGATACTAGTCATTCTAGTTGATGAACAACCCCCATGAAGTCCAAAGAGGAAATTCAAGCTCGCCTTCTAAAACAAAGAACCTATTTTTCCAGTTCTTGAAGGATTTCAGCTTCCCCAAAAAGACATCATGCCCTGCTCGAGCTTAAACATAATGGTGGTTTTCTATCATGTTTCAAAGTTCGACAATATGGGTGGCCTTAAATAGACGAACAGTTAGACCGATGGCATTCTTTGAAGTCTAAATTTGTAGGGCAATTAGGGTGAGCCTATTAGTGTAAGCCCTAGCCCCAATGCATTGTAATAAAATACTTTAATTAATAAAATGAGGTATTTGTTTTATCCATTGTATTCCTGTGCATATCAATTGATAGAACTATCCAAGAATGTTGTTTCGATTTAAGTTATCATGTGTGAAGCAAATGGTTGTAAGACCTTGAAACAAATGAGAAATCATTCTAAATATCCCTAGTCAGTCATTGTTATGGGAATAACAATGAATTAAGACTAGTATGCTCTCTCTGATATTATGAGTTCTGTCTTACGGATCATTAGGACAAGAGTGTCAATCAGAGATCATAGATACATGTTAAAGAACATGGTATCTGGATTTGATCCGCTCATGAGAACACTACATGGTACAAGTCATAAGTGTTTCTCATATGCAAGTTTTGTATCGGAGTTCTTAGACCTAAAATCTCTATGAAACTCTTTATTAATTAATGTTTGCTTTGACATACACCTAACGTGCTGGTAACAGAGTGACAAGTACGGGTATGCTTGGGTATGCATTGATTCATGTTAGAGAGCATGAGAGAAGTGAAGGGATTACCCCTCTCGATAAGAGAGAAAAATATCATCAGCCACTTGATCAGTGAACTGAGAAGTGTATGGCCATACCGAGATGAAATAATGAGTAATCATTATTTATCTGAGAGTTTGGTGTCACTGGAAGATCAAGAAAGAAATTAATATATATAAGGATGACTAGTTCCATGCCTTATATTAATTCTGATATTTATGGGTAAGGGACTATGCAAAATTGCATTAGGTCACTAAATGTCATATGCATTTTCATTTAATTTGGAATGCTATAATATCTTGCTAGAGAATATATATAGCCTTTGAATTAATTTATTAATTCATTGCCAACATTAAATGGACCTATAGGATCGCACACAGAGCATTGGGCTTAAAATATTTAATTAAAGTATTGGGCATTAATTTGGGCTTTTAATTAAAGTCAAATTAATGTGTGTGATGGGTTTTAGATTGCTATTGGACCTTGGCCCATGAGAGAGAAAAAATTCAGCCCACAAGATTTAATTTCAATTAATTAAATGTCTTGTATTAATTTAATTAATTGAGTATTAAAGCCTAAAAGACTTATGATCAAATTAAATCTCTTAATTATGAATATTAATGGCCGAAATTCCTAGAGAAAAATCAAAGGAATTTTGGCACATGCTTTTTATTTATTAAGTGATTTATTTGGTTAATATGTCTTATGTTTTAATCTTGGATTAATTCAAAAGAATTTAAATCAATATATATCTCTTATTTTAAAGAAGTGATAAAGGCTGAAATTAATTATCTTTAAGTATTTGATTTTAGATTTATCACTTAAAAAAAATAAAAGGATATATATTGAATGAGAGAGAAAACACAAAACCCTAATTTCTTCTATGATTTTTGCATGAAACTCTCTCTCTCTCTCAAGAATTTCTTTTAGCCAATTTTCACACGGATAAAGGATAGTTCCTCATTCTCTTGTGATCTTGGATAGTAATAGCAACCTAAGAGAAGTACAAAATCAAATTTTGTAGCTTCAAACCATAGCCATTACACAATACATTAAAAGAGAGCTAGCAACCTCTATTTTAAGCCGTCGGTACAATTGTGTGTGTGAGAATAGAGGGAGTGGTGTAAAAGGCTGTTCCTTGGCATTGGTGATCAAGATCTAAGGTGGATAAAGTTATCTCGATTGCTGGTCATCACCAAACTAAAGTTTTAAAAGGCATCCAAAGTTGTAAGTTTTAAAACCCTAAAATTGCATGTTTCGATTCTTGTCATGGAATTGTTTGGCATGTATGATCGTTTTTGTTGTTTTTCCGCTGCATGATTGCCATGTTCATACCATGTCATATTCCATCAGAGCCAGGCATTAGGGTGTAATTGGCTTACAGTAAGGTCATAATACTTTAATAAGGAAGTTTCAAAGTGGGTTAAAGGGAGAGTGGCTCCAGCTTGGACATCAGCCTCATAAAGTGCTAATTTCTTTTTATCATTAAAGTTAAAGTTAGCAGTAATGTGGGAGCTAGGACCTAGAAGTTTGTACTAGTTGGGTATACCTAATCGAACTCTTAGATTAGGGAGCTTGAAAACATGTATTGTTAAGTTGATACTAGGGACTCGGGGATTAGACCTCAGTGGTCTCCTAGGTCTAAGATGACTAGGCTCAGGGGTTTCATTAGTAGGAGTGTTTAAAAGGGTGTTCTCTGCTGATTCGCGAGTATCTTGGAAAGGCACTTAGAACACTAGGAGCTCATAGGGGTACTATTGGTAGACGAGCTGTGAGTAGACGTGCTCGATGTGCTATCATTCAACAGACCATTTGAGATCATATGTAATGTCCCTCATTATACCCTAGGAGAATTTTTCACTAATTAATAATTAGGGTCTATGTTAAACTAAGTGTAAATGCATAGAGAGGGACCTAATTGAAAAGTGAAAGAGTTAGTTTTGGGGCATAATTAGAAATAAAGGAAAGATGAGGACCAAAGAGTAATTTTTTCATGTAAATGACATTTGGGCCAATAAAAAAAGAGTGAAAGGGAGATGTTTAGAGAGGTGGTCGGCTAAAGAAATTGGTCTCTCCTTCATCTTCATCCTCTCTCAAACCCTAAAGTCTCTCTCTCAAACTCTCTCTCTAGATCTCTTGGATTTTTGGCAAGAAGAAGAAAGATTTAGTTACTTTGATAGTAAGGTATCCTTGTCTTTTCTTTTTGCTATGTATTATTCATTAAACAAAGTGAGAGATGTTCATAATAGTATTCTTATTTCTTAGAAGGAGAAGCTAGCAAAAAGAAGGAAAAAGAAGCTATTCAAGAGTGAAGAAAAGATTTGGAGCTTCAAAAAGGTATGGGAACTTGCATGGTTTTGTGTGTGTGCGCTTGAGTTTTGGATATGAGAGATGTCTTTACTACTGTTATTAGCTGATTTAAGTGTTGATCTAAAGCTTAGTAGTGGTTGAGAAATGAAATAAGCAAGTTTTGTTGAAAGATATAAAAATCTATGTTAAAACTCAATGGACCAGTCTGTACTCTTTTGGTCATATCTTGAGTTATAGTTATTCAAATGGAGAAATTATAGTTGGTATAGGAACTAGACACACATATCTTGATTTTGTTAGAGAAATCGAGATCTGATTTTCACTGCATGATAGTGAAATTTTGTATTGAAATCTAGTTATGGCTGTTACCCCATTTTTGGGAACAGTCTGTGGTTTTCTTTACGTATCTTAAGATTTACAGGTCCTATTGAGATGATTTTTGGTGTTTTAGAAAATAAAAACATATTCCTACAACTTTTTAGAAGGATATGTTGGTTGGAAATGTTGTTTTACAGGTTAAAATTGGCTTAGAACCTGGAACTGGAAATCTACCATTAGGCATATTAGGGCATCACGGTTACTAGGTTTTTGGTAGTAACCGTGAGCCACCCCAGTTTTCAGTCTAGAACCAAAATCTATCCTAGCTCATGGTTGCTATGAAATTAATAGTAATCGTGACCCATTCCCGTAGCTTTACTTCACGGTTACCATCCAAGGGCTAGTAACTGTGAGGTAGTTAGCCTTTAGTCCAGAACCGAACTGCAACCTATATCACGGTTACTATAAATTGGGTAGTAATCGTGACCCCTATTGCATGATTAGGCTCACAGTTACCATGAATTTGATAGTAACCGTGACCCTTCTTTGTATTTTGATACTTGAAATTTTATGACCCCACTTGATGCCTAACCCTACCTAAACCCATCCTAAGTTTATAAATCATTTTAAATTGCAAGTTTATAGTACTATACCTCTTTAAGAATAAGAATTGGGTAAGAATAGGAAATTAAGGTTCCATTACTTAAAGTACAGTATGCATGTATTTACTTCAAATTTATTGTAGTATAATGATTATTGCTTATGCTATGAAGTTCACACTGTATTCTGTTATAGTACTTTGCACTCATCTAGGTTATATTGGATTATATTAATACAAGTTAATGACATATGGAATATGATTTGTTTTGCTTGCACATAAAAACTTGGTGGTGGATAGATAGGCATGCCTATAGGATTACAGTTGTAGCTGTTATAGTCTGATCCGTATGGGTCCACAGTATGTCTTTAAATGAGACCGCAATTTTGACCCGGTTGGGTCCACAGATTTAATACCTTCGGGTGTTTATATGTTTGATATCTTATGGTATCCACAGCTCCCATTATCCACACCCACAAGAATTTAAGCAAGTAGTTTATAAAATGAATGACATGCATACATAGTTTGCAATCTTTTATTACTATGATTAATGATACAGTTATTTCTTCCAATAATGTACTTAGTATTATTTCTTAATGAAATAAATGCATTTTATTTTGTATTATTGTTGCATGCTTGGTAATAATCACTGTGAGTGGTTATCAACATGTTATTTTCATTCCCCACTAAGCTTTATAACTTAGCACAGGTGTTTATCTATGTAGGTTCGCAGGTCAAACCTTTTCTTCAGGAACAAAGCCAACAATTTCAGAAGCCAACATCAGATTAGGAAGAATCATTTTGATGTATGTGATTCAATTTGGTACCTTTTGTGATGTACCTTGTATTATAGTTATGTGATTCTCAAGTTTTATAATTAATAATCCACTAGTATTTCAATATAACAACTTAATCTTATACGATTTGTAAAGGATGTATGTATATATATCTATATGCATCTTTAACGGGTAATTCATATGTTACAATATAGGATAGTTGAATAGAGTAATAGTACCCCATATATTATGGGTTAATGAAATGTAATTAGTAACAGTAATCAGGTTAATCTAGTATACTCATTACATTTTTTGTATCAGAGCGCCTTGGTTTAGGTGGTTCTGGCCTATAGGAATTTAAAAGTCCTTAGGCATAACTTCTGGTTGATGTTGGCTTATTGTTGTTGTCCCTATGTTTCTTAGTTTGTTATGAAAGGACATTGTGAAGTGGTAGATGAATCAGCTGAAAGCAATCTTCCTGGTCAATAGAATCCTTCTCAGCCAGAATCTTCTGCAGCTACTAGAGGTGATGTGGTTACTGAGCCTGGGGAAGCGCTATTAGACGTGGCTTAAATTCTACAAAGGATGACTGCACCAAAAACCCCTATTTCTGAGATCAGAAAGCATGGTGCAAAAGAGTTTCTAGGAGCTACTTGGGAGGAGTTTGAGAAAGCTGAGTTGTGACTTGAAAGGTTGGAATGGGTATTTACAGAAGTTCAGTGCCCAGCCAATTAAAAGGTGACCTGTGTTGTGTCCTTGCTTCAGGGAGTAACTTATGATTGGTGGAAGCTAGGTCAGACACAACCTCAGCTACCTGATTCCCTCTCTTAGGAATTCTTTGTGGTAGAATTCAAAAAGAGGTATGTGACTAAAGCATATAAGGATGAGAGGTGAAAGCAGTTTCTGAACTTAAAACAAAAGGGTATGTCAGTGGCTGAGTATGAAGCGGAATTTAGTCGCTTGAGCAAATATGCACCAAAACCTATGCTGACTGGGACTTTGAAATGTCACCAATTTGAAGATGGGTTGAATGACCAAATTCGGGAGCATTTAATAGGACCAATCTCTTTTCACTCGGTAGATTATCATCAGTTGGTTCAAGCAGCTATCCAGGTGGAGAAAGAAGAGAATGCCAAAAGAGAAAGAGAATAAAAAAGAAGAAGTTTTTCTCGGGGTAGTTCTTCATCGGGGAAAAGATTAAGAATGACTCCAGGAGATCAACCAGTTGTTTATGGTAATCGCCTTGCATCTAGAGGTAGACAACGGGGAACTTTTTCTTCAGCTGGATCTGGCAGAGGCACTGCATCAGGACGGGGACGAGGTCAAGCTCTAGAATGTATCTATTGTTTTAGGTGACATTGGGGCACTTTCAGAATGCTTACTGGTGCTTGTTTCAGATGTGACAGCACAAAGCATTTTATGGCAAATTGTCCTATAAAGCAGGAGTAAGCCTCCAGTCAACAAAGTAACAGAGGAGCTTCTAATGCACCTTTTTCAGGTAGAGGTCGTGGTAGAGGCAAAGGTGGATCGGGTCAGTTCAGAGCACAATCTAGGAATGTTTCTAAAACAGTAGATCGACCATTTGCTCCTACACCTCCTATCAAAGCTTATGCCATGAAAGCTCGAGAAGATGTTGATGCTCCTGAGGTCATGACTGGTACATTCTCTCTCTTTGATACTGATGTGCATGTGCTTATAGACCCGGGATCTACACATTCATATATTTGTAATGGAGAGTTGGGTAGAAATGTATCTACTGTAGATTATCTAAGTTATGATATATGTGTAATCAGTCCTTTGGACCATAGTATATGTGTAAATGAAATCTATAAAAATTGTCCTATTATGATTCAAGGGAGAGAGTTTTCAGCTGACTTAATTATTTTACCTTTCTATGAATTTGATGTAATCTTGGGTATGGATTGGTTATCTAGATAACAAGCCATAATGAACTGTAAAGCAAAAACATTAGTAGTTAAGAATGACGGGGAGGAAGAGACCTTGATTTAGGGTATTAAGTCTAAACCCTTAACCAATGTTATCTCTGCTATGAAAGCGAAGCGATTCCTTAGAAAAGGATGCAAAGCATTCTTGGCTTTGGTTTTTAACTCTAAAAGGGAAACAATTAATCTTCAAGATATTTTGGTAATTAATGAGTTTCCTGATGTTTTTCCCGAAGAACTTTCGGGTTTGCCGCCAGAGAGAGAAGTAGAGTTGTCTATATAAAATTTGCTTGTAATTGCTCCCATTTCCAAAGCTCCTTATAGAATGGCACCATCAGAATTGAAGCAATTAAAGGTTCAGTTACAAGAGCTGCTGGATAAAAGCTTCATCAAACCTAATGTGTCACCTTGGGACGTACCGGTATTGTTTGTCAAGAAGAAGGATGGCACTTTGAGGATGTACATTGACTACAGACAGCTCAACAAAGTAACTGTGAAGAACAAGTATCCTCTACCTTGGATTAAAGATTTATTTGATCAGTTAAAGGGTAATGGGGTATTTTCTAAAATTGATATGCGGTCGGGATATTATCAACTACGAGTCAAGGATGTAGATGTTCATAAGACTGCTTTTAGGACTCGATATGGTCATTACGAATTCTTAGTAATGCCTTTTGGGTTGACTAACGCACCAGCAACCTTCATAGACCTGATGAATAGGGTGTTCAGGCCCTATTTAGACCAATTTGTGGTGGTATTTATCGATGATATCTTGGTTTATTCTTGCAATAAAGCGGAGCATGCGGAACACCTGAGAATTGTATTGCAAACTTTGCGAGAAAAGCAGTTATATGCACAGCTGAGTAAATGTGAGTTCTGGCTTAAAGAAGTTTCTTTTCTTGGGCACGTGGTCTCTTCAAAAGGGATCAGGGTGGATCGTGAAAAGATTGAAGCTATTGTAAATTGGATATTGCCTCGGAATGTGCTAGAAGTTAGGAGTTTCTTAGGCTTAGCTGGCTATTGTGAAAGATTTTTCAGTTATTGCCTCTTCACTCACTAAGTTACTTAGGAAAGAGACCATATTCGAATGGAAAGATCGATGCCAAGCAAGTTTTGAACAGTTAAAGAAGATGTTAATGGAAGCTCCAGTTCTTACCTAACCAATATCGGATAAAGAATATGCTATGTATAGTGATGCATCGAAAAATGGATTAGGATGTGTGTTGATGCAAGAGGGTAAAGTGGTGGCTTATGCATCAAGGCAGTTAAAGCCTCATGAACAGAATTATCCGATTCATGATTTAGAGCTGGCAGTTTTTGCTTTGAAGATATGGCGACATTATCTCTATGGTGAGAAATGCAAAATTTATACAGATCATAAAAGTCTTAAATATCTGTTTACCTAGTAAGATCTCAATTTAAGGCAGCGCAGATGGCTAGAATTGTTCAAAGACTATGATTGTATAGTTGACTATCATCCAGAAAAGGCCAATGTGGTGGCTGATGCATTGAGTCAGAAGATGATGGCAACCCTATTGTTACAAGATTATAAATGGAAGTTTGCATCTGATGAAGCTTTGTTAGCTCAATTACAAGCTCGACTTAATCTAAGATAAGTTGATTCACATGTAAATAACGTAAGTGTCAGACTAGTTGTCAAGTGAGAGATTATTAATTCCTTTTAAGATTGAAAATTTATCATTAGATCATATGTCAATAATATAAATGTTAAATTAATTGTCAAGCAAAAAAGTTGTACACTGAAAAATTATGAAAATAAAATTGAATAAGCCAAATCATAAAGATTAAAAATCAAAGAGGAGACAGGCCACCTTTGCGGCTTTGCCCCTTTCATTTATCCTTATTAATTTTATTTTTTTTATTAGATGCCCCTTACATTTATTGATTCTACTTTTTTTATATACATTAAATACTTTATTATTATTATTATTATTATTATTATTATTATTATTAAGAAAATCACAAATAACAATTTAATATTTGAAACTTTCTCCTTTTTTAAAGTAATAAAAGGTATATCTATTTTTATGATATAGAAGTTAAAGAAAATAAGCCATAAAAACACAAGATATAATTATAAATACCTCTCGTAGTGCATAATCACAATAGCCGAGATTGTCCTCGTTTTTGCGCTATCGGTATTGTTTTCACCCACGCCACACAACGTATCGGGATGAAAACTTGAATTTTATGAACTAAAAAGCCTAAACGAATAGAGAGAAAAAGTGCAGAAGAATTTTGATAGAGTTTTGGTACGCAATTCTTTTCTTGCTTACCAAGAATAGAATTTTTAGCCCTATTTATAGGGCTCTCATTAAGGTAATTAATTTTCCTTAATTAGTGAGAATTAAATTGGCAGTTACACAAATTAAGTATAGGAAATAATGACAATCATTAACATGTCAGTTACCTAATTTAAATTAGGTAACTACCCATGTTAATATCCTCCAATTATGACAGATTTTCCAATTAAGATAAATTCTAATATGGAACTAATGATATATATATATATATATATATATATATATATATATATATATATATATATATATATATTGCATTAATCCACTTATCTTTAGTTGGGCATGAGAGAGCTTCTTTTACATTTTTAGGCTCATTATTATCTTGTGGTGTAATAAAAAAAAGTCTCATTCTCACCTTCGATCTCAAATCATCGGCGTATAATACTTTTCCTTTTAGATTTTTATGGTTCTAAATCTTAATAAACATGTCTCATATATTTATTGTAGTTTGAAATACTCCCACTAAAATTGAGCTCTATACTCCTACTTAAATAAGAATCCTAAATATCTATACTCCCACTAGAGTTAGGCATGCTCATCCTCCTACTGGAGGATGGATCCCAAACATCCGGATAGTTAAGAAGAGAGTCTTGACCTTCTTTATCAATTTTTCTCCCAATCGGATGGAGAGATCTGGGTAGTTCATCTTCTTAAGTTTCATAAAAAGTAAAGTTTTGACTTACAACTTCACCCAACTTCAGAAACTTATTTTTCAAAAATAGAACGTCTCGTGATTCAAATTCTGTCACCGAGCCATTTTTTTGCTCACCCATGAACATGTATCCTTTTAATACATTAGAATATTACACAAAGATACTCTTTTTATCTCTTGGTCCTAATTTACCAAATTTATTTAAGGTATTATGGACATAAGCAGCACAACCCTAAGGGTGTAAATGACTCAGGTCAAGTTTCTGACTAGTTCACAACTCATAAGGAGTGAAAGCAACAGACTTGGAAGGCACACGATTTAGAATATCTATGGTTGTTAACAAAGCATCTCCCCAATAAGAGATGCACAAATTTACTTGAGCCATCATAGAACGTACCATGTCTAAAAGGGTTCTATTTTGCCTTTTCGTAACACCAATTTGTTGTAGAGTTTGAGGAATAGACAACTAATGTTTTATTTTCTTTTTATCATATAAAACTTTAAATTCATCAGAAAGATATTCTCGACCAGGGTCGGTTCTTAAAGCTTTAATTTTCTTGTCCAATTGATTCTTAATAAGACTTATACAAGTTTTAAAGTAGCTCAATGCTTCAAACTTGTGAGAAATCAAATAGACATGACCATACCTAGTATAATCATCAATAAAAGTGATGAAATAATAGGCCTCATGTCTTGCCTTAACATTCATCAGACCACAAACATCTGAATAAATTAATTGCGAAGTAATTGTGGTTCGAGTTCCTTTTTTAAACGGTTTTCTAACTAAAATTTCTTGCAAGCAATGCTCACATGTAGGTAATTCAACCTCATTTAAATCATCTAACAAACCTACCTTAGCAAACCGACGCATTCGGTCTTGCCCGATATGGTTCAATCTAGTATGCCATAATTTTATATTATTCTCATATGTATTTGAAAAAGAAGATATTAAAGAAAAACTAACTTTATTAGAATAATCAAGATCGACATTTATAATTATAAAATTATTGATAAGTGTGAATTATATTATGTTTTTAGTGTATTTTTAGGCATCTAATTGAGTTAATTTAGTCTTAATTAGTTAGTTTTTAGTTTAATTAGTTAGTTTGTGTGTTTTTAGGACTAATTATTAATTTTGGTGTTTTTCAGGACCAAATTAAAGAGAAAAGGACCTAAAGTACAAAAAGAGGAAAGTTAGGGGTAAAATTGGAATTAAAGGGAAATATGGCTTTCACTCGTGGGAGGCAGCCATGAATCACTTGGATGAGTGATTTGGCACTCTCCAGGGTGAAATTTTCACTCACCCAAGCAAAGATTACGTGAAATGCAGTAGAAACTCACTCTCCCGAGCATAATAACCACTCTCCTGAGCACGATAGCCATTCTCCTGAGCATCAAAGTCACTCTCCTAAGTACAAGACTCATTCTCCTGAGTAAATCTCCTATTTAGGTTATTAAAGTCTTCCTATTTTAATTAAACACAAATTCTTCCAAGATAGGAAGTCACATGAGACGTAAACTCTTTTCTGGAGGCTATAAAAAGAGCTGCAGACATCAAGATTAAAAGACCTTTTACCTTATGAAATTTTCCCTTCATCAATATACTTTAGCTTAGGTTTAATTTTGTATCAACTTTATTTGCTTTCTTTTTCTTTTAAGATGAAGTGCGAATAGTTTTCTTTAATTTTTGCTAAATGATACTTGAATCTTTAATCTTGTATTGTAATGACCTAATTTGTGCTTATTGTGATACAAGTTGATTGTTTCTTGGTTTTGTGCAAATTCTTACCTTTGATTTTCTATAATTCAATTGTTAACTTATTTGAATTAATAGTTGACGATTGATTTATGCGTGATTAGTGGTTTGCATGTTCTTAGGTTAATTTATTGGTCTTAATGCATGATTATGTCCTGAGTTAAGGCATAGTGGTGTGTTGGTCATAATAGATTAAGATTAAAAAAAAAGTTAAAATCAAGAATAGATGAAAGTTAAATTTACTTGCAAAAGAATTTAATAGACATCTATGAGGTAAAAATCAGATCTTTATGCTAAGTGTTGAATAATTTTGAAAAGAAAAGTTTAATGCTTATGAATGATAATCTTGATTTAAGTTATCTTGCTTTATTCATTTGATTTCTTCATAATCACTTGTGTTTCCTTTTTATTAAGTCGTTGCAATATAAGATTAAGGTAGATAGTCCTTTAGCAGAAGTTGTCTTTAGTATTGAATTTTACCAACTTTAATTGATTGCTTTGTTTAGATTTAATTTTAATTGTTTAAGTTTTATTCATCTTTCATCACCATCATAAACTTGGGATTTCTTTTTATTCTTTGCACACGTTTTTCACCTTAAAATCTGAAACAAGTTGCATTATCACAATTTTTCTTGGATACGATATTTGAGGTCTTAATTTATATTTTTCTATATTACTAGCCAATTTAGTACACTTGCTAGACACCGGTCAATTGTCTAAAACAAAATCAGAACCATAAAAAATATCATCCAAAAATAGGTTAACTTTATCATCATTAAAATGTAAAACAAACCCAAATTTCATTAAAGTTAAAACAAAAACTAAGTTCCTACGAATATTAAGAGCATAAAAGCACCTGTGTAGGAGTAAGGTTTGGCCTTCATGCAAGAATAGTCTGCATGTGCCAATTTCTAAGATTGCCACTCTGACATTGTTGCCTATATAAATCCACTTTGCTCTAGTAGTTACTCATCGAAACTGGACAAATGTATCTCGATCCCTTGTCACATGGTCCATTGCCCCTGAATCAATCACCCACAAAGGATGAAGTTCAATTAAAAATACAAAATTTGATACACAAATTTTACTCACTCTTGAGTTAGAATAGTGTACCTATTTGGGCACAGTGCAATCTTTTGCATAGTAACCCTTCTGCTGGCAGTTGAATACTTCACCCTAGAAATGTTCATTTTCTTTTTACCTTTGGACCCCTTTCCATTCTGCTTAACTTTTTGCTTTTTAGGCTTTTGAGCCCTTTTTTTTTGCCTTTTTTATGGAAGCTTCTCTTCTTGTTCTGGTTTAACCTTTTCTTACCAAAATTGGAGTGTGCCATATACACTTTAGCATTGACCTTAATCGATGTTAAATGTCCTCTTCCAACTCCAAATGTCTAGTGACATTCTTAAATGTCTTAATGTTATCCATTTGAGTCAGTTGCATTTTTATGTGCTCCCAACTCCTTGGCAAAGATCGGATGATAGCCTGAACCTGCTGCTCATCAATCAACTTATGACCTACATCACTAAGCTCACAAATCATATTCTCTATCTCTCGTAGATGTTTCCACATTAAATGATCAGGTCTCTTTTGATAAGTATCAAATTTGATCATTAAAGATCGGAGTCTAGTTAGAGACACTCTTCCAAACTTCTCCCGCAATACAACCCATAGATCCATTGCATTTCGATATAAGCAAAATTGCATGGTGATATCATCTTCCATTGCACTTAAGAGGTTGATACAAGCAATGGAATTTTTCATTTTCTATATTGCATAAGCTTCTTTATCCTGCTTATGCTGAGCATATGTACCATCCTCAGGTTCAATCATAATTGAACTTAAGGTTTTCAGAGCCTCTTGTTCTTCAAGCACATACTGGATTTTCATACTTCAGATTTCATAGTTGTTGCCATTCAATTTCATATCTTTGTTTAACTCTGTGACTATCGATTTGGAAGCCATTTAGATCTTTTAATCAAAAAATAGAATATATGTTGCACTTATTAAGAATAATTTGGTAATATATGTTATTTACTATACATCTAAAATTAGAATCTAATAAGGTTATCTATTAGGCTTAAAGTCAAAAAAGTTACTAGCAGTATCTAATTACCTTTTAAGTCCTAATGTCTAACCTTATAGATTAAAATTTTATACATAGTAAATTTGATTTATTGAAAATTAAGTTCTCTAACTTAATTGAGGATATTATGTGTAAAAGATAATTAAACCTTAACTTAATAATCAAGCAACTATTCTACTCATAAAATATTACATGGAAAATAATATTAAAATAAACACATTCATTACAAAAATTATAAGCCACTATAATATCCAATATCAAAATAAACACATTTATTATAAAAGTTCAATAAATCCAAAAGAAGACACAAATGTCTCATCTTAAAACAAAATTAGAAAATATAATTCCTAACATAAAAGTCTGCAAAAAAAAATTGGAATTATGACACTTATGTCAAAAAATAATTAGGATTCCGATGGACCCAACACTATCCTAGTCATCGGGACTGTCATCATAACTATACGCATTAATTGTAAGGGCACTCTATATGTATAATCATTTAACCATGGGCGATTCACTATATGCCCACTCCTAAGCACCATCGCAGACTGAGTGTTGCTTTCGAACACTCCTTTTTTTGCTACCTTAAATAAAAACTTAATAATGGAATCCTTATAGTTTTTACACCAGCACTCAACAAATAAGTTCTGGAGTTTCACATGGTAGCTAAATGATTCACACATTACATCATAAAGTAACTTATGATTTCATTTCCTGTTCAGGCCACCAATCCAAATACAGTCTTGTATCTTTCTATCATTTTGACTATATGATGCACAATAGCATCAATATCATAGCTCATTGCCTTCTTGTAAAACCTCATGTTATGGACCTTACGTATACGTGCATTGGCCAAAGCAACACTTTGAAGAGTGTGTGGTATCAAGGGTGTCCTTATCATCGTCATAGCTGTTACACATAATAGTATAAAAAATAATTGTTAGTACACTCATTTAGAAACAAAAATGATTGAAACTCATTTCAATCAAATATAAGGACATAATCCACATAATTAATTTTTAAACATATTTGAAAATTAAAGAAGGCAGATAACACATTTTTCTTAAATTTTTCCCAAATTTTCAAAAAAATAATTATGTAACTCAAATTTTTTTAAATCACAAAAAAAATCGAAAAAATTAAGAAAATAAAAATTGCAAGAAATTAGGTCAAAAATGGTGGCTGAAAGAGCCCTTACGATTCGATGAGAGTGGCCCTCACACGCCCTATGGCCGATAGAGGAACCACGCACTGGCAATGCACTTTTGCCATATGGCGTGAGCCCACTAGGCCATGTGTAGCCATGTAGCGTGACTAACTAACATGTGGCAGCCGATCATAAGTCTATGTGGCACCCACTGGATTGATAACCTAACACGTGGCATGACCACAGTCGGCCACATGGCAGCCAATCATTGGCTCATGTGTCAACACATGGCATGATAGATCAAGCCACATGTGTGGACCCACAAGCCACGTGTCAGCACAGCAGGCTGCCACGTGGATGCTAGGTGTTATGACACGTTAAATCACGTGGCAGGACCCTTGCCACGTGTCAGCTCCACAGGCTGCCGCATGGTGCCACATGTCACATTTTGGTTAGTCCACGTGGTTTCATATGGATCCTCCATTAACACGTCAGATGACACATGACACTTCACCATAAGGCTACGTGTCACTTTCCCTACTGGGCCACATGACTGAGTGACATTTCACTCAGCGTGCGTGGCCAGGCACATGCTGAAGAAGCACCCTCTGGCACGCACCTAGCACACTTGTGGTGTATGGCTTCCTTCCCAGTGGTTTCAGGCCTCAAGATTTTTTTAGGGGGGTTTTTAGGGTCTCTAAGTCCAAGGGTATAGTCAAAAATAAAAAAAAAATCCACTTGAAATATATATTACGGACTTTTAAATAATTATTTGGTGTCCAAAAAATCACAAAAAAAATTTCCAAACCAGAATTAAAAAAAATACACATATAGAACAGATCTAATATGTATATCAATTAGCCTATCAACATGTCTGAATTTTCACAAAAATACAGGTCTACATAAAAAAACATGCCGAAACGCAAAAATATGACTTTGATACCAATGAAAGAAAATAAGCCATAAAAACACAAGATGTAATCATAAATATCTCTCATAGCCAAAATCACAATTGCTGAGATCGTCCTCCTTTTTGCGTCACCGGTATCGTTTTCACCCATGCCACGCAGCGCCTCGAGATGAAAACTTGAATTTCATAAACTAAAAATTCCAAACGAATAGAGAGAAAAAGTGCAGAAGAATTTTGACAGAGTTTCGGTATAGAATTCTTTTCTTACTTACCAAGAATAGAATTCTTAATTCTATTTATAAGGCTCTTATTAAGGTAATTAATTTTTCTTAATTAGTGAGAATTAAATTAGTAGTTATACAAATTAAGTATAGGAAATAATGACAATCATTAATATATCAGTTATCTAATTTAAATTAGGCAACTACCCATATTAATATCCTCCAATTATGACAGATTTTCCAATTAAGGTAAATCCTAATATGAATTTAATTATATATATATATATTATTTCTTATTTTGATATTATCACATTTATATTGGGGTCAATTTCTCATCTCGTAAGTTATGAGCGTATCCTTAACTCTTTCAAGAAAAGTGGAGGCTTGAACCTAATAATTTTAATTACTTTGGAGCTAATTTTACAAATAGAATGTCCACTTAAAAACAATATTATATATTATATCTACTAATATTATTATTTTAATCGTTATATACTTATTTTATAATTGAAAGTTTCAATTTCTACACATCAGAATTTTATATGTAAGTTTTCTAAAATTAAACTTTATATTATAGTTCAATCAAAGAAATATTTTTAGTAATTTCGTTAATAGACCTCACTCAATCAAAGATAGCTACATCCTTGCCTAAAATGGTGCGGTACCCACAGATTTTAAAGTCTCGGTGGGATTCTATAGATAGTTAAAGCGTACCGAAAAGATCAAAGAATTAAATCTTAACAATTGGAGAGTTAGCTTACCGCAAAAAAAGTTAGAATTATTAATTAATTAACAACTAAGTCTAGACTGCATGCATGATAGGTATGGTTTGGATTGTTAAATTATATTAGCTTATATATTATTAGTCTATGTAATATTAGTACCCATGATGTTAGTTTATATTATAATGCGAGTGTTTGGTATAAATTGTATTAATTTATATAGTATGATACTATATTAATTTCGTAAAAATTAAGTTATTTGTGTCGTTTTAATTTAGACAAAAAAATTATGATTATAAAATATAATTTTTGATATATATATTAATTTTTATTTAAAAATTCAAATAAATTATTGTTAAAATAAAAAATAGAAAAAAAATAAAAATATGACATCACAAGGAAAAATATATATAAATTAGTAATTTTATAATTTTATGAACTGAAATAACAATTATAAAATAAAACAAAATGCAATTGCCCATTAAACTAGTCTCGTATTTTTTTAATTTATAAATCCAAAATTAAAAAAAGGGAAAACGTGACCTAAAAAAACGATAAATATGAAAGCGACATTAGAAATAAGAAGATATTGAAATTTTTTTCTCTATTTTGTAATACGGTATTTACTGTATTATATAAATTTAATAATATATTATATATTATTTTATACGATATATATAAAATAATAAATTTATGATATATTATATTATTTATATATTAATTTTTTTAAAAAAAATTTAAATACTATATTATATTAGCCTGGATTATATTATCCAATTTTCGGTGAAATATGAACATTGGCAATCAAACATCGCCAATATGTAGTGTGAAACTGAGAAAGCTTATAAATTATTTCCCAAACAATTATAAAATATTTTATATATAACATAAAAATAAAACAAATTGTCAACGAACCTATGATAAATTGCTTTATTGTCAACAGCCTAGCCTAAATGACTTTTAAAGCTACGAAACAAATGTGGAATTTAATTGAATACGGAAATTCATTTTCAATGTATTTCAAATTTTCAGTGGACCTATCACCTATATAATATAATATTGACAACCTACCAAATATTTCTGAGAATAGAATGGATCGACCTTATATAACTAATAGGAATTTGAGACACATCTTATACTAAATGTTTCTTTGTAATTTCAAAATTTCATGTTTGAAACGTAAAAGTTTTTAAATGTAAATTAGAACTTTTCAGTTCCATTAAATTACACATAATTATTGCTGGGTGTCAAAATTATAAAAAATAAAAGTATATTTTTTAAAACAAATAAATTGTAGTGGTAATAATTAGGAATGCGGAAACCACACAGATGGAAAGGATATTCATTCTTTTAAAAGTAAATAACTACACAATAAAATTGGGAAATTTTAATTGCAATAATTGTCAAAAAAAAAAATAAACAAGTAAAGGAGGACAAAATCAAATCAAATCAAATCAACAGAATATATAACTTCAGCTAACTATATAATCTCAATTTCAGTTCATAGATTGATCTACAGACTCAAAAATACATTCATTTTCAATAAATCAATTTTAGCTGTTGAAAATGATTCTGACACTCATTAACCAATCCTAATTGTTAAACAACAGTATGACACATTGCCACAATTTAATTCAACAACTGCCATAAAAAAAAAAAAAGAAAAAAGAAAAAAAACGTATGCATCTAGTTATACCTAATCACTCTAATCAACCACTAGTTTTCAGATTGAAAAGATAATTTCAGATCTAACAAATTTAAATGGCAATATATTACCCTAACAATTGCATAATTACATACATTGTAACGATTAATAGAATAATAATTTCACAAGATCATAGAAATCATATAGATACTGAAAAGTATGAATAAAAAATAAAAATATTTAGATCTCATAATCTAATAATAAATCGAAACTTTAATTATTTTTTAACCGAAAAATAAATCTAACTACTCATGTTCTTCTATAGGAATTCCCAAAGGGAAAAAGTTAGCCTCCACACCTACATAAACGTTGGATGGATAAAGAGAATCCTAACTATATATAGGAAAGTGGAAACCAAATAGGAAAATATTTAAAAAGAAAGATAAATATCCCCTAAAATTTTGATCTTCTGATCATTTCTCGAATAATAAGTTGCAATGATAAAACTTCTTAAAGTATATGGGAACCTTCAAAATATTGGGCTATCAATTCTTCAAGAAATTCACGTTGACATGGGTTAGCCATGCCCATAACTTGTTCCATATATAACGATCAACTCTGATAAGCAAGAAACAGAGGTTTGCACGCTTGTGTGCAAATGGTTCCACAACGACAGACTAGAAACTGTGGCTACATTTTCCTGTCTAGTGTAGGCAGAAATATAGACTAAGGCAGTAGACTATACTTAACAGTTGTGGATGCAGCAGAACATGAAGTGAAGACAACACATGGCAATAGAATTGGTAAGAAAAATCAAATAGTACCATGTTGGAAAGCATGATTGTATATTAATATGCAAGAGAAGAACCCTCAATATAAGAACGTTGATTGTAGGAATTAGAGAAGTGCAATGTGTGTAGTACAACACAACAACTATAATTAAGAATCAAAATGCTTCCACTAATCTGTAACTCAGCTGTTAATAAATCTAGAGGTGTAAACATGTCAGATTTGATGAGTTTAAGTCATGTATGGACATATCATAAATGAATTGAATTTTAAACGGATAATTTTTATATATCATAAATGGATTAGGTAATAAATAAATTGGATGAATTTAAAATATAAATAAATAAACAGATTTTATTGTCTAGTCAATTAGAAAAAAAAATACATATGTTTAAAACATCGTTTTATCTAATATAGAACAAAAATGATGATAATTTGTCATTATCAATTTACTGAAGTGAATTTTCTACATACTAAATAATTATAAGTTTATAGATTTCTTTTTATAACCAAAAAAATCAAGTTTAGAATTTAAAATCTTTAGGTAAAGATGAAAAATATGTCAAATTGGCCAAAAGTGTTAAATGGATAGTCAAACCATATAGATTATTCAGTTAAAACTCTACAAAATTATAATAAATACAAGTTTTACTTTATAGTGATTTTTTTAGCAAAAAACAATCTAGTTTAGAATTTAATTTTTAAATTAAAATTATAAATGGGTTAAATGAATACGAGCCTACATCCCTCATTTTGGACCAATTTTTCAATTGACTAAACCATCTCAAACATCAAAATCGATCATTTAATTTGGTTCAATTTTTTAATGGCAGGTTGGATAAAAGAAAGAATAGTATAAAGAGAACCCTATAAACAATTGAATCTTTTTACCCGTAAATTTATGCTGTCTGAAAGCTAGCCTATTTTATCATCAATTAAAACATAAAAGAGTCATAATCGAAACCTAACTCATCAATTTCTGATTGTATCAACATAATTTTGTTCATTATATTTGTTCAGAGTTTAGTCTCTTACAAATTATTACTTTCGTTATTTTTGTTAAGAATACAAAAATATGAGATTATTAACGTCCAAAAAAAATTTGACTCTTTTTTTTTTTTTTTGGACGTTAATAATCTCATATTTTTGTATTCTTAACAAAAATAACGAAAGTAATAATTTGTAAGAGACTAAACTCTGAACAAATATAATGAACAAAATTATGTTGATACAATCAGAAATTGATGAGTTAGGTTTCGATTATGACTCTTTTATGTTTTAATTGATGATAACATAGGCTAGCTTTCAGACAGCATAAATTTACGGGTAAAAAGATTCAATTGTTTATAGGGTTCTCTTTATACTATTCTTTCTTTTATCCAACCTGCCATTAAAAAATTGAACCAAATTAAATGATCGATTTTGATGTTTGAGATGGTTTAGTCAATTGAAAAATTGGTCCAAAATGAGGGATGTAGGCTCGTATTCATTTAACCCATTTATAATTTTAATTTAAAAATTAAATTCTAAACTAGATTGTTTTTTGCTAAAAAAATCACTATAAAGTAAAACTTGTATTTATTATAATTTTGTAGAGTTTTAACTGAATAATCTATATGGTTTGACTATCCATTTAACACTTTTGGCCAATTTGACATATTTTTCATCTTTACCTAAAGATTTTAAATTCTAAACTTGATTTTTTTGGTTATAAAAAGAAATCTATAAACTTATAATTATTTAGTATGTAGAAAATTCACTTCAGTAAATTGATAATGACAAATTATCATCATTTTTGTTCTATATTAGATAAAACGATGTTTTAAACATATGTATTTTTTTTTTCTATCTAAACCCTAATTCTAAACTTGACTCTAAACATATGCATAATAGGCGGCGCAAGTTTTATGCAGCCGTTTCTGACCTGCTTCATCGACTGAATAACAATACCGATTCATGTTTTATAAGGTCCCCATGGAAGTATTCTTTCATGGAGAATACCTATAGGTTTTTTGTAGACAACCTACCCTTCGGGTGGCCGGCATTTGGTGTGAGAAATATGTTCTCATGGTATGGGAACGTAGAACAAGTCTTTATCCCAAGGAAAATGAGTTCCAAGGGAACTAAATTTGGATTTGTTAGTCTGAGTACATCAATCAAAATCGATCTTATTCTCAAAAAGTTGAATGGAGCTTGGATGGGCAATCAGAAAATCCGAGTTAACTTGGCGCGATACAGCAACAACAAAGAGGACAAGAAGAGGACATATGCCAAGGCTACTAATTTGGGTCTGTGTAGTGAGGATGGCAAACGGAAGGATACATCCATAAACCTTAGTGCTGGTTCGGTGAATTTTCAGTATGAGGTCACAAATGAAGATAGAGAGTGGCTAGATAGAAGTCTAGTTGGCTGGTTACATCAGGCTCAAAACATCATGAACATTCAAAATGCTATGATAGATCAGGGCTATTTCTCTTGCGAGTGTAGACCAATGGGAGGTAATCTAGTTTTGCTTACCTTTCCTTCCTGCATAGAAAAAAATAAAATGCTGGAGCCAGGTACAAGTTGGTTAAATGAATGGTTTGAGATGATTAAATCTTGGGAGCCTTCTGATATATGTAAAGAGCGTTATACATGGTTAAGGTGTGATGGTTTCCCTTTGCACGCTTGGAACCCGTCTTTTTTTTCTACTATTGCTTCATTGTATGGCAAGTTTATCAGCTTAGACGACAACACCAGCAAAAAGCGTTGCTTAGATGTTGCTAGATTTCTTGTCGCGACTTCATCTACATCTTTGATCAATGATTCTTTATCTTCCAGAATTGATGGGATATCATACACATTTAGAGTTATAGAGGAGCCATCTAGCTTTTGTCCGGATCTATTCATTAAAAGGTCTGTTAAGTCTTCAATGGTGAATGTAGAGTTGCAAAAGCCCGGAGTGCAGGCCACTAGAGAAGCTGTAAGATCACCTTCACCGATTTACTCGTGGACATCCTCTGAGAACAACTCTCAAACGGCGCACTCAGCCCATTGTAAGTCCGCATGCTCGACAAGCCAGTCTGGAAAAGAAGATGTGTCTGGTATTAATTCTAAATTGCTGCACTCACCCCATTGTTTGCCCACATGCCCGACAAGCCAGCTTGGAAAGGAAGATGATTTCATTTTTCAAGGTAATTGTGATGGTAACATACTTGATTTAGTTGAGCCGGAAAATAGATTAGAATTAGTTAAGCTGGGCCAAGAAAGTAGAGCTGATTTGGTTGAGTTAGATCCAGACTCTTTAAATGATTTTGAATCTAGGCCTAAAGCTCAAGATAGTTACACCCTTAATGGGCTTGACTTAGTGCCTTATGCTGATAGGCCCTCTGAGAACAAGGAACATAATTTGAGTTCCAATGAGGTAGTAGTTCAGATCGGGTCTAATGGCAAAGCACACTCAAAGTCGGAGAAAAGAACAACAAAGGCAAAAAAAATTCGTTCGTTCTACATTCTCGACACAAACAAATCCACTTTCCAGTTTCCGAATCTGAAAAAGAAAAAGGGAAGAAAACCAAAGGAAAAATCAAAAAGGTTTGAGGTTGCAGTGAACTCGTTTCCCAATGAAATCGATTCAGACATCATTGCAGGTGAATCTCTGTCTGATGGATGTATTTTTAATGTTAATGAAAGGTTGGGGAAAGCTCGATCAGAGGAGTTAATTTCCCCACCGGATGAGGCACAAAAAGTTCTAGAAGTAGCTGAGTTGCTGGGTCTGGTTCTACCAGAAAATAGAGAAGATCTGCTTGCTTATCTCGTCAGATCTGAAGAACAGAATAGAGAAAACTGGGAGAAATTGAAAGATGGGAATTAATTTGCAGTGGTTTCCAGGAGAGCCTTCAGGTAGCAGTAGTTAGGTGTTGTTGGAGAATCAGTGAGATTTTTAGCCCTTTTGGAGGTGGAGGTTGTTCTTCAGTTTTCGTATCAGGGGTGTTGTGGGTCTGCAGGCTTCTTCTTCCGTATGACTTGGGTGACAGATGAGCTCATCCATCCGTTTTGTTTTTTTTTTCTATTGAATTCAGCTGCTGTTTTTCTTGTTTCTGGGCTTTTCTGTGAGTAGTTTTTGTAGTAGGCAGTGGGGTCAGCTCTCAGTTTTTGAGGTCCTAGAAGTGGGTCTGGTGCGTTTTTTCCTGCTTCAGTGTTTGGGTCTCTCTGGTTTGCTAGGCAGAGTGGTTGCAGTGTCTTCTATCTTTCTGCTATTGGAGTAGAGAGTGCATTCAAATTGCAGGCCATTTGGCTTTCAAGAAACCCCCGTGGGGGTGTTTGCGCTCTTTCTTTGACTCAGTAGGTTTTTCTAGTTGTTGCTTTAGGTTGCAGAGGTGTTCCTTCTGGTTTTCTGGTTTTTAGGTGTGTTTCGCTGTCTTCTTTGGGAGCTGCTGCTCTTTTCTTGTCTTGTGCAGGTTCTCTGTTTTCTTGCTGCCCTTCTCTTCCTTGGTTTTTCTGTTTTAGCTTGGTCCCTGTTGCTTAAAAGTTGTTTGGTTTTTCGGTTCTTCTTGCTGCTGGTTTTTGTTTTGGTTTGGCTCTGTAATTGGGTCGGGGCTGCTCTAGTTTGTGTAGGGAGTTGTAGCAAGCCCTGTTCTGTTTTGCAGCTGGCTTTGTTTTTTGTTGCTTGTTGCTGGGGCTGATTGGTCTCCGCCTCCAGTTTGCTTTTTTAATAAATTCTTCAGCTTATCAAAAAAAAAAAAAAATTTGACTCTATTTTATACATTGATATATAATATAGATATAAATAGATATAGACATAGATAAATAATGCAAATTAACATATACACACACACTAAGACTCTAAATATGAAAAAAACAAAAGGGCCCTTAAAAGTCCTTACGGCATTCACTTGTTAGCTTTTTATTTAGTAATTACAAAAAGAGCAAATTATTTTGAACATATTTTTTGTGGTTATTTGTTAAAATCCCTCCACGGTAAAAAAAATTGAATAAAATAAATAAAATTAAAAAAAAAGGAAGAAGAAGTTATCCAATTATGAAGGATGCCTTAATAATAGGTCTTGAGTTCAAATCTGAAGCTTGGAAGGGAGAGTTTTGTAACTTTTATGAATATATTTAGCGTGAATTGAAATTAGTCGAAATAGTAAAATTTGATAGCGTTAAATGATTAAAAAGAAAAAGAAAAAGTTGTCCAGCTTACAACAACTCATAGCTGCGTTTTAGAAGAGCACCAATGTTAATTCACAAACTTACGGATCTTATCTTCATCACAAACGTCAATAAATATAGGAAAAAAATCGTATAAAATGAAGATACAATTAAAAGGTTTCTTAGCAGGAGAAAGATCGAGACCGAGAGAGAGAGAGAGAGAGAGAGAGAGAGAGAGAGAGAGAGAGAGAGAGAGGGAGAGCATGTTGTTAATTACAATGAATACCTTCATCTTCAGAATTTTATGGGCTCTACTGTTTCTTACTCTTCATTCCTCAGCTCACCCCCATTATCATTTCAGGGTAAATCTAGTCACTTTTTCTTTAAATTTCTTTTCTATTTAATGCAACTTAGAAATTCTTTGCACTCAATTATTATTATATATGACAGGTAAAGGAAGCTGAGTATACTAGGTTATGCAACACAACAAAAATCCTGACAGTAAATGGACAATTTCCAGGACCTACTTTACATGTCAGAAAGGGTCAAACAATCTTTGTCACTGTCCATAACGAAGGCAGATATAACATTACAATTCACTGGTATGAAAGAAAGCAATACTATGATGCTTAATGCCAGGTGGAAGAGTGGGGGGTTAATTCACCGGCACTCAAATCCAAAGCATAAGAAGTTTATGTTTAATTTTTTTTTAATTTTTATTTCATTTCCTGTGAGGTGTTTGATTTAGTGAATTTATGTTTTCAGGCATGGAGTGAAACAACCCAGAAATCCATGGTCAGATGGTCCCGAATACATTACACAATGTCCGATCCAACCTGGAGGAAAATTCAGGCAAAAGGTAATATTTTCAATGGAGGAAGGTACACTTTGGTGGCATGCTCATAGCGATTGGTGGCGTGCCACTGTGCATGGTGCCATCTTTATCTATCCTAAGTATGGATCTTCCTATCCTTTTCCCAAACCTGATTTTGAGGTGCCTCTCATTTTAGGTAAGTTCTTGCCATCAGTAAACTATATCAATTTGATCTTAATTCTACTAATTTCCAAAAATATTAATGTAGGAGAATGGTGGAGGAGAGAGATTGTTGAAGTTTATGAGGATTTTGTTAGGTCAGGAGGAGACGCTCAGCCTTCTGATGCTTTTACTATTAATGGTCAACCTGGTGATTTGTATCCATGCTCAAAAGCAGGTATTTTCGTATTTTTTTTTCACCTAATCTAATGTAAGATTTTTTTCATATACATGGTAGTAGATTAAATTTACTTCACATGTGAATTTATAGCATTTATGTTTTCTAAATTTTAACGTAACAAATAAATTTTTTTAGACTTTATGCAAAATCATGACCTGTTAATCTTTTTATAGCAAATATTTATATATGTTATATACTTGAAAATTTAAAGAAAAATATGCACTTAGAAGTTTTTGTAAGGTATGTTTCCTGCTAACTAAAGGATCACATCAGCAATTCAGTACTGAATTCACATTTTTCAAATCAGTGTGATTTAAGGTGAAAAAAATTATACATAAACGGTGCAATCAATCCCTTTAATTTATATACATATCAATTCAGTATTAATTATTGTGACGCTTACCTAATTACGAACCAGAAAGTCACAGGGGGTGTGCCATTTTGAATGACAGGAACATACAGACTGGTAGTGGAGAGAGGTAAGACGTATCTACTGCGAATGGTAAATGCAGCAATGAACAACATTCTCTTCTTTCGAGTGGCAAACCATAACCTAACAGTCGTGGGAGCAGATGCAGGCTACACAAAGCCATACCCAGCTGATTACGTAGCAATATCACCTGGCCAAACCCTAGATGTTCTCTTACATGCAAACCAAGCTCCAGCCCAATACTACATGGCTGCTAGGTCTTACACAAGCAACCCCAATATTGAATTTGATAACACAACCACAACTGCTATTATCCAATACCATGATGATTATTCTCAATCTTCAACTCGTACTTTACCCGAACTCCCTGGTTATAATGACACTAATGCTGCCTTTGGATTCTTCACTAGCCTAGGGAGTTTAGCCTCCAGAGATCATCCTGTTAATGTCCCATCAAATATCAGTACACGTATTTTAACCACTGTTTCTCTTAATACATTTCCTTGCCCCGGAAATCGATCATGTGAAGGTCCAAATACAACTGTTTTGGCTGCTAGTATGAGCAACATAAGTTACGTGCTTCCACCAAGGGATGTGCTTGAAGCTTACTATTATCATATTAATGGAGTTACTGGGTATAACTTTCCTAGTTATCCGCGGTTGATTTTTAATTTTACAGCCCCGTTCTTGCCATTGACACTTCAAATACCAAGAAGAGGGACTGAGGCTAAAGTAATACCTTATAATTCCAAAGTGGAAGTTGTTTATCAAGGTACAAGACTGCTTGGTGGTATTGATCATCCTATGCATCTTCATGGGTTTAGTTTCTATATTGTTGGTTGGGGATATGGAAACTTCGATAAAAATAGAGATCCTCTCAATTACAATCTTGTTGATCCTCCTTTAAGAAACACTGTCTCTGTGCCTATTAATGGCTGGGCTGCTATCAGATTTCAAGCACATAATCCTGGTAATTTTATTATTATTGTTATTATTGTTATTATTATTATTATTATTATTTGCTAATTTTATTTTGTTATTACGATGCAGGAGTGTGGTTCTTGCATTGTCATTTAGATAGGCACCTTACTTGGGGTATGGATACTGTTTTTATAGTTCTGAATGGCAAGGATCGAAAATCAAGGTTGCTTCCTCCACCACCGGACATGCCTCCATGTTAAATCTTCAATTCAATAATTTCATATTGTATTGTTTATGTTCTATATATTGTGCATGCTTAAAAACCATATAATTATTTGTTTCAAAAAAATCAAAATTAAATATGTACCCATAAAAAAATCGCATATTTGAAAATATGTTGTAACCTTGTATTTTCTTTTTCATTATTATTTTTAGTATTTCAATTTACGAATTTTCCTATATTTTACCAAGCTTCACTTTCTTAAACTTGATGGGAATAAATCCAATGCTAAAAGAATGCAATTGATGACATTTTGGAAGTACCGAATTGTCTTCTAGATAAGATCTGAATTAGTCCTCGACATGGTTGACCGGAAGCTAGATGTGACATGAAAAGAAAAAACTAATCTGGCGGAGATCCTGACAAGAGAAATTTCGACGATTAAATTATAAAAGTAAAATAAGAGGGAACATTTATAAAAAATGTGTAAACCAAAGGAAGAGAATTACATAAGAATCCCAAACCATGAAACTAGCAAAACTAATAAAACGGAAAAGGTAAAGGGCTCAAATTGAGTCACTCAAATAGAGATAGATAAGTAATTGTATATTTTGATAAATTTAAAGTGACGTAAATAATCTTCATTTATTGGAAGCCAAACCAAGCCGAGCCATATTTGGCTCATAAAAGGGGATGTCATTTCAAACATTCCAACTTAAATAGACCTACTCTATTTTCAGCAATAGGGAGCAAAGCAAAAGTTATATTCGAGATAAAGCAAAGGACGTTCACCTTCTCTCTAACGTTCACCTTCTCTCCAATATTTTGAACACATCCTCATGGTATATGCTGAAAATATTTTATCCAGGATGAACAAAGCAAGGAAGATGAAGAAGAAGTTCTATGTTGTTTTTAAAAGCAAAGAAATCGGGATTTACATGTCATGAGAAGAATGTTCGCGTCAAGTATTGGGTGTCTCTGGTAGTCTGTACAGATCGTTCGAATCTTACAAGGAAGTTGAAGATGCTATGATGAGGTATAAAAATTTAGAATGCCAAAATTTTAAGAACCAAAAAAATATTCGTAATACAAAAGTCATTGTAGGTACTTCGTCAGGTGTTAGTTGCCATGAGTCAATTGCATGTAGAGACGATGGTAGAGGATTTCACGAGTCTCGTAGTATAGAGACGGTGAAGTCCTTTGTCGCCGGTATGTTTGTTGGAATGCAAATCGCTTTAATGAAAAAGCAAGAGAGTGATTAATTAACTCAAAATGTAAAGGTTGGATTTTTGTGATCCCCATGGATAATTGAATCAAGTTTGTTAGTTGTAATATATTGTTTGTGTCGATTTTATCTTCTGTTTGCATATTGTGTGGTAAGGATCTACTGTATCTTTACATAGAGATCGATCATCCTTGCTTGTCAACGGAGAAAGAGGAGCGATGTCTCTGTAGGTGGGTACACTAGGCTCGCCATTTAGGAATAGAGTGTATACCATTGTCCAAAGTGAATGCGCTATACTCCCTCCTTTCACGATTAGGATAGAGTATTATATTTAAAAGTAAATATACAGTATGAAACAAAGCAAGAGAATACAACATATTCAAAAGTGAAATCACCATATTTACTCCCTGTATCTATTGCACTCAAAGTTTTAACGTAATAGCAAACTCTAGTTCATACGTTACGTTGAATCAACGTTTGACAAAATTCATTTCAATGTCACCGATTTTCATTTAATGGTACATTATATGATCGTTTTGAAAGCTTTAGAAAATGTTAAGAAAATAAGAAGATTGTTAAAAATTTTAAATTTTGACTCAAATGGATACAGTTTTGTTTTATTTTGGCAAACTGAATTCACAGTACTTACATTTTGTTTGGATTGCATACAGTGTATTTGTCCACTGCAGTAGTGAATATAATTCATTATTTATTTTATAACATAATACATTGTATTAAACAAATTGAATACTGATACGTTGGATTATCGTTGAAAAAAATTTTATTAAATGCCTTAGAATTATATAAAATAATGCATTATTTTATAATTTCCCTAATATATTAATATAAATAGTTAGAAAATGATAAAAAAAATTAAAGATTATAGGAAAATTAAAATTTCCCTAATATACTAATAAAATAAGTTAGCAAATAAAATTTTTTTAAAAGATTATTGGAACAATAACTTCGTTACGGAATAATTATTTTTAGGTTCGATCATTGCGTTAGCGAATGATCCACCAAATTAAAGCTACAAATCTTTTCATTTTGTTTAGGACTAATTGGGCGAACGAAAATACAGAGTATTTTCATATTGTTGTACTTACATACAGTGCAATCGATAATTGCATTATCGAATATAACTAATTTATTATGTGTTAACAGAATACAATGTAATAAAGAAAATAAATAAGGATAACGATGAAATAAATAATACATTATATTAACTATTTTGCAGAAAATAGTAATAAATAACGTTGGAAAGTATTTAAAATAAATTTGACATTAATAAAGAAATTAACTTTCGAACGAAACGGATCAATCCAATGATTTTATTTTGATAAAAGTTTATACATTCTATTAAATTAATCGAACTTAAGAATACAATACATTGTGTCAATTGAAATCGAACTTCGAATAACTACCATTGCCTAGTATCCTGAACCATTAATGCAGCGATGTAGCATCTTGTAAATAAAATTGGAAAAAAAGCATTAGTGTGTTGTAAAAATTGGGAAAAAAAACTCATTATATATGAAATTACTTTGAATTACTTGCCATAGGTTAAAAGAAAGTAAAGAGTAATTAACATATAAAAAATATAAGCAGTATTGTAATAAATGAATTAAAGTAAACAATTACACTAATATAGGAGTAAAATAAATAAAGAAATGGCAATGATCATAAATTAATTAAGCTAATTAACATTTTGATAGAAAATAATAAGAAATACATTAATATTTTTTAAATATTATAATATTGATTGATTCAAAATAGTACTATATAGAAATATAATATCAATGACTATATAAAAACAACTATATAAATTAATAATAAAATAAAGAATGCTTAAAAAATATAATATTACCGTATAAACGAACGATATTTGAAAAAAGTTGGTAAGAAGATTTGAAAAGAAATAAACAAATAAGGTAAACTAATTAATGAACGAAAATTAAAATATATTATACTAATTGAAATAATAAAGAAAACTTAAATTTTAATATCAGTTCTCGTCATTCGCATAATCAATGTTTGAAGTCCGTTTTTATATTTTGGGTAAAGTTTATACATTACAGTCAATTAATGAAGCATGTGAATACAATTTGTTCACTTTGTTTATGTCAATGTCTATACATTGTTTCCACTTTAAGAACAACTGAATATCTTATATTCTCATTGCAAGATTTATCCCAACATGTACTACATTGAGGCAAATGATAATGGGTTTACAATTCAAAATAGTTTGGGCCTTTACATTATTGATTTGAATTTACATTACTCAGGGTCCAAGACAAGTTTCATCGTCTAGTGCAACATTGATATTGGTATTGATAAATTGCAGGCTTTTGCTAAGCCGAAGTGAGGAGTAGACAGGTCAAGTTACTGAAAATTCTCAAGTTATTGGAAATTGAATTTGCTTTTCTGAATCTTCTTACATAATTTAAGAATGGGGTTGGTTTGATGTGGAATGCAGGACATACTATTAGTGAAGCTGTTGTGGTCCGGTACGAAGTCAACAGGGGAGTTAATGGAGACAATGCAAGCTAAATCTTCTTCTATAAGAGCAATATGCAGTACTAAAGTGGGAATTTTTGAAATCAGTTTACATTAAATACGTTATTTTTTTTGTTCATGTCATAACCGTGGTGATTAGTTAGTTTGTTTAAATGGATTATGTTGCTTAGATTAGGCAAATATTGGCATAACTTGATATTAATTAGCAAATGAGAAAAACATGGCATAACTTGATATTAGCAAAATGCAGTACTGTTTGGAAAATGTTATTGTCAAATAAGTTCTACATGAACCATGACATTGACTTTTGAGATTAGCAATCTAAAATTCGGCATCTGGAAAGGCATCAGCATGTCCATCATTGTTCTTCTTTGTGCACGATGAAGATGAGTCATCGGATATTAAGATGACAGGGTCTGCTGGTTTGTTAGAACTGCAGTTAGTAACCCTGTCGAGCAAGCCAACGAATATGTCATACATCTCAAGCAACGGTGCATCGTCTAATATTTTCTCACAGACATAATCAGATCCAATATCCGCAACAAGCCTTTTGATTAGCTCAGCAACTTCATTCTTGACGGAACTAATCTTTTCCATTGCTGCATTGTACATCGCCTCTAAGCTTGCAGGCGAAGCAAGCAGAGAGGTGTTCCTTTGGATCATCTTTTCTGGAGTCTTGTCCATGGCTGCGATTATTGTGAATACGGTGGATGGAAGATGGAAGATATGTGATATCGGTTGACGTATGTAGCGAACAATATGATTTTAATTTAAAGTCTATGTAATACGTTAATAAATAAAATTAAGAACACCTGTGTAAAATTCATAATACCATTGCATTTGGAATCAGGCTTGAGTAAAAAAAATTAAAATGTGAATAGCTGCAAAACGGATACAAAACAGAATCGATTTTTAACGAATCTGGTGGACTCGGTTACGGCCTGTAATTATTATATTTTTTATTAATGGTTTCGGTTTAGGTTTTTAACAACTGATTAACCGTTGATATACTGTTTTTACGGTTAGACGGTTCATATATATATATATATCTTAAAATTTTTCTATTTCTCTAAACAATTTACATAAAATAATACTTTAAAATATAATTAAATAATAATTTTATTTTGATACCTTAATTTTTTATTTTTTCATGTAAAAGTTATATAATAGTTAAAACTGAATTTATATTATGTCATTCTCTTTAATTTTATAGTAATATTTATTAAATTGTATCCAATTAACATTTATATATATTGTATACTTAACATTTGATATTATTAAATAAATTTATGTTCATCCATAAATCATATTTAAACTCCTCATTTTGTAACTAATTATTTACTTTTTAAATCATGCATTTACTTTATAATTCATGTGATAATGTCTTCTTATGTAACCTAGATTCGGATCCTAATAAATGGAGGCTTCTTCCACGAAATACATATAAAAAATAGTTGATAAGAGAATACTTATTTTCTCTCCAATAATCTATAAACTCATTATATTGTCTTTATTCTTACATTTTATTCTTATCATATAGTTTTCATATCTTATAATTGTGTTCGTATTTTACTTAATAGCATTTAATTAATTTTCTTATGATTTAGAGTTTATGTTATAATATTTTGATGGAATATGACATGGTATGCACATAAAGATCACGCAGCGGAAAACAATAAAATTTGATCCTACATGCCATACAATTTCATGACAAGAATCAAAACATGCAATTTTAGGGTTTTAAAACTTACAACTTTAGATGCCTTTAAAACTTGATTTTGATGAGGACCAGCAACCAAGGAGGATATCTTAGCCTTAGACCTTCACCACCAATGCCAAAGAACAGCCTTTACGCCACTCCTCTCTATTCTCACACACACACTTTCAAAGATAGCTTAAAATCGAGATTGCTAGCTCTCAAATTAAGTATTGTGTAATGGCTATGGTTTGAAGCTACAAGACTTGATCTTGTACTTCTTTTAGGTGCTATTAATGCCCAAAAACACAAGAAAGCAAGAAAGAGTTCTTCCCCTTGTGTGTTTCGGCCAAGAGAGAAATGTGAGTGAGAGAGAAACAATTCACGCCAAAACCTAGAAAAACTAGGGTTTCACGTTTTTTTCCTCTATCAATATATATCACCTAATTATGTAAGTGATTAATCTAAAATCCACTACCTCAAGATAATTTATTTTAGCCTTAATCACTTCCTTAAAATAAGTAATATATATTGATTCAAACACTTTTGATTTAATCCAAGATAAAACATAAGACATTATAATCAAATTAATCACTTAATTTGGAAATTCACATGTGCCGAAATTCCCTTAGTATTTAATCTTGGAATTTCGGCTATGTCATCTCTTAATTAGGTGTTTTAATTTGATTTAAATATCATTAGGATTTAATACTCAATTAACTTAATTAATATAATATAATTAATTAATTGAAATTAAACCATGTGGGCTGAATTTTTCTCTCTCATAGACCAAGGTCCAATAGCATTTATAATGCACATTACATATATTAATTTGACTTTAATTAAAAGCCCAAATTAATGCCCAATACTTTATTTAAGTATTTTAAGCCCAATGCTTTGTGTGCGATCCTATAGGTCCATTTAATGTTGGCAATGAATTAATGAATTAATTCAAAGGCTATATATATTCTCTAGCAAGATATTATAGCATTCCAAATTAAATGAAAATACATATGGCATTTAGTGGCCTAATACAATTTTGCATAGTCCCTTACCCATAAATATCAGAATTAATATAAGGCATGGAACTAGTCATCCTTATATATATTAATTCCTTTCTTGATATTCCAGTGACACTGAACTCTCAGATAAATAATGATTACTCATTATTTCATCTCGATATGGCCATACACTTCTCAGTTCATTGATCAAGTGGCCGATGATATTTTATCTCTTATAGAGAGGGGTAATCCCTTCACTTTTCTCATGCTCTCTAACATGAATCAATGCATACCCAAGCATACCCGTACTTGTCACTCTGTTACGAGCACGTTAGGTGTATGTCAAAGCACACAATAATTTATAAAGAGTTTCATAGAAATTTTAGGTCTAAGAACTCCGATACAAAACTTGCATATGAGAAACACTTATGACTTGTACCATGTAGTGTTCTCATGAGTGGATCGAATCCAGATACCATGTTCTAAACATGTATCTATGATCTCTGATTGATACTCTTGTCCTTATGATCCGTAAGACTGAACTCAACTTATCAGAGAGAGCATACTATTCTTAATTCATTTGTTATTCCCATAACAATGACTGACTAGGGATATTTAGAATGAAGTATCATTTGTTTCAAGGTCTTACAATTATATACCTCACATATGATAACTTAAACTGAAACAACATTCTTGGATAGTTCTATCAATTGATATGCACAGGAATACAATAGATAAAACAAATGCCTCATTTATTAACTAAAGTGTTTTATTACAATGTATTGGGGCTAGGGCTTACACTAACAATCTCCCACTAGCACTAGTCCCAATTGGGTATAGCCCTAAGATCGAATGCTCTCAAATGAGCTTCGTGCAAATTTGGACGCAACTGGTTCGTCAAAGGATCTGCTACATTGTCTTCACTTGCTATCTTGCTAACCTTGACGTCCCCATGATCAATGATTTCTCTGATCGGGTGGTACCTCCTGAGTATGTGTCTGGATTTCTGGTGTGACCAGGGCTCCTTGGCTTGTGCGATGGCCCCGTTGTTGTCACAGAAAATTTCTAATGGATCTAGGATGCTTGGGACCACTCCTAATCTAGAAATGAAATTTTTAATCCAAACAGCCTCTTTTGCAACCTCACTCGTTGCAATATACTCAGATTCTGTAGTTGAGTCGGCAACGGTCTCATGCTTTGAGCTTTTCCAGCTGACAGCACCACCATTCAAAATAAAAATAAACCCAGATTGCAATCTAGAATCCTGAGTGCTGGTCTGAAAAGCAGCATCAGTGCAACCTTGTATGACGAGCTCTTTTTTACCACCATACACCAAGAAGTAATTCTTAGTCCTTCGCAGGTACTTCAGAATCCCTTTTACAGTAGACCAGTGCTTCTCACCAGGGTCTTGCTAAAACCTACTGGTTATACTCAGTGCATGAGCAACATCCAACCTAGTACATAACATAGCATATATGATAGATCCAATAGCAGATGCATATGAGATTCTACTCATATTGTCCCTTTCTTCTTTGGTTTTAGAGCATTGTTCTTTAGTCAAAGGAACTCCCAAAGCCAAAGGTATGTACACTTTTTTTGAGTCTCCTATATTAAAATGCTTTAATACTTTGTCTATATACTTTTCTTGACTTAATCCCAAAAGCCGATTCGATCTATCTCTATAGATTCGAATACCAAGTATTGTCTCGACCTCACCTAAGTCTTTCATTGAGAAACATTTTTCCAACCATTGCTTAACCTTTTGCAATGTTGAAATGTCATTTCCAATGAGAAGGATGCCGTCCACATATAGGACCAGAAATACTACTATGCTCCCACTAACCTTCTTGTACACACAAGGCTCATCTTCGTTCTTGATGAAGTTAAATTCTTTGACTGCCTCATCAAAACGAAGATTCCAACTTCGGGATGCTTGCTTTAATCTATAAATGGATATTTGAAGCTTGCAAACCTTCTTAGGATGCTTGGGATTGACAAAACCCTCAAGTTGTGTCATATACACATCCTCAAGTAAATTTCCATTGAGGAAAGCAGTTTTGACATTCATTTGCCATATCTCATAATCATGATATGCAGTTATGACAAGCAAGATCCTAATGGACTTGAGCATGACTACAGGCAAAAAGGTCTCGTCATAGTCTACATCATGAGTTTGTCAAAAACCTTTTGCTACTAGTCTACCTTTGTAGGTTTTATCAGCTTTGAGTTTAAATAGCCACTTGTATTCAATTACCTTAGCACCTTCCGGTGGATCAACCAAGGTCCAAACCTGGTTATCGTACATTGATTGCATCTCGAATTTCATGGCTGTAAGCCAATTTTTTGAGTCTTGGCTCTCAATAGCTTCTCGGTAGGTAGTAGGATCCTCACGATCTACTAACTCAATAGTGTCACTATCAGTGATTAGAAATACATATCTCTCAATCTCCTGACGTACCCTACCAGACCTTCTAGGTTCTTGTTCCACAACTGGTTGTGAACTTGATCCCATTTTCAACTCATCCTTTATAGGAGTTTGTGGTGCTTGAATTTCTCCAAGTTCTACTTTACTCCCAATATCTTTCTTGAGAAGGAACTCCTTTTCCAAGAAAATAGCTTTATGAACAACAAATGCTTTGTTCTTGGCTTGTGAGAAAAAGTAGTATCCCTTTGTTTCTTTGGGATAACCCACAAACAAGCAGACAGTGGATTTGGACTCTAGTTTGTCAAATGTTAATTTCTTAACATGTGCTTCACAGCCCCAAATCCTGAGAAATGACATATTGGGTTCCTTCCCAGTCCATACCTCGTATGGTTTCTTCTCAACTGCTTTAGTTGGAGTCTGATTTAGTAAAAACACAGCAGTTTTTAATGCATAACCCCAAAAAGAGACAGGAAGATTTGCTTGACTCGTCATAGATCGAACCATGTCTAATAGAGTTCGATTTCTCCTTTCGGACACACCATTCCATTGTGGTATTCCAGGAGGAGTGAGCTGTGAAATAATACCACACTCTTTTAGATGACTGTCAAACTCTTGGCTTAAGTATTCATCACCTCGATCTGATCGAATGGCTTTTATACTTTTTCCAAGTTGTTTTTCTACTTCGTTCTTAAACTATTTGAATTTCTCAAAAGTTTCAGATTTGTACTTCATTAGATAGACATAGCCATATCTACTGAAGTCATCTGTGAACGTCACGAAGTAGCTAAAACCACCTTTAGCTTGTGTACTTAATGGTCCACGTACATCGGTATGTATTAGTTCCAATAAGCCATTAGTCCTTTCACCTTTCTTGTTAAAAGGACTCTTTGTCATTTTTCCATGCAAACATGGCTCGCATGTATCATAAGACTCTAAGTTGAATGACCCAAGCACTCCAGTTTTGTGGAGTCTTGAAATGCGTTTATCGTTTGCATACCCTAAACGACAATGCTAGAAGTAAGTAGGGTTCAATTCGTTTGATTTAACCCTCTTTGTATTAATGTTGTATATGGACTCTTTGTTTTATAGATCAAGGATATAAAGGCCATTTTGCAACATGGCATTGCCATAAGAAATGCCTTGACGACGAATATGAGCATTGCCATTTTTAATAACAAAATCAAATTCATCTAAATCCAAACATGAAACTGAAATAATGTTTCTGCTCATAGCAGGCACATAATAACAATTTTTTAAAATTAAACAAAGTTCGGAAGGTAAAGTGAGTTGATAGTCACCTATCTCTATGGCAGCAACTCGTGCTCCATTTCCCACACGGAGGTCCACTTCATTCTTCCTAAGTAACCGCCTATTTCTTAGCCCTTGCACATTTGAACAAATGTGAGAACCACAACCGGTATTCAATACCCAAGTGGTAGAAATAGAAAGGTTAATCTCAAAAATAAAAATACCAGAACTGGACGCCTTGGCTCCATTCTTCTTTTGTTCTTCCTTGAAGAGAGCGCAATTCTTCCTCCAATGCCCTATCTTGTTGCAATGGAAGCAAGTGCTCTCACTCTCTTTGAGATTTTGTGCCTTGGGCTTGGGTTGGGCCTGAGGTGCACTCCCACTTGACTTGAACCGAGCCAGGTCATTCTTGGGTTTTGCCTTTCCCTTTCCCTTAGCAGGTCCCCTTTTAATGCCCCCTTGAACCATCAATACGGGATTGGTCTTTCGAATGTTCTCTTCAGCATTCTTAAGCATCCCATGGAGCTTAGTAACTGACTTGTTCATTGCATGCATGTTATAATTCATCACAAATGGATCATAATCATCAGTCAATGATCCTAAGATCAAGTCAGTGGCCAATTCCTTTGGCACTTGTACCTTAAGCTTCTCAAAAGTATCAAGATACCCTTTCATCTTGAGTACATGGGTACTAACAGGAGTACCCACAGCCATCTTATAGGAAATTAAGGCCTTTGTTGTCACGAACCTCTCGTGACGAGCTTGCTCTTGGAACATCTCCTTGAGGTGCACCATGATCGCATAAGCCTCTTGGTCCATAAATTGCTTTTATAAGTCAGGCACCATAGTGGCCAGCATCAGACAGGTCACATCATTGGAGTCGCTCTTCTTGGTCTCAAAAGTTTCCTTTTGAACCGCAGAGGCGTTCCTAACAGGTTTTTCAGGTAAGGGTGCATCTAAAACATACGACTTTTTCTCTTGCTTAAGAACTATTCTTAAGTTTCGAGACCAGCCTATGAAATTGGTGCCATTCAATTTGTTCTTTTCAAGGACCGATCACAATGAAAATTTGTTGTTTGAAGAAGCCATTTTCAATCTACAATAAAATTTAGTAAGATTAAATGAGGTCTTATTATAATCCCACAAACCGAATTAATATCCCCTTAAATAATTCGCGTTAGTGATTTTAATGTGGGCTAAGATCCACTTTTCACAACAACTTATTAGTCAAGCTGAGCTTGTACACCTAACAAGTTAAGTTACTTAAGTAGGAAAAACTCCAATCATGTCTCGTATATGACTCTTGGATCAAATGGGCTAACATCTTAATATGTTATAGCACAAACCCATTTATTAGTTGCCTAGGTCCGGGCATCCCTTTCCATATTAAGTCCAACCTACATTCACAACCCATGCCTCACAAAGATAATCGGACACATCTAGGACTCCTAGTCTACATGACCGATGATCGATGCCTTGACATGTTTCGAATTAGGAAGGCAACTTTGTGACTTACTATTTTTAGGGATTCATTTTATTACGGCTTACATGGCATATGCTTTGTCATCCATTCATAGCTTGCATATATAAATAATTGCATAAAGTAAAGAGTGACAAACATGGGCCCAAAAATCTACAACTAAGATTTTATACTATTACATAAAAATCTTCGAGTTGGGCTTCTCCACTCCGGTGGGCTTCATCTTGATTTACAAAGTCTTCAAGTAAATTTTATTCTAAGAAATAAATGAAACTTTTACAATAATATATAATGGCTCGCAGGCCATATTTAATTACAAAAATCCAGGGCCCATGAATGCACCATGCATATCCATTCATCACACCAAACAAGCAAATAAATATACATAACATTCATGGATCAAACAAAGTCCAATTTTAATTAATTTAGCCAAGCCCATTAATGAAAATTGTGTACTTGAACCTTTAAGAGATGACCCTGTGATGGGCCTGGGCCGAAGCCCAATGGACTAAATCCTCTTATTGAATAAGTTCTCTTAAAAGCCCAAAACACAAACTAGTTAGATTTGTGCTATAAATCAACTCTAGTATAATTTCCAATTTTGTCATTTTTTTAATTTTATGTCATATAGCCCATAAACATTAAAAATACATATAATATGTACCAACATGAATTAAAATACAAAATCATGAAGAAAATATATATGATACACAGCATGTATATAAAAACAAACAAACAACAAAACTAGTTGTTTAATGCTTATGTGATGCCACAAAATGCACAAATACTTAAATCAATTTTATGCGTCATTTAATAATTTAAATAAGGTCATAAATATTGATTTAATATTCTGTACCAATCTGATCTAAATGTGTTTTTACCATTTTAATCAAAACAAAACAAACAATGTTGATTAAACATGTAATAAACACAAACTAGTCATAGTTTTAAGTAATTTTAAAATTAATCAATTAAATTGTCATAGACCAGAATTAAAACCAAATTTAAAATATGTCCATACCTGATATTTAATCTTTAAAAATCACTTACAAACATGCCAAAATTGTTTTTACATTTAATATTTAAAACTAGTTGTTAAACTAACAATTAACATGCCAAATAGCATCTAGTTTTAATATTAACATGTACCATCAGGTATTATCAATTAAATTCGACCATTAACAGCTCCTAGAATATCTTAGGACAGTATATTAACATGTCATATTAATTATAATACCTATCTAATCATTTAAAATCGTTTTTACACCAAAACAATGCAAAAAACTCAAAACAGAAAATTTCAGCATTGCATGTATTTAAAATAACGATTTTTGATTAATTATTTCATGCATCTAAAGTACTAAAATAAGCATGATTAGGCTCTAATATCACTGATGGAATATGACATGGTATGCACATAAAGATCACGCAGCGAAAAATAATAAAATTTGATCATGCATGCCATATAATTCCATGACAAGAATCGAAACATACAATTTTAGGGTTTTAAAACTTAAAACTTTAGATGCCTTTAAAACTTAATTTTGATGATGACCAGCAACCAAGGAGGATATCTTAGCCTTAGACCTTCACCACCAATGCCAAGGAATAGCCTTTACACCACTCCTCTCTATTTTCACACACACACTTGCAAAGATAACTTAAAACCGAGATTGCTAGCTCTCAAATTAAGTATTGTGTAATGGCTATGGTTTGAAGCTACAAGACTTGATCTTGTACTTCTTTTAGGTGCTATTAATGCCCAAAAACACAAGAAAGCAAGAAAGAGTTCTTCCCTTTGTGTGTTTCGGCCAAGAGAGAAATGTGAGTGAGAGAGAAACAATTCACGCCAAAACCTAGAAAAACTAGGGTTTCATATTTTTTCCTCTATCAATATATATCACCTAATTATGTAAGTGATTAATCTAAAATCCACTACCTCAAGATAATTTATTTTAGCCTTAATCACTTCATTAAAATAAGTAATATATATTGATTCAAACTCTTTTGATTTAATCCAAGATAAAACATAAGACATTATAATCAAATTAATCACTTAATTTGGAAATTCATATGTTCCGAAATTCCCGTAGTATTTAATCTTGGAATTTCGGCTATGTCATCTCTTAATTAGGTGTTTTAATTTTATTTAAATATCATTAGGATTTAATACTCAATTAACTTAATTAATACAATATAATTAATTAATTGAAATTAAACCATGTGGGCTAAATTTTTCTCTCTTATGGACCAAGGTCCAATAGCATTTATAATGCCCATTACATATATTAATTTGACTTTAATTAAAAGTCCAAATTAATGCCCAATACTTTATTTAAATATTTTAAGCCCAATGCTTTGTGTGCGATCCTATAGGTCCATTTAATATTTACAATGAATTAATGAATTAATTCAAAGGCTATATATATTCTCTAGCAAGATATTATAGCATTCCAACTTAAATGAAAATGCATATGGCATTTAGTGACCTAATGCAATTTTGCATAGTCCCTTACCCATAAATATCAGAATTAATATAAGGCATGGAACTAGTCATCCTTATATATATTAATTTCTTTCTTGACATTCCAGTGACACTGAACTCTCAGATAAATAATGATTACTCATTAATTAATCTCGATATGGCCATACACTTCTCAGTTCACTGATCAAGTAGCCGATGATATTTTCTCTCTTATAGAGAGGGGTAATCCCTTCACTTCTCTCATGCTCTCTAACATGAATCAATGGATACCCAAGCATACTCATACTTGTCACTCTGTTACGAGCACGTTAGGTGTATGTCAAAGCACACAGTAGTTCATAAAGAGTTTTATAGAGATTTTAGGTCTAAGAACTCCGATACAAAACTTGCATATGAGAAACACTTATGACTTGTACCATGTAGTGGTCTCATGAGTGGATCGAATCCAGATACCATGTTCTAAACATGTATCTATGATCTCTGATTGACATTCTTGTCCTTATGATCCTTAGGACAGAACTCAACTTATCAGAGAGAGCATACTAGTCTTAATTTATTTGTTATTCCCATAACAATGACTGACTATGGATATTTAGAATGAAGTCTCATTTGTTTCAAGGTCTTACAACCATGTGCCTCACACATGATAACTTAAACTGAAACAACATTCTTGGATAGTTCTATCAATTGATATGCACAAGAATACAATAGATAAAACAAATGCCTCATTTATTAACTAAAGTATTTGATTACAATGTATTGGGGCTAGAGCTTACACTAACACGTTTATTATTATCCAAAATTTTATTTGACTTATAATCAAACATAGTAATTTTTAATAAATATAAAATTTACTTATATAACATTAGATATTAATTTATAGCATATGAATGTTGGCTAGTCATGTAATATGCCACATCGGTTGGAGAGGAGAACAAAATAGTCCTTATAAGGCTGTGGATACCTCTCCCTTACAAACGTATTTTAAAATCGTGATAACCTTGTCCCAAAGCGGATAATATCTGAAAGCGATCATATGGGGATGTTACAAGTAAATTATATTTTATTTCGTAATTGATTGTATTAAATTATTTTACACACTTGAAAATGAATTAAACTATGTGTAATTCTTGATAAAGCCTGAAATGTCTTTATTTGTAAAGAGGAGAGTTGGTAGTTGAGGGTGTCCAGTTGGATGGCTGGACCTGCAAGAAGAAGTGCCCGGTCGGATCGGGCTTTAGCACTCAGAAGCATAAGTTAGTATCTTTTAGAGAGAGAGTCGCAATTAAAATTCAATACCTGAAGCCCTTATGTTTTTTACTATTTATAGGAGATAAAGTAGGGGTACTAGAGTACCTCGGTGAGTGATAACCGGCAGTTGGAGCAGGTGAGTGGCGATATGATAGGGAGCAGGTAGAGCGTATGGACGTTAGCTTGTGTCAGCAGACTGAAACAAAATGTAACATGTAACACCCATAACATACTTAACACTGTTTTGGTACCCCGTAAGTTGGGTTTTTTTTTCAACTTATTTTACCAACTTATTACATATAATTAGTTATCTTAATTATTAATCGCCAATGACCTGTAACTGTCCCATTTACTATGCGCTTAATAAAATTTTGGCAATATAATGGTTATAAATTGCTCTAACCCCCTGAAAAGCAAGAAATATTCACAGCCTCTTAGAGGCACAACAGTCACATAAATATATTACATCAAGCATTTATAATTCCAATCCATCCATCTAGACCTATCACATACACTCAACTTCGCCAACAAAGTCTCATATACATCAACAAGTAATAACATATTACAGTCCAAAATATCAATTCCAAGTTATTTCATCATACAACCTATAAGTAATACTTCATTTATATACATGCCACAAAAGTCCAAAACTAAACTTTAATCGAAAAAAGTCCTTCAGGGAACATTCCTGCTCCCGCTCCTACGTACCTGCACGCAGTCATAACTGCGCGCTGAGCATTGACATGCCCAGTGGTGACTACTAATCTAAATATTTTCTATGCTTAGTTAAAGCAGTGTAATTATGCAAAAATTCTCCATATTATTTCGTCAAGCAAATTCAAATAACATTTTTCCTTTTTAATTAACATTTTTAAATTGCTAATACACTTTTATTCTTTAAGGACTTATTTCTTATCGATTTGCATATTTAATTCAAACTTTTACTTTATTTCAATTTAGTCCCTTTTCTTATTAAATTTACAAATTTAGTCTTTTATACTTCTTTTTAACATCTAAACTATTAATTAAGGTACGTAACCTTAATTTTACACTTAGTTAAACATTTTTATGCAAAATTTCATTTTAGTCCTTGTTGACTATAATTTTACACTTAGTTAAACACTTAGTTAATAGGCTTGGGCCATGCGAAGTGAACATGGATCGACTTGATTGGGCCTTTTGGAGATATTTTTTCCATAGTTATCAATTTCAATTGTATAATTTTATGTTATAAATTATAATGGTTAACCAAAAAATTTCGATTAAGAAAATTGAAAATTCGAAATCGATGGACATGGTAAACCGAAAGTAATGGATTGGACCAGTTAATGTTTAGTTATTTGAATAACCACTTTTATTGTTATGATTAATTTTATTGCACCATGCACAGGTTAACCGTTCCATGCTCAACACTAAATGCATAGGATAAAAGTTAGAGTACAAAACTATTGTTTGAGAACATTTTCTGTTTCAACGTGATTACACTGTATGTCTTTAGGTTAGGAAGTCGAATTTTGGGGACTATTGGGCGGCTAGGATTTCGTAGAAAATAGGAGATCGAATTTTGGGGACTATTGGGCGGTTAGGAATTTAGGGTGATGCTGGAAGTGATGATTGGGATAACCATGGTTGGGGAGGCAGAGTTGAGGTCGTTGGACTGAGGAAGGAATTACTGCGTTCCAGATGGGATGGGGTTGTTTGCTTGGTTTTCTTATTGAGAAGAGATTGGATTGATCTATGAGAAAAGTCTATGATCCATGCTCACCGCACCAAATGATTACAGTTTTAACACAAATGCCACTTCCGAAGGACAGCTACAAAAGAAATGAAGGTCCGATGGGTTTCCAACAAGGGAGTATCCAGTCGCTAACTGATCGGGTAGGATGTTTTCAGGTGCTGGGGCCCTCGTCTCGCTTTCCCGATGGTAGGAGGATCGATGGGGGAGGAGGATCCGATTTGGCACTATGGATATTATCCATTTTGGGCCGGAGCCCTCACTGCTTTTCCATCGTTATGACTGTGCCTTTTGTTTCCAACCGAACTATGAGTAATATAAATAATTCGGTTGACTTGCATCATTGGCTGGTGTGGGGAAATATGAGCTAAGCGAATTACCTAGCTCTGTTGGAGATATCAGCTCCGAACTATAACTTCGCTTATATTATCATACTGTATTCACCAAAATACAGTATAGGTACAATCTTTTACCCGAAATCATCAATTTTGACCTTGAAGAAAGTAATTTTGGTCTAATTTTGCTGATTGTAACGCGCTTGAATGTGATGTAACAAACTTAATTTAGGTGTCTTGGTACTGGTTTATACCATATTTTTTTAGTATCTATGGTATTGTTTTGTAATCCGACGATGTGTACTTATTAAATTTGTCTTAACCTTCTATTCAAAGTGATTAATCAATCCTTGTTTTGTTACAACTGAAAATGTTTTTTTTTCTCAAATGTAAATTTAACTGTTCATACCCTTGATAGATCGCTTGTATACCGATTGGGTAAAAGGTATTCAGATGTTGGGGTCCTCATCTTGCATTCCCGATGGTGGGAGGATCTGATCTGGGAAGAGGTCCGATCGGGCTCTGTGGATTTGATAATTGTATATCTAATTTACATCTCGTATATTACCAATCATTTATTTAAAAATATTAACTGTGAATTCAAAACAATACGTTTAATGTAAATTTGATAATTGTATATTAACAATAATTTTTGTATAGGAAATTATTTATCAAATATAAAATTTCTCAACACGTAAAATTTTGAATAGTTTATTATCCATTTTAGCAAACATTGTTATGCATTCGTGTTATACACTATAATCACGTTCATAAATTATATGGGCAATTTATTGAATTTTATAATTTTGTAATATAATTTTTGTAGAATAATTTGATGATCTTCCAGATAATGTCCTATGCTCCATCCATTAGGCTCATTCTTGAACATTGATGACTCGTGTTATGGTCAAGAAAAGCAGATAAGCTGTTTCATTAAATAAAGAGTTGCCTCACGGTTTTCGAAGTGAAAAGGCTACTTTCCCAAGCCAAAATGCTAGACTAAAAAGGCTACAGGCTACTTTGAGATTATTAATCTCTCCTTATCTAAATAATTTCCACTTTCCCATCCCATCGACTATCTCATATATCAAATTCGGGAGTCTTGTTCGTACTAAACGCTTCCGGCTTCCATAGAAGGTGCTTGCAAACTTCATTCTCATCTTGTATTTGTATATCAAAATGAATTAAGAGAAAATCCAACCATGGCAGTTTGGAGCCATGGTATGATAGTATATGTTAAATTGTTTTACATTGCCATATATCCGATATTAGGATTATATTATGACTAATGTAGACATAAATCTTAAATTTGGTTTTGTTAATATTTTTTTCTATTTATTATATGTTTCAGCTACTACCCGAAGGAACTCTAAATGAGTTTTATAGTCTCAGTACGATGATCATTGAGCTAAGAAACCTATCATGCGAATCATTCAACGTTAGGGTCCATTTCGCAAATGGACGAGCTTTAATGTACGATGGCTTGGAACTATTCTTCAAAAGATACAGAATAAAGTCAAATTATAAGTGTATTTTTGTTCATCATGCCCTATTATGCTTCCATGTAATGGTTTTGGACGTAGACGGAGGCAATGTGGAGTATTCAGATAAATGTAGCATTCGTATGGAATGGACAACAAAATTTTTACCACCTATCCATCCAGGCCTGGGTAAAGTGAATTATTTAATTTTTTTCCTTTATTTAAATTCCGTTGCCGCAATTTATGCTATATATATATATTTTAATAACTAAAATTTTGTTTGTTTTTCTAATGAAACATTGAAACAGCATTTCTTACAGTTATTGCATCACCATGGTCATTCTCTATTATCTGCCAAAAAAAGCCTGGTACTATCATGTGGTAGGGGAATCTATGTTATTACAGTTTCTTTTCATTAATGTACATGAACTTGTATCTTATACTGTAATGTTGGCTATGGTCAGACTGTTCCACCCCGTGAAGCTACCAAATATTCGGGTATATATTACCTCAAAGTAAAACTACGCAAGCTATATCATAAGACTTGTATAGTTTCTCCCCATCCATTCTTCGTATCTTATTGATGCAAGTCAATAATGCTAAAGAATAGACAGAAGATATCCTTTTCGAACAAGCTTCGAGGGTGGATGGGTACGGTTTGTCCGTTTTTACGGCCTTGATAAAGGAGACTTTTGTTCTTTTATTCAGTCCCCCGAAGATAAGAAGACATTCATTGTGAGGGTTTTCAGAAGCGGTATCGAAATATGATTTAATTTTATGTTCTTTTCGTAATGCACAATGCATGGCATATGAACAATGTTTGTGTCCATTTTTTATGGTGTATATATTTGCGTCTGTCTTTTATGTGTCGAGTAATAAATTCTAATTGAAATTTTAAAAATTACTCTCCTTTGGTAACTGACATTATTTATTTTCAACGTTATTTATTGATTCTTGTATGTCAAAAAAATGCAAACTTGATATGTTACGGTTTATGAAAATCATATTTAATTTCTAGTTGATTATACATATTTAATAAGAGGCATGATTATAGTGTGAAAAGTAACAATCTTGTATGTCAAAATAATTCAAATAAATATGTTACAGTTTAAGAAAATCATATTTAATCTCTAACGTTATAAACTTCGATCTGTGAATCTCAAATGTATCTTTACCTAATATTTCATTTGACATAACGAATTAAATGACATGAGCTTGAAAAATACACTCTTTTCTCTATGCGAACATTGGCATCACTTTATCTGATATTAAAAAAAATGCGCCGTTGTACATGAAAGTAGCTGGAAACACTGATTATGCATTTTAATAAGCGAAATGATTATAGTGTCGACAATAACCCTTAAGAAGATGGTCTTCATGTAGCAATTGCATAAGAATTGACTAAAAATTTAGTGTATTGTATTCGGATGATGCATAAGTTAATATGTAAATTACGTTAGTGTATATCATAAATGTATGACTTTAAAAATTAATACCCTTGCTCATGAAGAATAAAAATATTTGGAAACATAGATGTAGTTTCTTCAATCAAAATAAATTAAATTACATTATACAGAGATCCATGATTCCATATGATAGAAATCCGTGTTATTAAATTTGAAATATTTTTATAATTAAGTATAAGAAAATGAACTTTAATTCCTTACATACTATAAACTTTTCACCTAGTGTTTAATAAGTCGAAAGGTGAATACCCTTTAATATCGAAGCTGAATAAGTGAATACGTTGAAGTCAGTTTGGGGATACATAATCCATTTGTTTTTCCAACATGGTTCTTGCATCTGATATCTGGTATGAAAAAAAGCAAACGAGTTTTTTCAATTAAATGCTTATTACTATTGATTAATTTCATTCCGCCACGCGAGGGTTTTAAATCATCCTAAAGGTTTCGCTCTCCCTTGTATAAAATTGTACCCAAAATATTCAGTGTTGTCCGATTTACATCCAATGTATTCGATTACTTAGGAATAGAAAATTATATCCGTTTCCCTCAAAAATTTTTCAACGCTGGATATGTTCCAAATGGAATACAATGTAATAAAATTAAATCACTTCCTGTATTATGTTGTTAGACCGAATACAATGTAGCCTAAATTGCATTAATGTGGAAGGAATACGACGTGTGATAAACTGTACTAGGATTTTGCCCAGGTTAATATGTCAATTATAATTGACTATACCATAAATGTATGCTTTTAAAAATTAATACCCTGGCTTAGGAATAATAGAAATATTTTGATAATATCGACTCAGTTTCTTCAATCAAAATAAATTAATTTACATTATATAGTGATCCATATGATCAAAATCTGGATAAAAATATGCAATTTTTTTGCTGTTTGATATATAAGAAAATTAAATTTAATTCCTTGCATACTATCAACTGTATCCGGAGTGGTTAATTAGTCGGAAGTGAATACCCTTTAATATCCTAGTTGAAAAACTGAATACGTTGAAGTCAGTTTGTGGATAAAAATTGAATTCGTATTTCCTAAGAATCCTAATAGCGTTGCGTCTGATGTATGCTTGGAAAAAATGTCAACAGAGTCTTTTCAAATAAATACACTTACTGTTCAATTACCTTTTTCGGGCCATGTGAGGATTTTAAATCATCCCAAAGATCATTCGTTCCCCTTATTTGTAAGCGAACCCAAAATATACACTTTTGTCCGGTTACATCCAATGTATTCGGTTATGCACAAATAGGATAAATATTTCCATTTATGTCAAAATATTTCAATAAATTATTTTGTATCCAAACTAAATACAATGTATTAAATTTTAATTACTTGGTTTATTATGTTTTTTGGACTAAATAAAATGTTATATTAAATTGTATAATATAAAGGAATTTCGTATGTTTAAGTGCTAATACGACGATTGCGTAATATACATACAGTATCTTAATGAAGTAAATGATTTTAGTTCCCATATCTGGTTGAACTGCCACCCTCGGCTAACGAAGCAACTGCCCAAAGATATATTTTTCCCCCAAAATAAATGTCACCATCCTTATTAATGCTTATGTACGTTTCTTCATACCCTAATGCTCTATACTGTTAGAGTCATTTGTGAGTAATCATGATGGGTGTAAGGGTTAGTACTAACACTGTAACCACTCCAGAAAAGGTAACCCTATTATATGTGGAATCTTGTTTTAACTTGTTCATTTACTTTCATTCTTTTTGCCAGGCATTTTCCATTTTCTTCCCTGAATTTATTCCAATGGTTAATCCATTCCGCATTGTTGTGACGTGGATTGAGCTTCACTTTAGAGGGTTTGTAAGTCTTTTATACTACGATTCTCTACGTTTATTGTGGTTGTTATTAAAGCATACACACATGTTATGGTCAATGATTTTCATAAATGAAAATTTATTTATTGAGATCTATTTTATTCGCTTGAAATAAGATGATGCTTAACACAGTGTATGAAATGTATCTATTTTTTTCGTAGTTTATACTGCAAGAATTCATCCAGGACCGAGAGAATGTATTCAGGGCTGAATGCTGGATCATGATGCCAAACAATCAGATTTGGCCAATGACACTTGAACAAGGATACAAATATGATATATTAAACGACAACAAATTCAACTTCATTTACGCTAATAACCTAAAAGAGAATGATCTTATTTTGTTCACATATAGAGGAAACCTTTTATTTGACGTGATTATCGTCAATGTTGAGGGTTATGAGGTTCATTATGGGTATAAAGGTGAAGAGAAATTCTTGGCTGACTTTAAAATTTGGACTATAAATACCCTCGGGTATTAGAAGTTTAGCGTTAAGTGCATTAACTTGGATTGGAATTTAAGATTGGTAATTGTCTCTACTTTAAGTATTTAGATATGCTTTTCTCGAACGTTAAATTATTTCCACGTATCCATGCATCCTCTTCCCGGTCATTTGGCTGGTAAACGCATTGGGATAGAAGCATGCAAAGTTAAATTATGAAAGTTGAGAATGCTCGGCGAAAATAATTCGCCGAAAAAAATTCAACTTGTTGGTTATTTTTTCAAGAGTCATCCCAGACAGAATTCAAAGAAAGGATTTTATGCGCAGGCAGGATTCCGAGCTGGATGGATCAACATAACAAAGGATCACAAAATGGTTCTAGGGGATGTAATAACCTTAATCCAGTCAGCTTTCGATCCTTTTTTTTTACTTCTATATTACTAGAGATGGGATGATCATGCACTAATAATTAACATGTTATTTTTTTGTGTATCGTTATTCGGTAACGGATAATTATATCAAATTTGAGCCAAATCAGTTTGTTTTAAGAAATATTTTGTTATTTTTTTTGTTTAATATAAATATTATCAACAAATGGGTTGCAATTCTTTGACATGTTTGCCATTGGGAAAACATGATAACGTTTTACTTTGTATACACTAAGTTAAGAACTGATTATGATGAATTTACGATGAAAAAATTTTATCAGCTATATTCGATTGGAATTCAAGAATATATTTTATTCGTTGACAACAAAATTAAATACACTTGTATATGTAACGACGTTTATATTCCTAATGGGATATATATAGTCATTCTATTCAACTAATGGAACATAATAATACAATATGTTCACATTGCAGGTAACCACATTATATTAATTTTTTTCCCAAAAAATATTAATAAAATGAGTTAGCAAAATTTAAATAAAAAATAAAGATAATGAAAAATATAATATTTGACCCAAACCGATACAGTTATGTGTTATTTGACAGACTTAATATACAATATTTTTTTGTTTCCCAAATAATTTGAAAACGTTGTATTCGATAGATGTATGACAAGAGGATTATATATCAGAATAGGGTTGGGGAGGTGTGCGATGCGAAAACCACCGCATAATCTTCCTCGTCATGAAATAATATGAAATCCATCGTGTCAAAAAGACGCAGTGCCAATGCATTTGTAAGCTCGATAAAGCCAACATCGAAGTACCCTTCCGTGACTTCATCGTCCGAAGTCAGCAATGGTGTATACTCCACATGCCAGTACCAACTTCTCACCCTGCACCACATCTGCGTAACCTTTTTCCTCTTGCCCAAGTATTTTGCAAAATGTGTTGGGATAAACTGCATTGAAATTATAGTCTTCAAATGGTTGAAGACAAATATTTATATGCACTCAATATAAAGCAGAAGAAAAAAAATAATAAATATTTTACTTTTAACCCAAAAAAATTTACCATTTTGGATAGCAAGTCATTATCAGATATTAGCAGACTAAAAGTTTCTATGTTGTCTCCCAAAGAAGAACTTCTTAGCCACGCCGCATTGTCCCAAAATATTGCATCGTGTGGTGCCCTACCATACTCGATTTGATTGCCGGACTCATAAAACAATTGCATATTAAATCTGATTGGAGTGAATCCATACATTATAAACCCTTATCGGGTAACCAATAGAGTAATGGTTTTGTATAAGCTCAATACCTTCAAAAAGGTAGTGTAGACCATCTTCTTCATTATGTAGTGTCTTGATTCTGAATAAATGGAAGGGCTTCTCACCAACTCGAACAGTAATGCACGCATTCAGTTGAAGCCTCAATTCCATAATCGATCCTTTCTACAGTCTCTGCATATAATGGATAATCAGATTATAATTGAAAAAATATATAATACGCTAAAAGAAAGAGTGCTTTTTATCGGAATGAGGAAAATATTTTGGTGAGCAGACTTAAACGCAATGGCAATGTTCAATGTAATGCTGAAGGGAATTACCCAGTGGTCGGACTGACGCTGTATTGTTACAATGAATATGTCTCTAAACCTCTTCCTGTAGCTTGAAATATCTGCCATGCCCGGTAATATGTTTTGTTGGTTGTTCATTACAGTTGATTGATGGTGCTGGTGAGCGGTGTATTGTGAACTTATAGGGAAGCGAAATGACGCAAACCTCTCCAGTCTCTACCATAAATATTATCTTTAATGATTCCTAGCAGTTTTTTGGTGACAGTTGGCATTGTTTTTTTTTTTAAAAATTGTTGGGTGATTTGAACTGCTTATATGGCTCTTCGTATCCAAAATTCAAAATTTTCTTTTTTCCTAGTAAATTAGAGTAGTAGGCTTTTTGTACACGTGTAAGTTTCTTAAAGTTGGTATTGGATATACCAACTATGCCCTCTTATTTTTGCTTTTCTGGGTGTGCAATCAGTCATACAGACCGTAGTACTAACCGTCATACTCTATGCTCTTCACTTACTAACCATGTGAAAATTTTCTATCCCTCTCTCCATCCATCTCTCGATTTGAAAATTGTCTTCGATAAACATCTCGCATAATTTACCCATTCTCTACCACGTTCAGCTCTTTCGTTTATCGTGGATTTTGTCAGACGCATACAAATTATTTGTTTCAAATGCAGTTTCACTGTACTTGCTGGCTGTGTTCGAAGTTTGGGTTTTCATTCGTAACTAGGATCTTAAGTTGAATTAAAGGTACGTTGCAAACACTATATCAGAATTTTTGCTATTTCAGTTAAAAATAATTTTTTTCACTTGAATCATAATATTCTCGGTGTGCGTTCGTGTTTGTTTGTGTGTGTGTTTGTTTATTTTTATTTTTACTTGTAATTATTATTAATTTTGAGTTAATCGTATACATTATATTAGCTTACTTTTTTTTCATGCGTTAAGCGTATACATTGGCCTAATGTGTAGTTAATCTCCGATCTAATTTTAAATTTTGTGTTGACATATATCAAATACTTTGATCCACAAATTTGAAATAAATAGAGGTAAGATTCTATTTGGCAAATTATATGTTACTTGTTTGATTTCCGTTATTGCTCCCCTAAAGCGTTGTTCTTTTATAAAAAATTTTTTTTGAATGTATAGTAATATTTTGAGATTGTTCCCTTTTTATTTTATTAGGTCAAGTTTGAGGGTATGTATTCAAGTGAGAATGATCACTTCGATAGCAAAGTTATGTTTTTTATATAATTTGAAGTTATTGAACTGATTAAGAAGACGTTGAGTAAGAACCAACTTAGTATGTTCAGAAAATCATGTTTTGGATACTTTTTGGAAATGCCAAAGCTTGTATGTCAAGGGAAATTCATTCATTCCCTATTACTTAAGGAAATTCCTCAATTATATTGGAATGAATTAAGGGTGAATGTGAATGGCATAGTGTTAAAGTTTGGATTTGAAGAATTTGCAATTGTCACTGGTCTGAAGTGCAGAGGGAACTTCGACGAACATAATTTAAGAAAAGATGGTTCTGAGTTTATGGATAAATATTTTCGGGGATAGAAGAATATAACATCTGAATTAATAAGAAAGAAATTTTTATGTGGCAAATGGAAATCTAGTTTAGATGGGGTTAAATTGGCCATCCTCTATTTTGTGACCAGCTTCCTTCTTCTGGGCGTACAAACCAGGATGGTTAAGAAAGAGCTTATAGCTATTGTTGACAGTGAACTATACAATGAATATCCCTGGGGGCGAGATGTGTTCAGAATGACAATCCAAAGCCTCAAGGGAAGTCTGCACAATCGTCAACCAAAGTCCTACAAGTTAAGAGGATGTCCATTGGCCTTTCAAGTATGGTCTTATGAATGTTGCTCTACAGTTGATTCGAGGTTTGCTCTGCATTGCGGGGAAAAGTATCCCAGAATATTAAGATAGAACTTTCATCATTTTATGCATTCTTCAACTTTCCAACAATATTTTTTCAATGAAGAGGTAATGACCTTGGACTTGTTATTTATCTCCTATATTTTATGATTTATTTAAGTGGTTTAAAATGTTTTTTGCATTAGTGTGCATACCATATTATGTTTTCCTCATATACTTTAATCACATTGTATTTGATTGCGAACACTAAAAATACAGTGTCGTAAATTCAATTCGATATATCGATAAAGATTTATTAAGATATATGAATGTATTTTGTATTACACTTGAAATTTAACGGAATGTATGAATTCATTGGATACTTTGTTTTTATTAAATCAATTTTGTAAGTTATTTTTCATCGTGCGGTTCAACTTTGTATGTATTTGTTTTAATATATATGTGTGTTTATAAATTTAATTTCTCTATTTTGTTATAGTTGAAGTTGCATAATATTCGGCCTACTGAGGAGGAGACAGAACTATATAGTGTGGACTTGTCTATTTTGAATATTGTTGGGAGAGGGGTACATATCGAGGATACCCAAACTCCCCCCACACATCGAGACCCAAGTCCTCAACCGTTAACTGAATTCAAAGACAAAGGAAAAAATTCACCAAAAAAAATAAAAGACACATACATGATGGAAGAGGTCCGATATTTATATGCAAGGCAGTTGGAATTCATGAAGGAGATCTCCATGATTAAAAAAGGGTTTAAATCTTTAAAAGATGATTTATCCAACAAAATGTGTGAATTTGAGACTTTCAAAGCTGATGTGAACAAAAAGTTGTGTTCACTTTCTCAAGTTGGTGCATCAAATAATACAAATGTGGCCACAAACGATCCAGCTGTTACCACTCAGGTAACTATTATACTCGATACTGAACTTATCGTCAATTATAGATTGTTAAACTAATTATTGACATGTCAACAGGCTTCTGGTCCTACTTCTAAAGCCATATCAATGGCTCATCCATTTGATGTCCCCGTTGAAGCTGCACTTGATATTGTAAATCTAACTGAATTCAATGCATGGGTTGACGGAGGCATTAAATTTTCATAAAAAATAAGGTAAAATGATATACACTTTTGATTGGGATTTCGCATCCTCAGTTTCTTTATGGTAGTACATTTGTAATATGTTTATATATATATATATATATATATATATATATATATATATATATATATATATATATATATATATATATATATATAGGAGAGGGAAAAAAAGGGTTCATCATGACGAACACGAACCTTTGGAGGAACCCTTTGATTTTCGTGTGTTAAAAGTTACAGAGAAGATATGGTGGCACACGTTGGTGCATCCTGGAGAGCGGATCACAAGTTTGGTGAGTTTACTAGACCAGTTAAAGTCAATTAAGCAATAAATTTAATTCCTTTATTATGTGTATATGATGTAACATATAAATTGTTTACATTGTATTCACTTTACTCTTTTATATATAATTTATATTCACTTATTAATTTCAGCATATGGATGTTATCTTCTATTATCTTAGGAAGAAGGGAAGGCTCGATAGGAGAATAAACAGTTCTTTCATGACAACTGACAACCTTTTTGATCAAGTAATACAATATGCTTATAAAAATTGGGGAGGACACCCTAACAACCCTTCATTTGTAAATCAAGGGCATAGGGTGGCCAAGTACATTTTAGGCCAAATGATGCTATACAATAAGTCATGGATGGAAGTTGACTACATCTATTTTCCCATTAATGTTACAAATGTCCACTGGATATTGGCCAGGATGTCTATAACGGATAGATAAATTGTTGTCTATGACTCTATGCGTAGCCGAATATTGAAATCGGCCGTTAAAAGTGTGGTTTTTGCATACAGTACAATTATTCCTTTCTTTTTTCATCTTGTTGATTTCTGGAAAGGCCGATCCAATGTCGATGATGTTCACAATAAAGAAGGTACACATCCGATTGATGTTGTGTACAATGCGGATCTTCCCTTACAAGAAAACAGGTATCTGTTATAATTATATAGGACATTGGATTGTTCAAATTTGGTATTACCATTTATATGGAATTGAAATTCGTTTCGACATCTTTACTTTTCAGTGACTGCGGGGTATATGTAGCCGCTTTTACAGATATTTAATAGAGGGGAAGACAATTACCCTGAAATTCGATTCAAACAATTATAGGAGGAGATTAGGCCTTTTGTTATATCGATACGAAAAGGATAAGCAATGAGGAGTAATTGAAAGCGATCATGAAGATGGGTAGACTCATTGCCAATAGGATTGCATACATTTATGTATATATCCGAAAAATAAGAGAATATTTTTTTACATTATTTATCAAACATCGTGTATGTTGTTTCAATATTTAATTATTATTTTTATTATAATAATGTATAACCAGATAAAATAATGCCTTTATCTGAAAATATAATAGCATCAACTTATGTCAATATATAATGAATTGACAGGCTGGATGTAAAGGAAAAGTTAAATATCCAAAATTTAAGCTAAATATACTGCTTATTACAGAGTACGGCTGGTTCAATGGCATAACAAATCGGATTACATGGTATTCGATACACAATGAATTATTTAATATATGATAACTAAACTATTTATGGAATTACTGTATACAATGTGTTATCTTAATACATAATAACAACTTTGTATGGTTATACTGTTTTCAGGAGCAAGTGAATATGATGTCGTTATATTACTATTTAATATATTGTATGAATGTTTTACACTAATTGAATATGACAGTATAATGTAGTATATTTTATATTTGTTTCAGTGACGTACTTCCAATTCGTTGAATTGACGTGAAGCATAAAAAAAATTATTAAAGGAAAAAAAATTATGCTGAATGATATACTAAAACCTAATACATCATATACATGACATACCAAATCTTAATACAATGTATTCACTGGATAGATAAAAACATTGTATTTTGTTGGATCTATTTTATAGTGTGATCATTGATTATATGCGATTATATTAGGGTACCGTGACATCGAATACAATGTACTCGCATTTTCTGAATAATATATTGCATCATTAGTAACTCACTATATTACTTGCAAACTTACTTAATAATGTTGTTTTTTTCAATTATAAAAACACAAAATTTTATAATTTAGGAATTAAAATACATTGAAATTCAGTTTTGGTCATAATGCCCACAAACGACATGGCAAGACTCATGATCGGACCCGAGGGGGCTTGGTGTTTGTTACAAGAACCACAACATACTCGTCATCGTCATAAAAAAATGTAAATTCCACTGTGTCGCAAAATCGAACCTCATACCCAGCCGTAAACGTACTAAATCCGGCGTCGAAGTAACCACCAAAGACTTCGTCGTCCAATCCTAATACAGGAGTGTACTCAATAGGCCAGTACCAGTCTATATTCTTGCAATACATTTGTACAATCTTTTTCATCGTGCCTAGATAATTTGCAAAATGGGTCGGTATAACCTGAAATCAACAGAGTGCAATTTAATGATTTTATATGAATAAGAATATAATTAATGCATGAAATTTTAATTTTATAGCCCTAAGTATATATTACCATCCTTGAAAGGAAATCCAACTCAGTTATCTTTGCCAAAAAATTTCTGCATGTTGTCCCCAATTGAAGAATTTTTCAGCCACGTCACGTTGTCTTTAAAGATGGCATCGTTGGGTGGCATACCGTAATCGATTTCACTTTCTGAGTAATGCCAAATTTTGATCTTAAATCCGAATGGAGTGAACTCATACATCATAACCCTAATAGGGTAGATCAATGAGTAATGTTTTTGTATTTGCTCGATACCTTCTGAAATGTAGTGATAATCATGCTGATAAGCGTGTTGGTGTGCTGTCCTGACTTTAAATAAATGGAAGTACTTTTCACCCCCTCGAACAATAATGTATTCATTCAATGGTAGAATTAAAGCACGGATTGCTCGTCTTGGAAGTCTCTGCAAAATACAAGCATTCGAGTATATATAAGCATACGTCGTAGGTTTGTTTGTAACAAAAATTATATATATATATATATATATATATATATATATAGTATAAAAAATTATAATAAATTAAGGGAAATATCAAAAAATTAATTCCAGGGAAAAATAGCATAAACTGACCCATGTTTGTCTTGAACCATCAACGGTTAACCAAAATATTTCGCCTCTCATTTGCATCATTGTTTGCAGACCGAATATCAGAATAGAGGTTGAGCGTAGAGATGTCAATATAAGAATTTGAGAACAGGAGTTGAGAGTTCGAATAGGGTTAGTTAGTTTAGGGAGGAGAAGAGACGACTGTTGAAAATTGAATGGGGCGCAGGGAGAATAACCGGCCTTTTTGATACAGATATATGTAGAGTAGCCTTTTTAGTACACGTGGAAAGTAGTTTCTTCATTAAAACTGGTTAAAATTTGAATGTTACAAAATTACCCCTTGGTGTACTTACAATCTAAACTGACATGACCATTTGTAAAAGAGGACGCATTTATAAAATCCCTAGATTCTGTTTCTCACTTACTGTATATTTGTTGCAAACTTTACTCTCCCCCCAAGTATCTTGGCTAATCGTCGGCGTCCTATATCTCATTTGCTTAACCAGCTCTTTTTCTTTTTCCGTTACTGTCATTGATAGTTGTTTGTTGATATCTACTATCTGCTATCCCTCGAGTATTTATTTCGCTGTCCTCGAACCGAAATTGGGAAGATTTTGTTGCTTCAACAAATCAACGAATCCAAGGTAGATACGTTTGTAATTTCACAATAACAATTTGATTTATGTCTTTTAAAAAGTATAATTTTTGGCTTGATTGTGTGGATGTGTGCGTTTGTTTGTGTGAGTAAGGGTTTTTTTTTTTCTTATTATCAATTATATATTCTAAAATTTGAATTTATCTTTCTTACTTTGTTGAGCGATATTTGGGGTAAACATGTATTTGATGATCACAAAAAATTGCCAAGAAATAATCAACAAACTGCATACATTGTTTAATAGTTAGGGAAACCAATCCGAATGCAATGTATTACACAACCGAATATAGATTTCTTTATTTCCTTGCCAATTTGATTTTGAACTGAATACAACCTGAATTAAACTAATTGGGCGAACTGTATACATTTCATACAACCCGAAATCACTGCTTCAATTTGTTTATCTACAAAATTATGTTGTTGTTATGTATCTGTTAAATTTGCAATCTTATATTTACTTTCCGTTATTCAATATATTATGATTTTTGTTTTGCAATTTTCCTATAATGCTGTTAGTTATGCTAAAATTTGTCCTTCACTTATATGGTCGTATCGAAATATAAGTTAATCGTAAACTTCATTACATTCACCCCGATAATACCCTGTTTCTTAGACAGATAGTGATGGAATTGATCAAGCCTGAACAGAAAAGGAAGGTATTGAACTTTATTATTTATTTTAGAATTTTCAAGCGACTTATATTTATATGTTTGTTTATTTTATATATAAACATTTTTTTTAAAATCATCGACAGAAATTTGTTAGGATATATTGAGGTTAAAAATGATATAAGTTCACAGTACTAGTCTAATATCTTAATGTTAAATTTTGTTATATGTTGTGTATGTTAAACAGCAGGTCAGAAATTCGAACAAAGATAGCAAAGATTATGATGTCAGCAAAGTGAGCTTCTGCATGGATTTCGAAGCAATTTTAAATATTAAAGCAATGTTGAATGACAATAAAAAAAGGATGTTCAACGAAACATGTTTTGGATATTTTTTGGACATGCCCAAAGTTGCTGCTCAAGGACAACTCATTCATTCACTTTTGTTGAGGACAATTGTTACTGAGAACAGGCAGCAATTATGGGTGAAGGTGAATGATGTGAAATTGAAGTTTGGGTTAGAAGAATTTAAGTATGTTACTGGTTTGAAGTGCGAAGGAGACTTCAATAAAAATGAAATACCTAACGATGGTGCTAAGTTCATCAATAGATATTTTGGAGGAGCGAAAAAGGTGACAAGGAAAATGGTTAAAGATGTTTTTATGGAAGGAAAATGGGAGTCTGATGAAGCAAGCTTAAATTGGCAATACTCTATTTTGTTCATAGCTTTATTATGGCAGGAGTGAAGAGTAGGTGGGTGAGGCCAGAGGATATTGCAATTATTGACAACGGACTATACAATGACTATCCTTAGGGAAGGGATTCATTTAACATGACTATCCAAAGTCTTAAGGGAAGTCTTCGTAATGGGATACCCTCATCCTACAGGTTACGAGGTTTTTCACTGGCCTTTAAAGCCTGGTTCTTCGAATGTTGTAATAAAGTAAAAGCCAGGTTCGCAGAGGACTGCGGGGATCTGTAACCCAAAATCTTGAGATGAAAAATACAAAATTACTCACATACTCGGATGATCAATAGCTACTTTTTCCATCAAAAGGTGACTTTTGTTTAATTATTTGTAGTTTGTTTATATTTGTTTCAATAAATCTTTTTTTAAAATTTATATTTACTTTTCGGTACATTTGGATTGTAATGTTCAGCATATGCGCTGTATTTAAATACAATGTATTCTTCTATTCAAATAGTTTAGTAAATGCTATGGCATAAAATCGTATACAATGTATTTAAAAACTAATTACAATGCAATCATAGTGCACATAGTGGATTCATTATATTATATTGTAGAAAAGCTATGTAGAATGTGCTAAAACAGGAATAATGCATGTGACGAGTTAATTTGAGACATATTGAATAGTGTTTATCCTTTTACTGAAGAATGATATGTCATCAACTTACAAGTGAATTTGGTGCAACTTTTTTTGTTATTACTTGTTTAATGTATTGTATTGTTATATTATTAACTTACAATTATTTTTATGTTTATCATCTATCTTAGTTGGGTGTATAGAATATCACAATCCCTGTCCAGCAACCCCAAGGAAGATATGGTGATTCTAATTTGATGGATATCCATATCCAGGAGGTTACTGGTGATGAAAGAAATGAGTGTTGTACTTGACTTAAAACCCACGTGAAGGGCATGGGGACGAACATATCAACAATCCTATCGTGTCTACTAGCCAGAGAACTAGTCCAGCTGACGGAGGAGGAAGGAATGAAAATTTGAAACAGGACGGTTCAAAACATGAAATGGCGAAAGAGGTGCAAGTGCTATATAAAAGTCAACTAAAATTGAGGAACGATATATCCACAGTGAAAAGGGATATATCCACAATGAAAATGGATATATTCACAATCAAAAAGGATTTGTCAACATTCGAAATGAAAGTTGGAGCAATTAAAGAAAACACTGCCACTGTAAAATCATGTGTATCAGAACTGATGTATATAATGAGCAGTTTGGTGGCAGCTATTAATACAAATCCAAAGAATCCACAACACGATGATAAGGATGGCGGCATTACATCAGAAAAATATAAAAAAATGTAAGTTATTTATTTATTATTTGTTCTTTAAGGAAGGAGGATTCAATTGATTGATTATACATGCTCATTATGTAATGTTTGATTTCAAATAATAAATAAAACAAGCTTCGCATTGTTAACAACGTATTTCTAATCTCATTAGGATGGTGTGCCATTCCACGACGAAGAAGAAAAGGGAAAAGAAGATGAGGTACATCATGAAATTGATGTTGTTCTACTAAATGAGGGACATGATAAAAAAAATGTAAGCTTTTTATTTATTATTTGTTACTTAAGGAAAGCAGGATTCAAGTAATTGATTACTTATACTCGTAACATAATGTTTGATTTCTTGGAAAAAAACAATGCCATAATTTTAAACTGGTATCTGAATTCCAATTAGGATATGTGTTGATTCATCGGGCAGAAGCAAAAGCGTCAGGCCCTGACGAAGATCATGAAACTAATGTTGTTCTATTTATGGAGGCACATGAAGGAAAAATACAACAAGATCGGCATGAAAAAGACTACGATTATTCTGATTCCAATTTTGATAATACTGTTGGTATTATATTGGATGCAATGAAGATTTATGAGGTAGAAAGAGAGGAAAAATTGTGCGTTGATGATAAGGCACATCAGTCGTCTTCATCATTAAATCAAAAAGAAAAATTTGCTGTTGAAGATCATGAACAACATGGCGATGAACTCCGCGAAAAACATGAAATGCACATTGATGAGCAGCAGCCTAAGAAGCAAGATTCAACATATGCAAATGGATCTAAAAATGTAAGTTGATTATTTAGATGCATTTTTTCAACTAAATGTTTAAAAACAGTTTAGTACATTGCAAAAGATATGATTAGTTAGTGCTATGTTAATGCAACTAATTTGTAATAAATTTTTTGCATTGGTTTGTGACAAATTTTCGAAGGATGAATTGCCGATGTCAACAAACAAACACACCGAAAAATCTGAAAGGAATGATCATCCTTTTAATATAAGCATTGAGCAACAGCTTGATTTATTGAAGTTAAAAGAGTTCAATGATTGGGTTGACAGTGGCATCATAACCAAAAAGACAGCCAGGTAAATTGGTGTACACTCTTGATATTCACATTGGTGCATAATTTTTTTTTGTGTTTGCGTTGTTGTATATTTCGATTGCTGCATAAGTTTAGTTTATTTTTGTGTTGTTGCAATAAGTACAACCTTTATAGTTTAATATATTATTTTATTTTTATTTGTTAAGGGACAAATGTAAGGTGTATGCGAGAAATTATAGACAGTTGAAGGATGCATTTGATTTTACATGTGAAAGTGTTAGAGAAAAAATATGGTATACATTGGTGTCTCCCGAAAAAGAAATGACAAATTCGGTATGTATACATCATCGAAAAGAATACAATGAATTCGATTTTGATAAGGGCAAACAATGGTTGTACCCAACAACATAATACACCGTATGCACTTCTAAACAAACGTCGAATTTGATGCAATATTTCTTTAATTTTTGCAACACATTGATATAATTTTTTATTATCTAAGGAAGAAGTGCAAGCTCGATGGCAATGTAGGGGGGTCCTTCACCACAACAGACTGCATGTTTGATCAAAATGTCCAGTCTATACACGAAAGTTTAACCACAAACCCTGAGGACAAATCATTTCTAACATACCAATATGTGCTGGTTGAATATATACTTGGGAATCACATGAAGCGCAATTGTCCATGGGTCAAGGTTGATGAGATCCTTTTTCCTATCAATGTCGACAGAGTTCACTGGATTTTGGGAAGGCTGATATTGAAGGAAAGAAAAATTATCGTGTATGACTCTCTACCTTTACCAACTCTGAAAATACGCGTAGACGTCGCGGTGAAAGCATACAGTGTTGTGATTCCAATGTTCTTAGACCTTATTGATTTTTGACCCGGAGTAAAGGACATACCAGATGTATCGACATTTTCTGGATGTCATCCCATTGCATATGAGTGTTATGAGAATCTCCCTTGATAAGAAGACAGGTATTTGTGATACATGTTTAAAATACATTTACTTCGGAGGCAGTGAAATAGAAATTCAATTGTGATTACTTTACATTTTTGCTAGTGATTACGGAGCATATGTAGTAGTATTTGCTGAGTATTTAATAGAAGGGAAGTCGATTCCATTAAACTTTGATGCATATAATTATAGAAGGCGCCTTGGACTTTTGCTGTATTTATACGAAACGCATAAGCAAGAAGGACGAATCGACAGTGACGATGGGGGCATGGAGATGGTAGGAGGAAGAGAAGGAAAAAAGAACAAATATCACATCTGGATACAGTCTCTGACCAAATAAGCGAGATAGAATAGATATGTGTAATTTTTTAATGTAAATTAAAGATGTACTACAATTTTTTTTATAGATTTGTTGAAGTCGAATTAACCATAGAATGAAATGTTAGGTTGAAAAGTCCACAGAAAATATCAAAATACAATGCATCGCATTTTTTTGAATTCATAGAAAGCCAATACTGTAAAAAATTTGAATGCATTAATTTAGTCAAAATTTATTTACAACATGTATGATGCATGCATTGTATACAGTTTTAAGAAATATTCTGCAAATGGATACGATTGTCACTATCTTGTGTTGTTTAGTACTCCCTCTAGTGTTTAATTAATGATGTTTAAGGTTTGATGATAGTATATTCTTAAAAGAATGACGTTTACGTTGAAGGTTGAATACAATATTTTAGTTTAGTTTAGTTTATCCCATATTTGACCTATAATGTTTATGCTCATATTAAATCAACATAGTATTCAAGAAAATCAAAGAATGACGTTTAAATGAAAACAGCTAGCTGTTTTAGAGATAAAACTTAAACAGCTAGCTGTTTAAGGAAAAAATCTTGGTGAAATTTTTTTCGCAGTAAAATAAGTTCATGGCACCAGAATCTGCATTGGGATAATGAAAAACTTATAATTAAGCCACATAATTATAAAGGAGAGAGAATATTAGTGTGGAAAATAGAGTTTTAGGAAGAGATAAATAAGGACAAATTAGTCATTTACATGGAGTATTTAATAAGTTATTGGTTTTGGGAAAAACTGCAAAACGTCATTCATTCAAGAACGGAGGGAGTACTTAAACATTGGTGGAAAATTTTATGGATAAAGCGGTAAAGCCTATCAGTGTTAGGAATATAGTGAATTGCAATCTTGCATTCGCATGTTATAAATTGGAAACCATATGTATACATCGGTAGATGTCACTAAATGTATTGCTGCTTCAGAATCGCATAAGGTGCATGCCAATTAACTGATTATAATGTATTCCATTTATGCACAATCAAACTACAGGATTATGGGTAAACGGAATACACTATATTCAAATTTGTCTATTTAACCACTCGCAATTAATTTAAATTGTTAAAGGCATGAAGGGCATATCATTCTACGTTTTTGTACTCGTGTGCATAAAACTTTGTAAAAAAAGAATCTGGATAATAATGATACAACTAACATTGCATTGATTCGAAAAAAATGCAATAACACAGTACCATCTTCGTAATCAAATAATGAAATGAACCCCATTGTGTAATAATAATGCATGGACATCACAGGTGTAACAACCATAGAAACGACATCGAAAAACGTATTCGACGATAATTTCGTCATTCCTTATTAGCACGCGAATATACTCGACCAGGAAGTGATACAGGCCGACAACAAAGTAGTTACCCATACCCAGTAAAGGAGTATAGCCAACCAACCACATTCGTCTATACTCCGTGCACCACATCTGCACAATATTTTACACATATAGTTTGCGAGGGGAAACAACAAATATATTTTTAAATAAACAAGATGTTTTAATTTAACGGTTATAATTTAAACATAAAATTGCATGGATCGAGGGACTTACCGCTGATGCATTTCGACTTAGGAATCTTGTGAAATATGGGTCGCTTGGGCTGTAGAACGAGTTGCGAGGCATTGCTCTCAATTAGCCCCTGCTTATCAAAACAAGGTTGATGGATGGGGGGAATAATAAAACTTATAGTCATAGTTAGAACGTAATATATAGCAATGAAAAGCTGCATCAATTCCCGTGTAACGTCAACAAAAAAGGAACGGCTATCACTAAAAGTTAAGTAGCCTTTTTGGAGGCACACAATAGGGATGCATCTCTAAATTGCTAGCATTAATATTTTTTTCGACCTAAATGGGCTCTTTTTTTTCCTTTATCTGTTTAACTGAATATACAGTTTCGAAAATTTATTGATATTGAATATAGAGTATTTGACGACCGCATGACTGTATATAACTAATTAATCAATGAGCATTACATTATAAATAATGTTGTTGACAATTAAATTTAATGCATTCGATTCGAGCTAAATCATACGTTACATTCACTGCACAAGATTATGAATATAGCGTGTTGACATTAACCAAATAAACTTAATACATATTAATAAAACAAGTGGGTATATTAGATAAAGAAATTTCCTATTAAAGATAACCGCATCAAATCCAAAGAGATGATAAAAAATAATAATAAAAAACATGATTAATAAAACGTAATAAAGACAGAGGAGAAAAAATTGTTCACATTACATTCATAGATATAAACTAATTATTTAAATTGAAAGAGACCTTCATGTGGTGAAAGTTCCCCTCCTTGTAGTAGACACGAAATTCTAGCTCATCGCCTTTATGAATTTTCTCCTGAAAAACAAATCGTGTCCAATTTCTTTCCAGTACGCCCTTGTCTATATCACCAATTCCCCAATTGAAGTATGGCTTATACTTTATCTTGTACCATAAACCATATGTTGGGCCTCTAACTCTAATGTGTCGTTCCTCCCTACCAAGAACATTCACAACTATGTGTTTGGACAAGGTCGGTATATGACAATCAGAAGCGAAATGGAACCATAAAAGTTAAAAACAACCAGAGCTAGGCAATATCAAATGGACACTGTAATGATATTGTTTTTACTAACCATTCGCATGATCCAATCACTATCATCCATTGCTACAGTAAAGGCCCTCAGCTCTTCATCTTCCTCGGCCTCGTAATTATCCATGTCGGAGAAGTCAGTGTCCGAATCTGTTAAAAGCAATTGAACAAGAATATGTTACAGGCATAATAACGATAATAATTAAAAAAATAAAAAAAATGTACAAATATTACTATCCATTCAACCGACATACCAGTGATGAAGTCATAATTCAGAAGATAATTCAACTCCGGATCTGGTGATCTCAAATCATCATATAGTGGTTCCATATCGCTCTCGTCGGAGGACACTTCAATCACTTTTGGGGACTGTGCATTTATAATCATCCAAACAAATCGTTACGATATTACATTAACCATTGATATGAAAATGAAAATAACTCTTACAATAATCAAGGAAAGAACCCGTGAGGAATACAAACAACGATACTCAATTTTTGTTACTCGATAATCAGCAGCAGGTGGTGAGTATAGCTAGATGAACTTGCCATTTAGGGATCTTTTGTCAACTAGTATTGTTCAGAGAGATAACAGTCACGTACCGATATGTTTTTTTCCTCCAAAAATTTACACTATTGAATAAAATTTCAACAGACTCTAGGGTTAAGTGTTAATTTATATGGCTTGTCAATGGACCCTTCACTTATCCACACAAAATTTAATTGTATTTAAGATGCAGTCCAACCACCTCCCATTAAATGCAAAAGACCGGATAAATCCACTCTATTTATTATGGTATAAGTTTATACATTATATTACATTAAGTTTCAAATATTAATACAATATATCACTAGGAAAAATTTTACCTGAAATATTCTAGAAAAGCTTTAGAAAAATTAAAAAAAAATAAATTATTAAATATATTAAAAATTTTAAAATATGACTCAAATGGATACATTTTTTTGTTTTATTTGGCAAACGAATGCACATTGAAGTTGAACACATTGCAAGAGATCACTGGATTAGCAAATATAACAAATTTATTATATACTCACTTATTACTTTGTAAACACAAAGTTAAGAACTGATTATGATCAATTGACGATGAAAATATTTTCTCAGTTGTATTCGATTTGAATTTAAGAATACATTTTATTCCCTGACAACAAAATTAAATACACTTGTAGATGTAAACACATTTATATACCTAATGGGATATCTGTCGACATTCTAGTCAATTAATGGAACATATTAATACAATATATTCAGATTGTAGGTAACCACATTATATTTATTTTTTCCCAAACATATTATTGAAAAGAGTTTGCAAAATTTAAATACAAAAATAAAGATTATAAAAAATCTAATATTTTACCAAAACTGATATAGTTATGTGTTATTTGGCAGACTGAATATATAATATTTTTATTTTGTTGAAATTGAACATGCTGTATTCGATGAATGCATTGGTAAATATATCAAATTTATTATATATTAACATAATAAATTGTACATTATCCGAAATCGATATTACAATGATATATCCCATCAAACTGTTACATTATTTACTTTAACTCATCGTCCAAGGGTATTTAGGCATGACCACAGATGTCATCATAGAGTTAACCAACCACTGCAGTCTAAATCTTGACGGATATTATTTGCTTGTGTTGAGTTAGAGGTCGGAGTGAAATGTGACCTGGACGGTGTGTTCGAAGCTACCTGGGCAAGAAGCGATGCATTGGTGTTCAGGTTACGTCCACTAGGTTGGTACTTCGATCTGGGTTCCTTGTAGCCCTCGGTCGCCGGATAGTTTGGCCCACATATCTTAATCGATTTGTCCTTGGCCGCCCTCGAGTTCTTGCTATAGGAGGATCCAGGACATGTATATGGCTGCCATCATTGAAGTTATTGTTGTTGTCAACACCCACGTCATTGTGATTGGGGCTAGACTCTGGAACTGTTTGTGGAAAAACTTCACCGGACATTTTCGCTCTCAACTGCCTTAGGCAATGTAGAAACATCTCATGTTTGTTGCGCTGCAATGCCTGATCAGCCGCTTCATGGAATATTATCTCAACTTCTTTGAACTTCTGAGTTAAATTAGAAAGTTACGGGTACCAACCGTGAGGAAAAATACTCGTATGTGCCCTTTGTATGTCCTTTCTCCATCTGCCAAACAAGTACCTTTCATTAACATGGCTGATGGACTTGTAATCCAATATTTTCATGATGTGGTAGCATATAATGCCACTTGTTTGGAAGCTATTGCACGTGCACGAAAAGTGTTGTCCATCTTCAACGTATTCAACATCGTACACAAAATCCCTATGGTACCAATTATTGACCAGGCATCTCTCTTGGATTTTAAACATTTTTTGTTCGGAAACATCATTCAGATTATGCATTGTATGATCTGGAGTGTCAACAATTTGGCAGTACACCATTCTCTTAATTTGATTTTGAACTTTGTGAAACATCTCGTGAGTGAAGACTTGCTGGAATTGCTTATCCCGTTGAAAATGAAAATGGCACTTGGAGACTTTATTCTTTGATTTATACTCTGCCAAACACTCCTTATCTATCTTGTCCCGGATGGCAAGCTCATACTGCTCAACAAACTGTTTAAGCGTGCTCGTAGGTCGTATGAACCCATCGAAGTATGCATGCATACCCTCACTTCGTTGGGTAGATAACATACCTGAAAAACCACCAATGTGAGGTATTAAACATGCATACAAGGACATAATTAAAAATACATAAATAAATTAATAAATACCATGCATTTAGGCATTACATACCTGCCCAAAATGGATCCTTGAGGTACACAGGAACCCAAAACTCCCTTTTCTCGTACAGCTTCATCAGCCATTGGTTACCTTCGAGGTAGTATTTTGTTAAGAAAGCTTGCCAATTTTCCTCGAAAAACTCTACTGTTAAGCTATCATAAACCAGACCCTTAAAATCATTCTGAGCATTACTGAATTCTACAATGTGTTTAAACTTATCAGGCAGTTTGGCAAGGATATGCCATATACAAAATCTGTGTCTGGTATTAGGCATAACTTCCCTAATTACCTTTCTAATTCCTTCACATTGGTCCATCAATATGCAATTGGGATGAATATCACCCATCGCATATAGCCACGTCTTAAACAACCACTTGAATGTGTCCGCATCTTCACGGGTAACTAGAGTACAACCCATTAGAATTGATTGGCCATGGTAGTTGACACTGATTACAGTTGAAAAAGGAAGCTTATACCTATTGACCAGGTATGTTGTGTCAAAGCTAATTACATCATGAAAATCCCTGTATGCTGCTTTACATCTAAGATGCACCCACAATACATTGGCCAGCCTGAATTCCTCATCCAAATTAATTGAGTAGAAAAATTTCGGATCATTGACTTGCATTATTACAAAGAGTTTTTCCATGGAATCTACATCACCCTCACCTCGCAGTAACCTCCTTGTACGATCAATGTAGTTTCGGTAATCCTTTGCTAAACAACTCATCTTATCTGGGCTGCCAGCTTCATATTGAACCAGCCTAATACTCTTTGATGGCCTTATTCCAGCTAAATCTTGCATCTCAAGCCTCCTCCTGATGTTATTCTTTACAGCCCTATAGGCACTCATCAACCTTGACATGTCCGAAAACAATTCGTGATTGTGTGTTGAAACGACCGATGAAACCTCCCACATTCCGTTATCCCTTAAAATAGCATTCACTTTTGCAGGACAATTGAGCTTTTTAGACAAGCCCCGAGCTTGAGGTTTTCTTCTCTTGTCACAACTAAGGGTTACATATTTGCGATACTCTCCGTTGCACTTCGCCATTGATTTCTTAAAAACACTAAAACCTTTCAGTCTTGAAAACTCTTTGTAAAATTTAAATAAATCATCTACATTTAAAAAATACATTCCCGTACTAGGACCTCCCTCAACGGAGTACTCAAAATGATTCTCACTTTCAGTGTCGCTGTCCTCTGCCCGAATTTCCCCATCTAATTCACTTTCATCGTTTAACGAACTATCATCTTCATCAATTCCAAATAACTCACCAAATAAATTATGATTTCCTTCAGATGATGATGCAGGATGCTCAACCATGGAGATGATCGATGGATTCTAGATTTTTTTTTTCAAGGACGAGATTAATGGTTTACGTTAGTATTAGAGGAAAAAATCATTAATTACAATTTGATATGATGTGCATTTGCAAATTTATCAATGGCACCTAATGTATGAGTAACTTTATCCAACCCTATGTTCTTCACACTAGCGGCATTTATAGGACTCTAGGGCAGTAGCGCCTAAAAATTTTTGATTATGCATGCAAAAAATAAGTTAAGAATCCCAAGAAAATAACCCATCCCTCCAAACTCAATTGCACGGCAAAATAGTGTGTATTGTATTGTTTAACAAAAAAAATCATTATGTGTATTGTTTCTATTCAAACTGAATTTAATGAATTCAATATAAGCTAATTGATTATAATATACTAATTATATTGAATACACTATATTCACTTTGTTCAGAATTCATTTTTTTGTCTATGTTTTGTATTATTTCTTTCCCTGTTCCCACAATCCCTTAAGTTATCCTGGTAAGCATAAAAAGCAAAACAAACCGAAAGCAACCAGGTTGTTTTGTATATATTAGATTTGTTTAACGACGTCAATTTAGGATTTCATAATTTTTAAATTTTGGTTTTATGCTAAACCGAATCGAATTTCCCTCAAATTTTCGTTAGGTCTTTATTATGTTATCTTGGAATTTTGGTTCGGTTGGGTAAAATTCTAAAACTTCGATTTATCGGTTACATTTTTCACCGATGCAAGCGGATATAGTGAAAGCAGAATTTAATCAATTCAATTTCTTTGAGTCAAATGTATTCACTTTGAAGAAATTGAATGCAAAGTATTTACTTTGCTTTTATACTAAAGATAGAGAATAGGAAATAAGATTTGGTTAATTATTTCTAATAATTGGTCATAACAAGGCAACTCAATCAAATGTTTCAAGATTTATTTTTCATTCGAAATTAAACTATAAAAGGATTCGTTTTTATATTTTTTTAATTTAAATATTCTAAATATTTATTCAGATTTCGTTACAACTTGTTTTAATTAGAATAATACATGAATTATTTATGACATTATTTACTTTAATATCTTTTTAGGTTTAATAAACATATATGAAGATTTATAAATTAGTAAGTGTATGTAGTGTAATACATATTAATTAATAAGAATGTTTATTAATTATTAAGTGTGTATAATTTATACAGTAATTAATGTCCTGTATGCATTACATAAGTGTATACAAGCCATAAGTGTATACAATATATAATTTATTAATTAACAAGTGTATACAGTATGCTACATCTTTTTTGTCCAAACTTAATAAACTGTATATAGTATAATATTAACTTTTTCGAATTTAACAAATTGTATTCACTTTCAATGCTGCATTCTAATATTATTTTTGGATTCTTATTAGATGTGACAGTTTGTAATGAGAAAAATTATAGTTTCAATGTACTTTAATAACTTGATGACCTTTTTATGAGTCCAATATGGCTTAAAATGAAGATAACTTAAAGTTGGCTTAAAATGACTTCAAATACTCTATTTTTAAAAATGTTAATTTTGTTCAAAAAAATATCTAAAATACACATTTACATTAATGTTTCCATTTGAATTATTTAATTCGAGCCGTTTAGCACGATCCTAGAAAGTCTAGGAAGCTCATTTGAGCCTCTGTTACAACTTGTCTCTTCACCCGATTAGACATCAAAATCTGAACCAATGTTTTCAGAATCGGTTCGGAGATTGACTCGGTCTACCAACTGAGTCAAGAGTCAATTGGTTGGGTCGGGTCGACTCGGAATTTTTACTTTTTATTAAATATAATTATTTATAAAAAAATAAAAATATAATATATCAAAAGATATTAAAAATTTTATTAATTAATAAATATCAATATAAAAATATTAACACCAACAAAGTTAGTTGTGTTTCTAAAATTATTTGTATGCTACTTATATACCAATTGCAATATGGTGATGCTTAATTAGTCAACATTAATTGTCCTTGGATGGTGCTTATCAATATCTAATTGCAGCTCCATTAACATGCAATTTAAGCAATCAAAACTTAATTCAATTTCTTACCAGCTTTTTATTCCTTATAAACTAATTATATATTCAAAGATTTCTATCGTTTCAAAATTTTCAATCATAATTACCAATTCATTAGTTGTAATTACTATCAAAGGATTTTTTCGATCTATATATAATAAACTCTTATATATAAAAAATAATAATTAAAAAAATTATCTACTGTTAGGATTAAACATAAAAATTTTTTTATGGTGATTCAATTCTACATTTAGATATGTATTATAGACATTGTTTTTGTATATTTTGAATATATATAATAATTTGTTATGGATTTAGTTAAAAGAACACATTATAGGATCTTTAAATTTTATGTTTTTAATTATATCACTATATTTTTTGGGAATTTAGGGATTGATTTCTTAAAATGCAAAATTTTTTGGTTGAACCGGAATTCGATCCGAGTCACCGGTTCAACCCGATTTGTTCCGAGTCAATCCGAGTTTTTACCCTTTTCGATTTTCATGTTGAATCGACTCGAATTGCTTGCCGAGTTACGGTTCAACCGGTCCGACCGTTCGAGTCAACCCGAATTTAATAACCATGATCTGAACGCATTCTGAAAATATTATTACTAGAACTTTTCAGTTTTTTTTTTTTGAAAATTCTAATAGAAAAATATAATTTAGATGGATTTTAAATCGGATTAGGTGATATTTTCAATTTTAATATCAGAAACATTTGGATTGTAAGATAATAAATCAGATTATTTACTAAACCAACAATTTTCTTATTTTCTTCATTCGCTCAATGGATGGATGCCTAAAGCCCCAAATCTAACACCATTTCATTCAAACAAGAAAGCATATCGACCAGTACTCGTGGTAGAACCGCCGAATTCGCTTATATAAGGATCAATCAAGAAATTTTAGGAAAAAATTGACGTAGAAAGACAGACTTGTGCCATTTAAGAAAGAAAAAGCAGAAAAGATAGGCAGAGGAAATTTGAGACGAGATCCTTATACGAACCACCTAAAGAAATATCGATATACTGGATTGTTACACATATGCCGACAAACTGAAGTATGATTTTTATTCATAACGTGTCAAAAATAGAAAAGAAAAGAAAGGGCAAAAAAAAAAAAAAGAGCTGTTTAGCTTCGTGATCAATATGACTCGGCCTGGACATAAAATGGCATTCTTGATAATAAGTAGAAAATTTTAAGGCTATTGTGGGAATCTGGTTAATTTGTACAGGCAAATTGTGATTATATTTTGCCTTTGGCTGAGCTGGAAAGTCAATACTCTTGCAGAAGCTTAGTTTTGGTTTATTTGTTCGGGATATTGTCTATGGTCCAACGAAGACTTTTATTTTATTTTATTTATTTTCTTTTAATGTGGTAAGGCCAGTTACAATGTTCAAAGAAAAAAAAAAGTCTTATCCGTAATTTAATTTTAAAAGCCATAAGAAGGATTGTGCAAATAATTATAAAAAATATATTTATATTTATATACAGTCGAAATAAAATATTTAACACAATTTTAAATATAACAATAAAATACATGCGAAAAAATTTCCAGCATGAACTTTTATATTTTTATTAATGAGATCGTGTTCGTTGGATCAATCTTTTCTTTTTATAAATTACTTCCGAAATTCAAATACTATATTTTTCAAGTCTACTCGTCATTAATTAGTAGGCATCTAAAGTTCAGTTTTGGCTTTGAACTGCTTAAATTTAATCAGACTCGTTAAAACTAGCCTGGCTCATATGTTCTTATTTTCTCAAGTCTGAACCAGTCAAGTCGGTTCCAACCTTTAACCGGGGAGTTCCAAACTGTTTTCATGAAGAAAACATTACAATATAGAGAGAGTTAACACATTTCCATTTAGAACGTCACATGTCATGGGGAATGGACACAGTATTCATAGTGAAAGAGGGCAAAGCTCCTGAAGAACCTATGCTGCCTCCTCCGCCGGACATGCCACCGTGTTAACCCATCAGCCGTCATAAAGTCAATTTCCATATCACAGATGATGGTAACCTTTCCATGGTTGTTTGTGTTTCATTAAGTGCTATATACTGTAAAATAAAATGGCGAATTTAATTTGTCACTTTGAATATATCTGTGATGTTTACTTAATATGAATGTCTCATAATTAGAATTTTAACCCTACATGGAAAAGGGTTATTAAGGACCACGAATTAGTAACCAGTCAAATTTTGGTCCTTAAAAGTACACATATAAGGACCATTGTTATATCTTTTCCCTAATTCCCAATTTCCCAATTTTAATAGGGAAAAGATCTAAATTGGTCCTTAATTCTTTGAAATTTTGGTCCTTGATGCATTTTATTAGCAGGATTTTTAGGTGCCAATTAATTGACAAAATCGATCAAGAAATAAAAGAACAAATAAATGAAAAGAAAGAATGGATTTTAAGTTATAATCTCCGTATTCATTCCCTATTTCTAAATATTTTGAAAACTTAAACCTAAAAATTACTCTATTTTTTTCTATCTTCTTCAACATCCATGGGTATTGGGTAGCTAGATATTGGAAGAATGCTACTTCAATTTCTTGAACCACTACAAAAAAAAAAGTACATTAGCGACGAATATTCCGTCGCTAATTAATGAAACCAGTCGCTAATTAAATATAGCGACGGTCCTTTGTCGCTATGTGGCCGATGGTGGAATATTTAGCGACGTCCCATCAACAAGAAATCCGTCGCTATTTAACCCTTAAATCAGTCGTAATTATATTAAGAAAATTTTAGCGACTAATTATTTCATCGCTATTTTTAGTCGCTAAAAAAGATTTTTTTGCGACAGTTTCGCGTAATTTATTTTCGTCGCTAAAAATATGCTAATTCAGAAAAAAGAAATATATTAGCATATTTTTAGCGACTATTATAATCGTCGCTATTGTCGTCGCTTTATTAAAAATGTTAAATTTTTAAAATTTTTGAATTTATTTTTTTACTTTCGGTGTGAGTAGTGAGATTTACTTTCGGTCACTTTTCCCACTTCTTCTATTTTGGGAGAGACGTGAGGAAGCAAAAACTACTTTTGCCTGATATTACAAGATCTTCTTGGGTGTTGACTAGTGAGATCAAGCTCTTTGGGGTTCGGTTTGTCTGATCTCTTGGTCATGAGAGATCTGACCGGTCTATATCGGCTTACCTAGCTTATATGTGGAGTGGGTTGGGCTACTAGTTAGGCCATGTTATCAATTATAATTAATTATTTATTATATTCTTATTTAATATTATCTTATTAATTATAAATGAAATTTTTCATGTTATATTATTAACTATGATATTCATATTTTCAATAATATTTAATTACTTATCTTATATTTAAAATAGGTATAATAGATAAATTATAGAAAAAATTATGTCCGCTAGACTACAATTTCTAAATATGTATGAAAAATAAAAGTGAACAAACGGATAGAGTATTTTCTTAAGTTTTCACAAAGCAATTTATCATTATTTTGGAAAAAAATAGAGAAAAACCATTTTGTGGGTTTTAAATTTGGTAGGACTGTTGATTTTGATTTAACTTAGCATTAAAATTTTTTATCTTTATTACATTAAGCTCTTATTTGTTGAAAAAAATAAATAAATCAACGTTTGTGAGCAAAACAGAGTGAAATAAATCATTAATACTTTCAAAAAAGTGTTTGATATTTTACCTGTTTTAATTTAACGTTATGATAACAATAAAATTATTTTTATCAATAAAATAATACAATTATTATTATTAAAAACAGTATGATTATTTTTTTTTAACAATGAATTGAATTGGCAAATCCAGTTAATTACATAGAGGGGAGCATAAATATTGAGGAGTAGGCCCGGCAATTGGGTTGGGTCAGATGGATTCAGATTTAATTCAGTTTATTCGATATCGGATTTTTGAAATAAAATCTTTTTTTTTTTTGTGAATTTAAGATGGGTTTCATATTATAATTAGGACTGAAAAGTTAAAGAGAAAACTTAAAAAAAATTATAAACAATTCGGTATATTTATGTCAACATTTAATTTAATTAGTTCAATTTTAATTAGGAAAATATAGTTACTGTATATTACTTAAATTTAATTGCCCACCAATTAACTTACTTCACAAGTTAAATCTAATTAGTTTGAATCTTGAAAAGTTAACACGAATTGAGCAGGTCTTCAGAATTTATTATTATTATTATTATTATTATTATTATTATTATTGAGATGGTGGTTGATTTGAAGAAGAAAGAGTAAAAGATGCGTAAACATCATGTTTAAATAGTGGAACATAACCCTGGTATGTACCCTATTTTACTTATTCTAAATCTAGAAAACTTGATAGATTTTCATAAGAAGTAATTAACCACTTAATTAAGATTTTTGTTGGTTAGACCTAATCTATCACAAACAAGTCAATATGTGTGACTGATAGGTAAATTATATGTTAATTAGCTGGCATATAAGAACACTGTTTTTGTCCATTCACAGACCGTGTCAAGGGAAACATTTAAGAGTTGTCATGGCTTTTTTCCTCTTTTTTATACGTAACCTTTCATTGTTACGGTTAATTAGAATTCGTGCCGGATAAATTTACAAAAAAAGAAAAAAAATACTTTAAAAATATTGCATACAAAAGTTTGAATCTAAAATCTTTAATTAAAAAGAAAAGGTCAAACAAATTTTATCATCTCATCTCATATTTTAAAAGCTACAACTTTTAATTTTTAATTCTTCGGTTATGTTAAGGTTTCATCAGGAATTATTTTTTAGAGAAAACAAAGAACTCCAATAAAACCAAAGGAACAGAATTACATATGGGATAAGAATCCCAAACCATGAAACTAGCAAAACTAATAGAAAGTCTAGCAAGCTCGTGAGAGCCTCTATTACAGCTCCTCTCTTCACCCAGTTAGGCATCAAAATCTGAACGTCATCTGAGAATATTTTTATTAGAACTGTTCAATTTTTTTGAAAAGTCTTACCGATCCAATTAAAAAATATAATTTTTCCTTTGGCTGAGCTGTAAAGTCAATATTCTTGCAGAAATTTATTTATTCTGGATTGTGTCTGTGGTCCAACTAAGAATTTTATTTTTGTTTCTCTTAATGTGGCAGGATTTCGCCAATTACAATGTTCAAAGGAAAAAAAAAAAATCTTATCCTTAATTTAATTTTAAAAGTCATAAGAAGGATTGTGCAAATAATTATAAAAAATATTTATATTTATATTCAGACGAAATAAAATATTGAATACAATTTTAAATTTAAAATACATGCAAAAAATTTCAAGATGAATTTTTATATATTTTTTAATGAGATCGTGTGTTCTTTCAATCAATCTTCTGTTTTTATAAATTACTTCCGAAATTCAAATAATATATTTTTCAATTCTACTCCTCATTTATTAATAGGCATCCAATGGTCAGTTCTTTCTTTTGGCTTTGAATTACTTAAATGTAATCAGACTAGTCAAAACTAGCCTGGCTCGTGTATTTGTATAAAACACGTTATTTATTTTATATGGATGTAAATAAAGAGTCACTATATGACCTGATATAATTAAAAATGAATTTTAATATTTTTTATAAATAAAAAAATGTGCAAAAAAATCTTTCAAATACTTTTTATTTAAAAAAATACTGTAAAATTCCTCACTCTTTTCTATAAATTAATGTAAATGTCTTGAAAATTTTTATATAAAAAAATTAAAGTTTTGTGAAAAGTCATTGAAAGATTAATGCGATATAATATGTTTGCAATAAAAATTAATGTCTGTATGAATGAGGGATGACAAAAATATTACCATAAATTTCTAATATATATTTATTATAATAAGGAATTAATCATATCATCACAGTATATGATAATATATGACAAAAAGTAAATTATTATAAAAAAATTAAAAATTATCTTTTTATTTAAGTTGAAAATACAATTAACTTTATATTTATTTTTATATTTTTTTCAGATGATGTACTCAATTTAAATTAATATACTCAAAGTTTATTAAGGAATATCAAATTTTATTTTCCAGTAATACTAAAGTCTCAAAGTAGCTTTTTATAAGAAAATACAAGAGCCTTCGGATGGATTTAATCCGTTATTAAAATGAACGGAAGCAATCTGTGACACGTGGGTTTAATCCGTTATTCATGTTTTCCTTAATTCAAAGCTTTTCAATTATTTGTTGCCGGACTTAGGTAAGGACTTGGAAAATAAAAACATTAGATAAGGACAGCGTATATTCTATAATTTGTATTTAGTGCGTCTCAAAATATTATCTATTTTTATTTTTTACATTATAGTTAATTTATAAATTAATTATCTATTATATCCTTATTTAATGTTATCTTATTAATTACAATTTAAATTTTTTTATGTTATATTATTAACCATGATATTCATATTTTCAATAATAATTAATTACTTACCTTATATTTAAATTTTTATTTTTATTACATTAAGCTCATTTAAATTTTTTTATGTTATATTATTAACCATTAATACTTTCAATAAAGTGTTTGATATTTTGAACCTCTCAATCTTCTATTTCGATATACATTCATTTGATAATTCCAACATGTGAAATGTATGCCATCTTTTTCCATCAATTATTGGATTAAATTCACCTGTTTTAATTTAACGCTACGATAACAATAAAATTATTTTTATCAATAAAATAATATAATCATTATTTTATATTGTTAAAGTCATAATGATCATATTTTAAAATTTTTAGTAATCGGAGTTATATGATCATATGTGAAATTAACCCATCAAATATTACTTCTAATAAAAATAAAAGTTAAAAATTTGCAAAATATTTTACTCTTTTTATCTAGTGTACATTTAAATTAGTCATGTCAATAAATTTTAATAACTCAAAGTTAAAACAATATATTTTCGGATCATTTAGATTTTCATTGGATTCAAATTTGAGTCACTATTTTTGAAAAAATTCATATCGAGTCAAATTTTTTAGGTCTACTGAGGAGGGTAGAGATATATAATTCCCAAATCTAAAGTGGATTCAATTTTATTATTTGATTAACTAAAAAAAATTTCAATATAATTCAGGGGTTTACAGTTGATTAATTTGATCTGAAAATTGATTGAATCAAATAGACCGAACTTACTTTAAAGAGTAAGCTAACCGACCAAAGTCGAATTTCGAAAATAAACCAAACCAGCCAAAATTATTTTGGTTGATTTAGTTCTATTTATTTAATTTTGAGCTTTTAATTTTTATACTATTAAATATATTTTAAAAAATTATAATAATTATTAAGTATCAAATGATAAAGTCCAAAATATCATAATTGGAATATTAAAATGATAATGGAGTAATTATATAGTATATTTATATTTATAAATTTATAATTAATTAATTATAATTAACTATTAATTAATACATATACAAAACAAAAATTATAATAATAAAATATGTATCATATATATATAATTATAGTTATGACTGGATTGTAATTAATTTATATAACATACTAAATTAATTATATATTACATAGATAAAATATTGAAAATAATTATATAAAAGTGTATGAAATTTGGTTGGTTTTGTTTTCAATATAAAAAATGAACTGAAATAATCAAATTGTATGAGATTCGATTCATTTTTCAGTTTTGGTTGGATTTTGCACAATTCTAATCTGGTCATTTTCTTATGATTACATTTTTGAAAGTGAAAGATAATAAAATTTGAATTATGATAAATTAAAAAATTAACCAGAATCTCAATTATTTGGATTATATAGTTAACTCACTAGCTGTAATCCTTTATTAATTATGGTCAATATTGCGACAAACACAATCTAGAATACATTGCTTCTAAGTAAAGGCAAGAAGAAAAAAGGGATTATTAAAATAAAATAAATGTTCCTTTGAATTTTTATTTTAGTTTTTTGCCTAACACGGTTGACAAGTTCATAATCAACTTGGTATGCATAGGAACTCATAAAGAAAGAAAAAGTAGTTGAACTAGTGGTCATCTCTTATTATGAAATTTACAGGAGGCAACCGAGAGTAATACTTATATAAATTCTCTTCCCAATTTTTGAAATTAACCCAATTTCGTAACAATCTTGTATTTGTCAATGAGTTCAAAAGCATTGAAGGAACGTTGATAAAATTCAGAAGAGGACAGGCAAAAGAGAATTTGCATTCTAAAAGTAAATAATAAAGTTGATGCTGACAAATCTGAAGACCGGATTGTGATGTTCTCCCAACTTTCTTGGTTTTTTTTATGTATTGATATTCTATATATAACGACCCCAAACGCTGCGTTCTCTACAAAATAGTAACATCAATCATCAACAATGAGAATTCTATTCATTAATATTATTGGATTTTTGTTTTTTGCTAGTTTTCTCCTTTGCCAAGCAACAGTTCGTCGGCACACTTTTGTGGTAATTTTTTGAAACATTTATCTAAAATCTCAACAATATGATAGTTGGTACGTCGTAGTATAATTTGCATGTCGAAGGGTACAGAAATTTTAGTAATTGAAGAACATGCATTTACACTGTTTTTATGGTGTTGTAGGTGAAAGATGTACCGTACACGAGGCTGTGCAGTACAAAAAGCATAATGACAGTAAATGGCAAATTTCCAGGGCCAACTCTTTATGCTACCAAAGGAGATACTCTAATTGTCGATGTCGTCAACCAAAGCCCTTATAACGTCACCATTCACTGGTACTCCCATAAACTGTCATCTCAAAATGATTTGTATTGATTTCCGGGTTATTTTTATCCCAAATCATTGAATTTAGAGTAAAACTATCATAATGTTACACAATAATTTTCGTACAAGAAATATATACCTGAATTAAGAGAATATTATAAGAAGTATTGCTTTGTCCAGAAATAAAGGATGACACTATATGAAGTCAACCTTCACATGCTACAAGAATTTTTCTTCTAAAAATATCATTCGTGATTAGCTACATCATCAATGACTCAACTTGAAGTGACACATCGGCTTTCCATTTAAGTTTTTTTTTTTTCCAAAAATATTATATTTAACACATATCACAAATGTATTATCTTAAAGATAACACATCGGCTTGCTATGTGAATTTTTATGCCCTTATTTCATTTTCCTGCCAAAATGACATTTCTTGCAACTTGCTATGTGGATTTCTAATGCCCTTATTTCATTTTCCCGTCAAAATGACATTTCTTGCAACTTGCTACGTGGATTTCTAATGCCCTTATTTCATTTTCCTGTCAAAATGACATTTCTTGTTTTGACATTTCTTGCAACTTGCTATGTGGATTTCTAATGCCCTTATTTCATTTTCCCGTCAAAATGACATTTCTTGCAACTTGCTATGTGGATTTCTAGTGCCCTTATTTCATTTTCCTGTCAAAGTGACATTTCTTGCAGTATCTTTTTAATTCAAATATTTTTTTGGCACAAAAATTTATTTTTTATTATATCATGTAGTTTTATCCGGTGAATTAATCCTTAAATTTTTTTTTTACCTTGCTATATCCAATACTTGTGATAGATCAAGTTAGTGAATAAAGAAGATGCAAATTACCTTGTTCATATAGAATTATGGAATTGATTTGATCTATATAAGTTCAGTTTAGATAATTAAATATTCTTGATTTTGAACTCGTATGTGATGTAATGTTTGATGTGCATAATGTTGAAGGCATGGGGTGAAACAGCCAAGATATCCATGGTCAGATGGTCCTGAGTACATCACACAGTGTCCTATACAACCAGGAAGAAAATTCAGCCAAAAGATCATTCTTTCTACAGAAGAAGGAACTTTATGGTGGCATGCCCACAGCGATTGGTCACGCGCCACCCTCTACGGTGCTATTGTCATCTATCCTAAAAAAGGAACTAAGTATCCTTTTCCCAAGCCTCATGCAGACGTACCCATCATTCTAGGTATATTATTGATATTTAATTTTTATTAAGATCATGATTTACGTGATATATGTTCTGTGTTGATGTTTATAAAAACAATATTAATTCAAATGCAGGTGAGTGGTGGAAGAAAGATATCTGGGAAGTTTATGACGAATTTCTTGCATCTGGAGCAGACCCTAATGTATCTGATGCCTATACTATAAATGGTCAGCCCGGCGATCTTTATCCTTGCTCTAAACCAGGTATTTTATTACCTTAATCCTTTCGAAAATCACAAGGAAATTTGTTTCTCGTGGACTGTAAAATTTCCTTGTAATTGCAGACACATTCAAGCTGATGGTTGATCATGGGAAGACTTATCTTCTTCGTCTAATAAACGCAGCATTACAAGACATGCTCTTCTTCTCCATAGCCAATCATGAACTCACAGTAGTAGGCACAGATGCAAGCTACACCAAGCCATTCAAAACTGACTATATAACAATCTCACCAGGCCAAACCATTGATGTTCTTTTAGAAGCAAACCAATCCCCAAACCACTATTACATGGCTGCCAAAGTTTATTCTAGCGCAGATGGTGTAGAATACGATAACACAACAACCACAGCCATTATCCAATACAACGCCAATTACACCTCTCAACCCTTAAAAGTACCGCATCTTCCTTTTGTTAATGACACAATTGCCTCTGTTAATTTCACCGGCCGCTTCCGTAGCTTATCGGACTCCGTTCCAGTTCCATTGAACATAACCACTCCGTTATTTTACACTGTTTCAATCAATCAATTTACAGAGGCTAATAATGCGACAAGACTTGCAGCTAGTGTGAATAACATAAGCTTTAGCCCACCTTCTTCTATGGATATACTTAAAGCTTATTATTATAACATTAGTGGAGTTTATGGTGATGAATTCCCTGATAAACCGCCGGTGTTTTTTGACTTTACGGCGGATAATATTCCGACGATTTATCAGACTCCGACGAGGGCTATTGAAGTGAAAGTACTGGAGTATAATGCAACGGTGGAGATTGTGTTTCAGGGGACTAATTTGCTTGCAGGGACAGATCATCCAATGCATATACATGGAACAAGCTTCTATGTTGTTGGATGGGGATTAGGGAACTTTGATAAAGATAAGGATCCTTTGAGTTATAATCTTGTTGATCCTCCTCTTCAAAACACTATTGCTGTTCCTAAGAATGGTTGGGCTACCATTAGATTCAAGGCCAAGAACCCTGGTAAGTCATATACATATATAATGTACAATTTCTTTTTTTACAATTCGAAAAAAAAAAGGTTGGATTCGTACATTCTTTATGCAAAATGGATGGAAATCTGATGTCAAAATATTATTAGGGAACTACTAAACCTAAATTCTTGAACTAATTAGTTGTGATTGTAAGTGGCAAATAGGTTTAGATGGGTGAATTTGGGTATATATGGTCATGTCAGATAATAAACAAACGTAATCAATGATTTGAATCGGATTGAATTAAAGCATAAATTAAATGGATTATTGTTAAACAGATGGGTTGAGTGAAGATGTTTTCTATAATTTTTCTTTTTTATGTTTTGTATATATATTTTATACATAAATATGTTTCATATATGTTTTACAATTAATATGAGATTTTGATATTGAAAAGGTGTATGGTACGTGCACTGCCATTTGGAGCGTCACTTCTCATGGGGCATGCAGATGGCATTCATCGTTAAGAACGGCAAAACCGCACCAGGGCAATTGCTACCGCCGCCGCCGGATATGCCGCCGTGTTAAGGCAAAGCCAGAAGTGATTCATTATTCCATTCTTGTGTAATATTTGGTTTGAATTATTTATTGTTGTTGTATTAAAAGTTATCATTCATTCATCAGAATGTAATTATAGCTCCTTATATTGTTTCGTCTAATATGTAACGAGTGCCATGGTAGGTTCATTGTACTGTTATTCCTAATAGCAATAAAACGCAGATTTGTTTGCAAGTATTGCCTTATATAGAGAAATGATTGATTTTTTAAAATTGCTTTAGGAAAGTGTTTAAATTTATTCTTAGTTGCCTAGATCCGTATAAATAACTTTAATGAACAAAACGAACAATATATTGCCACTTACACATAATCGATTAAAAATGAATGGGATAGTGATTAACATGCATAAATAGTAATGAACAGAATTATTTTTCACTAGTTATTTTTACTTTTAATGAAGAGAATTCTAGTAGCTAATGTTAAATTTTAAAAGTAATTAAAATATGATTAGAATCCATTCCAAGTTTATTTGAATAATACCAACACATATATATACATAGAAAATATAATAAATGTTATCATTTCATAGCTCAAAAGTTACAAAATATCCTTACAGCAGTTACAAAATCAAACTTATAAATAATAAGTAAGATAACAATATAACTACATACAAAATATAACTTTTTCTATTTACTTTCTGTATTAAGTAATAGAATTAAAATTCTTGCACTTCATCTAACTTCAAAAACTGGTCGATCCTTTTTAAGATTTTAAATTAATTCTTCCATCTGTTGCCCTAACCTAATAAAAGAATTCATGCCTCAGTCAAAACATTCAATAGGGAAATTCTATTTGCAAGATTTAATACCAATGAGAAAGTGCATATTCCAAAAGCATATTCCAGAAACATTCAATATGTTAATTTTTATTAGCCTTTAGATAGAATTTTACCTTGTCATGTGGAATTTTCATCACCATGTACCTTATACTAGTGACAGCTCCCGTTTGGAAGAGCAAC